>JAJJMC010025839.1:1518590-1566062 GCA_023531435.1 Papaver californicum
CATTCTTTATTTATTTTTGGATTAGTAAAAAGAAATTAAAAAAAAATGAAAAAATGAAAAAAAGATTTTTTTTTTAATATATAAAATATTATATATATTCTTTTTGAGATTATATTGCTTACAAAGTTACAAAAAGTCACACAAAGAGCATGAACTAGTCAGTAGAATCTTACTTCCATAGAAAGCCTAATGATGAGATTGCAACTGGTTCTAATGCTCGACAGTTGCATTCTCTTCATCAAAAAGAGATGGCTGTAAATCAGGTTCATCCAAAGATATATAGTAATGCATCCTCTAATGCCGAGCCGCCTTCCAAGTTAAGATTTTTGCCTAGTGCATCCCAATGCCTTGACGGCCCAACCTTGTAGTCTTCTTCTCTTCTATGTATAAGCCTCAAGTTTAAATGCACATAGACTAGACATTCATCTCATTCAGATGTTAAACCTATTACGCAACAGTGTGTGCACATTATAATATATATTCCAATTTCTTTCACAACAAGATGAGGAAGATGGTTGCGAAAGAAGCTTGGATGCCAATGCTTGTAACATTGGAGTGTTCGATCCATTGGCAACTCACCATACTAACGGATTTTCATAATATCCGGTTTCCATCACATCATATCTCCCGAAGCTTCCCATTCTATACAAAACCTTCCATGCATACTCACTTCTAATTGTCTGTCTTTGTAAATCATTTGGAAACATCCTTGTTAAGCATAGTACTCTGTTTGTAGAAATTGCTTGGTCTACATAGGGAGATTGTCTGCCAACACCTTCCTGCAACCGCTGATCATTATAGTATTTTGGATTGAGACTATGAGCCATACAGTGAAGAGGAGTATTGTTTTTTGTCCATATTTTAATCAATACACTTTCTACAATACTATAAAACTCTGAATTATCAACATCCTCTGTATTACCTTCATGTTTAAAGATGACAACCCTTACTCTCTCAATAGTAGAATTCACATTTCATATACAAGGTGTAAAGTAGGATCATCTGTATCACATATTCTAAGCATATTCACAATACGATCAGTGAGCTCAACTATGTAATCAACCTTGTCCCACCATAAATCACTAACTATGCATTCTTTCATCTTACTTGCTTTTTCTAAAACATCTATAGTTCTATAAGTTTTGCAATGATCAGACATAACTAACAATTCGAAAGATTGTTTTACCTTTTGAAAACGCGCCAACATTTGAAGAGTATATGCAAACCGAGTATCCGCCATTCCAACAATTTCCATCCAGAAAATCTCATGAAAATATTTAAAGCCATTGTATGGTTAACAATGAAATTCCTTATCAACTTTTCTTCGCTTTCAATTTTTAAAATCCACTTGCACGTCTCATATATTCTAATTGTTTCTTCATTACTAGGGGCAGTTGGTGGTTTGGTCGGAACGGTCGGTGAACAAATATTCTTCAGTGCTAAATTAAGTGTATGCACAACACATGGTGTCCAAAACATATGAGGATATTTTCTCTCAAGTATTAATCTAGCAGCCCTACAAACAGGTGCATTATCAGTGACCAATTGTACTACTTTGTTTGATCCTACTTCCTCGATTACATCTATAAACAAATCAACCATGTATTCTGCATCTTTATATTCTTCATTTGCATCGACTGCCTGTTGGGTGCAATAATCAAAATGAAGAAATTTTAAAACAAAAGTTATTGATACTTAGCTCTTTTGTATTGGAAGTGATCGATTTGACGAAACGGATAAGCTCCCCAGATCTCCGCAACAACAACATGGCAAAACTTTAGAAAACAGAGTAAGTCACGTGTTTAACACGCTGTCCTTAAGATATTAGCGCCCGGCTACACTCAAGAGTGATGCTATAGCCTCCACAGGGCGGATGCCTCCAGGATAGAACACCCTACTACACCTACTACTAGCACTCGTAGTAGATGCTCAACTTGAGCTTGGCAACTCCGAAAAAACCCTCAAGGAAAATCGCGAAATCTTAAGAAAACTATTTTTCTTTTGGTCTCTCCAAAAATATGGATAAACCCTTTTTCCTTGGATTGATACTATAGGTTGAGAAAAGAGCTTGTTTATATAATAACCTAGTACTACTTAAGAACGGTAATCTCCCCGATGTGGGACTAATAATTTTATATAGTCTCTTAAAACAACTTTAGATTGGAAACTCTCTAATGTGGGACTAATGAGTTTTTCATTCATAAAAGAAAACAACAATCTATTTATTTTCTTAAAACCTTAAAATTCATATTTTTATATATATTGTTTTCCAACAATCCCCCACATGAATGAAAAACCTAAGTAAAACATGAAAAACATAAATAGATCTTGGTAAATCATTACCCCAATTCCACGACCCGATCGAACTGACTGAACAATCAGTCAAACCGTGTGTATTGAAATCATACTAGCCATTCCAACGTCCTCTCCCTCACATAAAAGTGTGTTGACCCCAGGGTCATACTATTGATTGCATAAATCATAATAGTATAGAGAGCTTTCATCTTTAGTTTCCCATATTGGGACTAAAGGTTCCGTTCACCAAATTGAAAATGAGCCAGTGATCCCTTAGTGACCCTTAGGTCCTAAGTATCAGTAATACCAAGACCATAAAAAACAACATAAAACTCATTTTCTCAAAATGAATTTAATCTCGATAAAAAACGAAAATCACATAAAACGTAGGAAATACCATTTTAGGCAGAGGTGTCCATGGGGTCTTGAACCTTTGCTTAGTGAGAGATTACTGGAACTACTTGCTAGAGACAGTGAACGCGATGTCTTGAACTACTAGCGTTTGGTGTAATTCGCGATAACCACCACGCATGATATCTCCAAGGTTGCTGCCAAGCTCGTGCCGTTGTGCTCATTTTGGCCCTGAGCAAATATCCCATTTATCAAAATGCTCTAGAGAATCAGCTCATATTCTCATAGGAAGCGGCCCACTTCCTCATTCAGATAGGTGAGTTCTATCAAGAGTGTTACTGCTACACCCTACTTCAATCTTAAATTGAAACTATAAAACTCATTAAGACTTCTTAAAAGTCATCCTTCACATGCAGTCACACTATCACAACAATGCACCATATGGAGGGACAGAGAATGTAATTCTCTTGATAGTGCATACCTTTAATTACCACAAATTAGTTGTCTCATTGAACCTTGATCTTGGGATCTCCAGTCACTAAGGTTGAGTGTCCTTCATGGCAATTTTATTTCTTGAGCTTAAGTCCCATCCCCCTCGATGCAATAACAAACTATCTCTCTAGATTATCCTTCCGTCAAAGGATCCACTGATTTTTCTCTTGACTTCACTAAGTCTACAAAAATCACTTCATTAGAGAGTAGTTGTCTTACCGAATTAGCCTTCTATGAGTTTGTCTAGACTTTTCCATTGCTCATTCACTCTCACATAGTCAATTGAGCTTCAGCAGTGGTGGCCACAGGCTTCAGTCACAGAGGAATACCCAACAAAAGGGTTTTAACAATTCATCTTCCTCTTATGCTTTAATTTAAGCAAACGAACTCTGATTTCATCTCAGTCGAGTTCTTCATGTCTGTTGGAGGATTTCCAACTAATTATACATCTTAAGAGAGTACACACATAGGCTAAGATTCTCCAAAGCCTGAAATCACAACATCTCTTAAGGTCAGTGTAATATGTATCATGCACATACACAATTAAAATGTACCTCAGGTACTTCAAATTTCTGATCAGATCATCCCATTAATTCTTCTGGGATCACAAGTATATTTGTACACCTAATTCACTGCACATTTACAACACACATTAAACGCATCGAGTTTGACAAAGACCATTCCCGTCAGAATTTCTTCTGGTTCCAATGAACTTTTGGATCATGCTTGTCTACAACAACTTAGTCTTTCAATCAAATCACAAACATCACATGTTTTATAGTGGTTGTAAAGCATATAAAGGCATACACAATATACATGTACTACTTGCTAGTACGGTCATTACATCTTCCTCCAAACGTTGGTGCAATATATATCACATATTTGAAATTAAATATGTACCTCAAGCATCCCAATTTTCTGGTCCTGTGATCAGAGCAACCTTGTAATTATCCAGGATAAAATGGAAAACATGCACACCTATTTTACAACACACATTTGACAGAAACTATATCATCAAAATTTGGTTTTGGTTCTTTCTGATCCTTTAGACCACTTCAACAACATATTAGTTTCCTGTCAAACTTTAAACAACAAAAATTGTTAGTGGTTGTAAAAAACGTAACAAAGGCATGCTAAACATATGCACCTTCAATTGATTTAGTGTAAATACACTATCAAATTCATTAGTGTACATCACTAGTATTCAACATCATCACATAATAATATATATAGGTCATTGACTTACATCTTGATTCATGTCAAGTATATGTAGGTGTAATCAGTTTGTACCCCTAGCGCTAACCAAACCCTTAAGGTTTGTCCACCTTTGACTAATCATTTATGTATAATGTCTCAACATCCATCTAATGTAGCATACTGACAATAATGGCAAACAATGCCTGATATAGTAATTTTAGAGTCATGTGAGTATGTGCCAAAAGATCACTACTTTATTCTCTAACAACAATTTCACAAAATCAAGTCTCTGTCTGACTTATTCAATCTCGTGTGAGAACCCGACCTCAGAAAACTATTGTCGAGAACTCAACATCCTCAACAATAAAATTTACTTTAGTTAAATGTTGTTAGCTTCAAAACTTTCAAATTATCATATTACAGTTTTGTTGATCATATGCAATGATTTGCTAAAGAAGTCGACTCTTCATTCTCACGTTAGACCCCCACAATTGAGGTCTACAGGATATGGAACATATTCTAGGGTGTTCTATGAATCTACTTGAGAAATCAAACAAACACTTGTTTCCATCTTATACCCCACAGTTGAGACATAAGGCCCCCCACAATTATCAGGATTTCTCAACATAAAAAACTACAATTATGTGTCCTTTAAGTTGTATCTAACTAAGACACACCATATAATGGTACTCTATACCAATATTATGATTTAACATGCTCATGTATTCATTCTCAATTCATTGACGATTTTCCCTTTTATCTACTGTTGTCTTGTTCTATTAAGCTAACACTCAAAGCATCACAAGATCATATTTCCAAGTATAACATTTCATAGTAACTTAGGTAGATAGCATTTGGCACTAGTTTTAATTCACAATGCAAATATTGAGAATGATATCATAATCTGATTAATGTCCATACCTGACAGGCCTTGCACATCATTTACCTATTTCTTTAACTATTTTGATAGTTGAATTGTTCATGAAAATGCTTTTAATCTTTTCCATTCCTGGTAGAAGATAAAACATGCCTTTTCTGGAGCACACGTTCCAGCACTTCTGGCATTTACCAACCAATTCTTTTTATCATCTCCACTGAAAAGTAAAATTACTTAACACAGTAAGAATGTCAATTGTTCCATTCAAATTTGAATATACAATTCTCTATTCCGAGGAGATAAGCACACAACTAAAAAAATATAAGTTATCAGAGATTAACACTAAATTTATCATTTAACTTAAGATGATAAAACTTCTGACCAACTAGGATTCAAAAAATTGGTTGATACTTTCATTCGTCATAAGTAATATAAAATTATTAAGATATTATAAGTGATCATCTTATCAAAATATTTATTGCGAACACATAGTTATCAAGTTACTTAAGTCTCTCTTCACATTAGACTATCACTATCATAAGTAAGTAATAAAACTTGGTAATAAAAACCCTAAACAATTTTTATGTACATACGTATCAATTCAAGCATATTTTGATCGCTTAACCTTTTTGTTACACTAGTTACTAAAAGATACTTTATACCTCACTATCCATATGACTATGGTATACTAGTGTATTATGATTTTCATATTTTCAACGAAAGGTAACATATTCGAAATGATTTAGAAATCACCATAGAAATTGCTAATACAAAATTATTAACCAATCATGGGTTCACGCCAATTGATACTACACAAAGCACATATAATCAAAATGATTTATAACACAATGGATAACTCATACACAACTGATTTAACATCTTATTCATTAGCAATGTGATACTAATCTAACACATATAAGAGATTATCACGTTAAGTCACAAAAATCAATTCGTTACTTGCTCTAAGTTGTTTATGATAAATATATCAACTAAATTGAAATCTCAAGTATATCATGGATAAAAGCATTCACTAGTACCGGTTTTTCATACTAATCTAGAGCTTAGATACAATTATTGATATTCTGGACAAACATACGCAACGTTTTTGCAAACACCATATCTCACAAACCACAATTCAGAATCGGAAAATAAAAAATGAGTTTTGAAGATAACATCTAGATCTACAAACTTCGTTCGAATCACAATTTCAAAAAACACATGATTACTCCAGAAAAAACTAATTTAGTCAACAATATTTTTCTGCCCGTCAGAATTTTTCAAGAACATTTCTCAGTTTTGTAAAATACCTAAAAAATACTTTTACAACTCCAAAAATTCTGAAATTTTGTGTAGGTAACTATCAGGATGTCTACTTTATTCGGTTAAAAGGATTTGTCGAAATTCCTTTTAAGTTAAGAGATATAATCGAAAGTCTACAACTGACCAAAAAACTCAATTTTGTTTTTCACTTCACAAATTAATATCCTTTGTTTTCCAATATAATATCAATGTCAACGATTCAAAAATCGAGCATTTATTTTTGATTACTACTAAAGCTAATGTCTTAAGATTGTTGGGCGCAATAATCAAAATGAAGAAATTTCAAAACAAAAGTTATTGATACTTAGCTCTTTTGTATTAGAAGTGATCGATTTGACGAAACGGATAAGCTCCTCAGATCTCCGCAACAACAACATGACAAAACTTTAGAAAACAGAGTGAGTCACGTGTTCAACACGTTATCCTTAAGACATTAGCGCCCGGCTACACTTAAGAGTGATGCTATAGCCTCCACAGGGCGGATGCCTCCAGGATAAAACACCCTACTACACCTACTACTAGCACTCGTAGTAGATGCTCAACTTGAGCTTGGCAACTCCGAAAAAACCTTAAGAAAAATCGCGAAAGCTTAAGAAAAGTATTTTTCTTTTGGTCTCTCCAAAAATATGTATAAACCCTTTTTCCTTAGATTGATACTATAGGTTGAGAAAAGAACTTGTTTATATAGTAACCTAGTACTACTTAAGAAGAGTGATCTCCCCGATATGGGACTAATAATTTTATATAGTCTCTTAAAACAGTTTAAGATTGGAAACTCTTAAATACGAGACTAATGAATTTTTCATTCATAAAAATAAATAATAATCTATTCATTTTCTTAAAACTTCAAAATTCATATTTTGTATATATTGTTTTCCAATACTGTCTTTAGAAACACTCCACACTTTGTAAAACAACCATAAAATTTACGAGAGGTCTTCTTTGAACATCGGTCCATCTGTCAGAAACAATTGAGACAGCGGCTATATTCCAAAAAGCTTTGATTGAAGTTAGTTGTTTCTCTATATTTTCCTTTTCTTTAAGAAGACATGTGGTTCTCAATTTGTCAAACGAAGGTGGAGTATAACCCGACAAACCGTGTGATGCGGCATATGTAATTGCTTCCCTAAAATATGGAGACCGTACGAGATTAAAAGCCACCCCGACGAATAGAACATTCTAGCTATCATGCAATCTAATCTCTCTCTTTCTTTTAAGTTCCATGTTTTCCCAAGTCTTGTGTCCTGTAATCTTCTTCTTTTGCTTGATTCATGTAATGGTAAAGGAATAGACCGTGGGTTACATGGAAACTTCACTTATTTGCACGTGTCCCGTGTCCATACGTAAGGACACGAATACAGATATGGATACTCTAGGAAACGGCTAGTTAAAATAAAATTATATTATTTTATTCAATATTATTTTTGTTGGAAATAAAATAAAATTTGTATAGATATAAAAGAAGGGTTTAAGTTAGTAGGCTCAAACTAGAATAACAGCATTAGCAAATTACATATGTGGGTAAAAACAAAGCTTAAGTTAGCAAAACCCAACCAAAATAAATATATGATAAGTGATAAGAAAATCAGATATATCATTTAAGTTACCTACCTCTTTCAGTCTCTTAAATTTCAACCACCTGAAACCTAAGCAGTAAAGATTCAGATGCAAAACATTGAAGCCATGCAACAAAGACTAGTAACTGGTAAGTAAGCTTACAATCATTGGTATATTAGACTTTTACTGTGGTTTAGTTTTTACTATTAAGAACTTAGAAAATGGATGAAAGTGAAAACTCAGATACACCTTTGTGGAATCATGTTGAAATTGTCAGTAAGGGTAAAAGTGGAGGTGGAGATTGGGAAATCAAATGTAAATATTGTGACCTTATCTTTAAAGGATCTTATTCAAGGGTAAAAACACATTTGTTGTAAATTAAACTTTAGTGCATGGCCTCACTCCATGTGATTTAATTTGAATAAGATCCTTTAAAGATAAGGTCACAATATTTACATTTGGTTTCCCAATCTCCACCTCCACTTTTAACCTTACTGACATTCTCAACATGATTCCACAAAGGTGTATCTGAGTTTTCACTTTCATCCATTTTTTAAGTTCTTAATAGTAAAAACTAAACCACAGTAAAAGTCTAATATACCAATGATTGTAAGCTTACTTACCAGTTACTAGTCTTTGTTGCATGGCTTCAATGTTTTGCATCTGAATCTTCACTGCTTAGGCTTGAGGTGGTTGAAACTTAAGAGACTGAGAGATAGGTAACTTAGATGATAGATCTGATTTTTTTATCGGTTATCATATATTTATTTTTGTTGGGTTTTGCTAACTTAAGCTTTGTTTTTAACTGCATATGTAATTTTGCTAATGTGTGTTATTCTAGTTTGAGCCTGCTAACTTGAACCCTTCTTTACACATATAAATTTATCTTCTTTCAAAAAGATAAAAAAAAAAAAAAAAATTAATATAATTTTACTTTAACTAGCGGACACGGGACACGTGCACACACGTGAAGTTTCCGTGTAACCCAGCTTATGTATGAAAGTGGGAGCTGATATTTTGAGTCTTCACAGTTGAATCAATTTATTTATGGAAGTATCAAACCAATTGTCAGTATGTGTCAATTTTTTGTTTGAACAATCAGTGTGTAACGATGGGTTCTACCATTTTGCAGATGTTAGAGGGAATAGTATTGCATTGTTTGGGAAACTTTTTGTTGGAGAAAATGATTTTATGTGTTTTGTTTTTGGTTTTGGATTAATTGGAACTTATGACCAAGGGATCACTAAGGAAACTAGCTCATTTTCACTATTTGTGAATGAAACCTTTAGTCTCACATAGGAGAAACTAAAGATGTTGCCTCTCCATATTACTAAGAAATCTGCATCTAAGAGTGGCCCCTTGGGGTCAACACACTTTTGTGAGAAGGAGAGGACTTAGGCAGTGGGCTAGTTGGTGCAACCACACATTTCACACACGTGCGGTGCTTCTCAACGAAGCACGCACGCCGCCATCGTCCGTCCGGTCGGGCGGGACGGGCTCAGGTTCGGGTTTGGATGTGGGTGTGGGTGTGGGTCAACCAAGACTTATCTTTTTGGAAAAATTCTTTTGATTTATTTTCCAAATGAATTTAACTATAAAAAATAAATTGTCTTAATGAGGGGCGTCTGACCTGGCGGAATATATTTTACTTACCAAAAAAATAAAATATTTGTTGGCAGTAAAGGCTGAATTTGAATTGATTTAAATTTGCCCGTTTTAATTCCGTTTAGCAATTTATGTTCGTACTCCATGCACGGAATTGATTCTCATTAAATTGTCATTACTGCTATTCTCTTCTCTCTGCCTATAATAGAAAATCGACTTCTTCATTTCAACTTATCCCAGAGCAGGCTACTATCCCTAGATCTTTTCCCCTCTTCTTGCTTTGTTATGCGCTTTGCTTGTTTATTTCCATCCTTCTTCTATTGTTGTTGAGTGGGTGATTTTTATTGTGCTTATACAAATTATAACGGGCAGTTCTATCCTGAACACGTCTCCGATGTGGGGGTATAGCATCTCTCATTCTTGAGTACACGCGGACTATTGTGTTAAGGACAATTTGCTGAGCAGGTGGCTCTGTCCTTTGTGTGCAAATCATTGTTTCAATTCAGACATTTTATTTTAACGTTAACATCTTCTGTTTCAGTATTTTTATTGTTGCAGATACAACAATGTTAACACAATATCACTTCTTCTGTAATAATGGGTAAAAATGATGTTGACAGACCAGAAAAATTCAGTGGGAAGGATTTCAAAAGATGGCAATCAAAGATATTGTTTGTTCTGACTTTTCATATGTTAGATGAACTTGTTCTGAGATCTTTTGATGAGGGTTTAAATGATGCTGGAAATGAAAGGGATTTGGAAAGTTGGGTTAGGCAGAATTATATGGTTAAAAACTATATTCTGAATTGTTTAGAGGATGCACTGTATGACTTTTATAATGCAAAAGATAACTTTTCTTCTTTTGATTTATGGGCTGCTTTTAGAGGAAAAATACCAAGATGAAACTGCTGGAAGTAAGAAATTCTTGGTAGCTAGGTTCTTGGAATATAAAATGTCGAATGACAAATCTATGGTTGATCAATTCCTTGAACTTCAGCGTATTATCAATGAAATTCTTGCTGAAGGCATGGTGATAGATGAAACTTTTCAAGTGTCTGCTGTGATTGACAAATTACCGTCTTCCTGGTCCGAATACAAACGTAGATTGAGACATGAAACTGGTGAAGTCAATATGGTTAACAAGGCTCATATAATTGAACACAAGTCTTCCAGTACTGAAAAGAGTGAGAGCAGCAAATGCAACCCTAAGCCTAGTCCTCACAAGAAAGGTATATTTCAGAAACCCAAATCTGGCATTGGTAAAATTAAAGGTTCTTGTTATGTTTTTGGAACTCCTGGCCATATGGCAGTTCACTGTAGAAAACGTAAGGACTTTAATAATAAGAAAAACAATGCTAATTTGGTTGAAAACAACAAGAACGAGTTTTCTGGTACGGTGTCTGAAGTTAATTTGGTAACCAATGTGAGAGACTGGTGGGTAGACTCTGGTGCTACCAAGCATGTTTGTGTAAACAGAGATATGTTCACCTCCTATTAGAAGGTAAGGGAAGGGGAGAAACTCTACATGGATAACTCATCTGAAGCACAGGTTGCTGGAAAAGGCAAAGTTGGGCTGAAGCTCACTTCTGGCAAGACTCTCACATTGAATGAAGTTCTTCATGTTCCGGACATCTGCAAAAATCTTGTTTCTTGTGGGTTTTTAGATGATAAGGGTTTTAAAATTATAATTGAATCTGGAAAAGTTGTTGTCACAAAGGGTAAAGATTATGTGGGTAAGGGTTATAAGACTGAGAGTCTCTATAAACTTAATGTAACCTCTGATGAAATGAATAAAATTGATTCTTCTGCTTATGTTTGTGTGTCATTAAATGTTTGGCATGGTAGACTTGGACATGTAAACTATAAGTCAATGCATAAACTGGCTAGCATAGGCTGCATACCCAAATTTAGTTTGAATAATGAACATAAATGTGAAGTATGTGTAGAATCAAAATATGCTAAAAAACCTTTTAGAAAAAATGTTCAGAAAAATTCTGAACCCTCAGAATTAATTCATTCAGACCTAGTTGACATGAAATCAGTTCAAACTAGAGGTGGTAAGAAATGGTTTGTCACTTTTATAGATGATTATACGAGGTACTGTCACATATATTTTCTTAAAGGTAAGGATGATGCCTTAGAAGCCTTTAAGATGTATAAACTAGAAGATGAAAACCGAGTGCTACCATTAAAACTGTTAGGTCTGACCGTGGTGGTGAGTATGTAATTCATATAGGATATTTTTGCATAGAACATGGCATTATACACGAAGTAACCCCTCCTTATTCACCACAATATAATGGTGTGGATGAACGGAAGAACCGAACCCTTAAGGAGATGATGAATGCCATGATAATTAGTTCAGGATTACCTGCAAACTTGTGGGGGGAGGCCGTCCTCTCAGCTTGTTATGTCTTGAACAGAGTACCCTTTAAGGATCAAACAAAACTCCATATGAGTTCTGGAAAGGTAGACAACCTTCTTATGCATACTTTAAAGTGTGGGGGTGTTTGGATAAGGTTTCCATTCCTCCCCCTAAGAGAACCAAGATAGGACCCAAAACTGTTGACTATGTCTTCATAGGGTATCCTGAGCATACGGCTGCATATAGATTTATGGTTGTAAGTTCTGAAATTTCTGAAATTGGTGTGAATACTATTATGGAATCTAGGGATGATGTGTTCTTTGAAAATGTTTTTCCATTGAAATATGATTCTCTCGTGATATGTGTTGATCCCCTAGATGTCCCTTCGACCAGTCAGACATTACCTTTAGAGGAAGATTAAGTTGAATTTGAGCCTAAAAGAGGTAAAAGGCTTAGAACTGAAAAATCTTTTGGGCCAGACTTCATAACATGCTTATCTGAGACTGATCCACAGACTTATAGAGAAGCCATGACTTCTTCTGAAGCTCCATGGTGGAAAGAATCTGCCATTAGTGAAATGGATTCCATTATACAGAATGGTACGTGGGAGATTGTAGATTTACCTCTAGGGTGTAAACCATAGGTTGTAAATGGATCTTCAAAAGGAAACATAAGGTAGATGGAATTGTGGAAAAATACAAAGCTAGATTAGTATCTAAAGGCTATAAACAGAAGAAGGTGTAGATTTTTTTGATACTTACTCACCTATTACGAGAATTACTTCCATTAGGATGTTAATTGCTATTGCTTCCATTCATATCTTAGAGATACATCAAATGGATGTAAAGACAGCTTTTCTAAATGGTGAATTAGATGAAGAAATTTACATGGACCAACCTGAGGGATTTATAGTGAAAGGTTGTGAAAACAAAGTTTGTAAACTGAAAAAATCTTTGTATGATCTGAAACAAGCACCTAAACAATGACATGAAAAATTTGATCATGTAATGATTTCTAGTGGTTTTAAAATTAATGAATCTGACAAGTGTGTTTATACTAAACTTGTGAATGATGCCTGTGTGATTGTATGCATGTATGTTGATGATATGATTATACTTGGTACAAACATGGATGTAATTAGTTCTACAAAGAACATGCTAAATGAGAACTTTGACATGAAAGACTTAGGCCCCGCTGATGTGATCTTAGGGATGAAAATTAGAAGAAATTCTAATGGATATAGTCTTAGTCAATCTCATTATGTTGAATCTGTGCTTAAAAAATATAATCAGTTTGATTGTAAACATGTTTGTACTCCGTATGATCCTTGTTGTAGACTAAAAAAGAATAAGGGTTATGGAGTTTCACAACTTGAATACTCACGTGTTATAGGAAGTCTGATGTATTTGATGAATTATACGAGACCAGATATTGCTTATGTTGTGAGTAGGTTGAGTAGGTATACCTGTAATTCGGGGCAGAAGCATTGGGATGCACTTATTAGAGTGTTGAGGTACTTGAAGTACACTTTGAACTTTTGTTTAAATTATGAGAGATACCCTGCAGTCCTTGAAGGATTTTGTGATGCAAACTGGATATCAGACTCAGAGGAGTCTAAGTCTATGAGTGGATATGTTTTCACTCTAGCAGGTGGGTTTGTATCTTGGAAGAGTTCCAAACAGACATGTATAGCTCGATTCACTATGGAATCAGAGTTTATTGCGTTAGATAAAGCAGGAGAGGAAGCCGCTTGGCTAAGATGCTTTTTAGAAGATATTCCTCTCTGGCATAGGCCTGTGCCATCTATATTTATACATTGTGATAGTCAAGCTTCAATAGCTAATGCTAAAAACAACAACTATAATGGGATACACATTCGTAGAAGACATAATTCCCTGAAACAACTAATCTCAACTGGTGTTATTTCTATTGACTTTGCGAGGTCTAAGGAGAATATTGCGGACCCTTTGACTAAATGTTTGTCCAAAGAGATAGTTAGTAATGCATCGAGGGGGATGGGGCTTAAGATCATTAAATAAACTTGCCATGAATGATACTCAACCTTGCTGTCTGGAGATCCCAAGATCAAGGTTTTGAATGAGACAACTAATTTGTGGTGGGTTAAAGGAAACACTATCAAAGAATTTTATTCTTTGTCCATTCCCTATGGTATAGACGTTATAGTGTGACTGCATGTGAAGGATGGCTTTTTATTAAGTCTTAATGAGTTTTATAGTTTCAATTTAAGATTGAAGTGGGGTGTAGCAGTAAACACTCTTGACGGAATTCACCTATCTGAATGTGGAAGTAGGCCGCTTCCTATGAGAATTGAGCTGATTCTCTGGAGCATTCTGAGAAACGGGATACGTCAAGGGCCAAAATGGACACAACGTCACGAATTTGACAACGCTTAAAGTGATATCACGCATGAAAGTTAGTGATGAACTAAACCAAACGATGACAGTTCAGACATCGCGTTCACTTTCCATCAAGTAGTTCCGGTAATTTCTCACTAAGCAAAGGTTCAAGACCTTATGGATACCTATTGCCTATAGTGGTATTTCTCGCTTTCTGATTTCTGATTTTCATCGGTTTTTCATTCATGTGGGGGGTTGTTGGAGAAAGTGATTTTATGTGTTTTGTTTTTGGTGTTGGATTAATTGGAACTTAGGACCAAGGGTCACTAAGGACACTAACTCATTTTCACTATTTGTGAATGAAACCTTTAGTCCCACATAGGAGAAACTAAAGATGTCGCCTCTCCATATTACTAAGAAATTTGCATCTAAGAGTGGCTTCTTGGTGTCAACACACTTTTGTGTGAGGGATAGGACTTAGGAAATGGGCTAGTTTGTGCAACCACATATTTCACACACGCGCGGTGCTTCGCACCGAAGCACGCACGCCGTCATCCGTCCGGTCAGTCGGTCGGGCTGGGCTCGGGCTCAGGTTTGGGTGTGGGTGTGGGTCAACCAAGACTTATCTTTTTGGACAAAATTCTTTTGATTTAATGAATTTAAATATAAAAAATAAATTGTCTTAATGGGGGGCGTCTGACCAGGCTATATTTTACTTACCAAAAAAAAATATTTGTTGACAGTAAATGTTGAATTTGAATTGATTTAAATTTGCCTGTTTATTCCGTTTAACAATTTATGTTCGTGCTCTATGCACGGAATTGATTCTAATTAAATTGCCATTACTGCTATTCTCTTCTCTCTGCCAATTAAAGAAAATCGACTTCTTTATTTCAACTCATCCCAGGGCAGGTTACTATCCCTAGCTCTTTTTCCATTTTCTTGCTTTGTTATGTGTTTTGCTTATTTATTTCCTTCCTTCTTCTATTA
Organism: Papaver californicum; assembly: GCA_023531435.1. Lineage (NCBI taxonomy): Eukaryota > Viridiplantae > Streptophyta > Magnoliopsida > Ranunculales > Papaveraceae > Papaver > Papaver californicum. Next base: position 1,533,997 of record JAJJMC010025839.1, read on the forward strand.
TTGTTGAGTTCGTTGAGTGGGTGATTTGTATTGTGCTTATACACATTATAACGGGCAGTTCTATCCTGGACACATCTCCGATGTAGGAGTATAGCATCTCTCAGTCTTGAGGAGTACCCGCGGACTATTGTGTTAAGGATAATTTACTGAGCAGGTAGCTCTGTCCTTTGTGTGCAAATCATTGTTTCAATTCAAAGATTTTATTTTAACGTTAACATTTTTCGTTTCAATATGTTTATTGTTGCAGATACAACACTTATTTAACAAAGCAAGACTACGGTGAAGATGTGATGCAGTTGTCCATCCTTTGGTATATCGATGCACGAGCATTTGATCTTGGTTCGGTTCTAGTTAGTACAATATGTTCTTTTTAACTGAGAGATCAATTAAGTACTGATTAGGAAGGAGAGGACTGATAGGTACACAACCTAATCTAATTGAAAATTTCAAAAAACAATTGCAGTATTGCACCAATAGTTTTACAGATGGCAACGTGTATCTGTGTCATGTTGATCTCTCCCTACATGGATGTGGAATTGTGCGGATCAATTCCCATTTCCTTATAATACGCCATGTCTGCATCGGAAAATCTATCTCGGAATATCGACCACTCTTTTGTACACCTATCTCTCACCCCTTCCCATGGAGCTTTCCCGTTCTCTGCCATTCCCTGGTTACCGAGTGAAGGAACAGTTTGATGATCGATCCACTGAGCGTCCACAACCCCTATTTTCTCTTGAGCAGGCTCTACACATTTCCTGAGAGCTAAGTCAAGACCCCATCCATGAACTAAGTCATTCTGAATCATATGCCACACACATCGCCATGCATCTCGAGAAAACACAGGTGCCATGATCTCAACAAAAGCTGCACATGGTGGCAAATGGGGGTCGCTGCACCAACCTGGTCTCTCCGTCGTGTCTTTGTGGACTTCAACTTCACGTCTTCGCTTTGTCATCTCCCATGTAGTTCCTCTATCCGGATCTAAACCAGGTTGTGAAATCTCCAGACCATGCTTCCTCACCAGTTTAAGGTATTCTTCTGCATCAAAATTCTCCACCCCAAGGTCTTCATCCCAAATAAATATGTAATCATATGGTGCCACCACATCGGGATGCAAAAACCGTTTGGCATACCACCATTTAGTTTGCTTTAACACACTAATGTGGATTGCTCTCCTTGACCAATCAAGGTCATCCCATTCGCTCGTCCGACCGTCATAGTGGAACAACAGAATAGTGAAATTCTCTGAGAACTTTTTAATTGCTTCATCAATGTTACCTTTCTGACCAAAACCAACAGTGAAGGTTACGAGATACTTCGGCATCATAGTTAGGTCCTCACTGGGTTCACCCCACAACCTGCGGGCGTAATAGTCTGTTTCTGCTACAACGATACCCGGTGGTAGTCTTTCTGCACCTCGAGGATTTGAAGAAACCCACATCTTAGAAGTATGATTATTAGAAGTTTGAACTTGAGTTGAGGTACTTACGTTCATTCCTGTCACAGACCAAGCATGGTGGTGGTGCAACAACTGCTCAGTTGAAATGCTAGAATATGCGCCGTCTTTCACAAGACTTGATGTAAACTTAGATAGTGAAGCTGAAAAAGATACTCCTACCAAGAAGCCAAACAAAACTCCAACGAAAGCTGTTAGAATTAACCTCAGACTCTCATTCAATTTCCTTATAACTATTCCATTGCGGGAAATTGTTCCAAATTTACTCATGATGGTTTATGTACCAACCAATTCTTACAATAAAGAAAGCTGCAAGATGGGAATGGGAATCATGAGCTGCTCTTTCACAAGTGCTAATAATTACTTCAGATATGAATTTGATGCTTTCAGATAACAACAAACGTAATAAAGAAACTCGATAAGACTTGTGTAATCAAGAGTAAGAAATCTTTGTAGTACTGATATAAAGAAGGAAAAAGAACAAAAACTTAATCAAATCAAGGTCGCAACATACAAGATGGACATAAAGAAACTGAATAAGAAGTGTTTCGTTACAGATTTTTCTCAAAGTTGAATAGTTTTTCAATCTCTTCGACTCTGAAAAGTGAGTCGACAGGGAATGATGCCAAATAGTAAGACATTTGAACCTTAGTGTGGTATTTTTGGACTAATCAATAACACTGTCCACGGCACTACGTATTGATTGTGACTGCTCATAATTTCAGTTTACTATGTCGACCATGGCTTAACCATCTAGCTAATCATGCTTCAAAAAAAGAGAAATCTAGCTACTCATTAATGGGATTGCTAGGGAGGTGTGGCTGTCCTTGTACCTCGTGGGGACCATAAGAATAGCTAGCCAGGACTGGGTTGATCTGTTGTATCTTGTGTGGAGGTCGGCCTAACCGATTGATAATGGGCTTGTGGTACTTCATAGCTTAGAGCTTCCAAAGTGGTGGGAGTAAAAGACGGACCAAACCCAAATAAGGTTTTTGGTCCGTCCAAATCCAAGCATAGTGGGGCGAGTAAATATGAGTTATGGTCCGGAATTTTTACTGTTTGGGATCAAAAATGATCCCAGAACTGGACCAAACTCAATTATAGTCGAGCATTAACCTAGCCGTGCGTCTCGTTCCAGGCGTAACACTGGGTCTTCGTCTGGTACCAGGCGTTTATCTAGACATGCGTTTCATCATACGGGCGTGAATCAGAAGTCCGCCCCATCAGGCGTTCACCCAAGAGGACGCCCCATCAGGCGTAACGCCAGAAGAACGCCTGGTAACAAGCGTTCGGCTGGAATAACGTCTGTGTTGGGCGGTCGGCTGGATTAACGCCTGTAGTGGGCGTGCGCATAATAGAGCGCCTGTGTGTGGGGCGTTACTCTAAGCGAGCGCCTACTCAAATAGCCGTTGAGATTTGTTACCGTTGATCAACGACTATATTTTGGTTTGTATTTTGATATACTTATAAATGAATTTATACCCTTTCGTTCCCATTTCGAAACCACACCTTTCACATTTCAAATAACCTAATACAAAGATATTTTTATCTCTCCTTTTTATAATTATTGCTTACGAAAATTTTAGTATTAATGCAGAGAATTTTACCATAGAGGAAGATTTATCCCTTTGTCGAAACATAGTATTATATTATCCAGCAAGGGGTCATGAACGTCTGATGAATGGTTCAATGAGCATGGAATGGTTAGAACATATCCATGCTAACTTTTGTATTGAAACCGGTAACCCCAATAACCGGAACAAAATAGTTTTTTTTGTCGATTTCAGGAAATAGGTAGGGTAGTACTACAATTTTCAACTTTAACCGCTAAGGTGAATGAAAGAAGAATTAGGAATGAAACGGATGATGAAGTTGTTTCCAGATCTCTGGAGGAATGGAGAAGATGGAAAGGTTCAAGTACCAACCTCATTTCGAGATCCTAAGGGTGATGGAAAAATACAACCCTTTTGTGTTGATTGTTCTTCGAAGATGTTTAGATCATCATCCAGAGCGTCATACGACCCATTGAAGTTTTGATTATAGGTTTTATGGGTATATCTCTTTGTAAACCCTCACGAGACATAACTCGTCCGTTGGGACCACCTAATGGTTTAAAGGCAAGTTGCATGTGCTTAGTGCAACTTTGACTCCTGCGAAAATGAGATATCTTAACATCTACTGATGTATTGTTGTTCTGAATAAGTGATATTGGTTATCTATGATACTTCCGTTAATTTATTCATTAAAACATAGTAAGCATATTTATTATACAAGAGCTAAAAAGTAGACCTAAACTCACTTTCGCATGCATCATGACTGCACTTAGCATGTGCAGCAAGCCTTTAAACCCCTAGGTGCCCCTAGCGGCCGAGTGCTGTCTCGGACAGGTTTACAAGAGATATACCCACAAAACCTATCCGCAGGATTTAGAAATTGTTATTTCTCACCAAAATCTGACCATAAGTGTTCGATCAAGTCATTTCACAAACGAATATGCGTATCTTTGTTGTGTACTGCACGTCGGCATTGCTCAACTCTCATTCTCAAAAGTTCAGCAGCATTTTGTCTCGAAATGTTTACCGGTGCATGGTTGTTGCGTTAATCATATTTATGTGGCCAATCACCGGGTAAATGCTCATCCTCCACTATCATATTATGTAAAATGATAACAGTTTTCATGATATATGCAAGTACGTCTGGATTTCACATTCTTGCAGGTTGTTTTACGATGGCAAATTGATTTTGCAGTACACCAAAGGCTCGTTCTACATTTTTTCGGCAACCCTCTTGCATTGCTGAAATTTTTTGTTTCTTCTGGGAATATGGATGTTTAATAAACATCACAATAGTAGCAATCTTTGGGTATATTTCCATCACCAAGATAATATCCCATATCATATTGATGTTCGTTTACAACAAAGTTCACAGGGGGGTGTTTTCCCGTTGATAAGCTTTTTAAAAATATAAGAACGGTTCATCACATTAATATCATTGTTAGAACCAGGCGTACCAAAAAAATGCATGCCAAAACCAGAGATTATATGACACCACTGCCTCCAGCACAATACTTTCACTCCCTTTGTACATAGTGTAAGCACCTGATTCCGTAAATAGGCATTTATCCCATTTCCAATGCATGCAATCTACACTACCCAGCATCCCTGGAAATCCTCTATCCTTGTTCTCATTAAGAAGCAGTTCAACATCACGCTTAGTTGGTGTGCGTATATATTCTTTCTCATACAAATGCACAATCGTCTTACAAAACCTACGAGTTGCTTCCAAAATAATGGTTTCTCTGATTCGTAAGTACTCAACTATTGCATCGGTCACACATCCATAAGCTAACATTCGTATTGCTGCAATAACTTTTTGATGAGGGGTTAATCCAGGATCGCCACAACCATTTTTTTTTGAAAAAAATAATTATTTATAACTACGACATCTCCCAATATACGGTTGAACAATTCTCGCTGCACTTTAAATATTCTACGAAATACATTAGGTGGAAACGTCTGGTTTCTGCAAAAGTAATCTTTCCAGAGAAGTTTTACACCGGCATCACGTTCTCTTGGTATTTGGATACAAGTATGTGGCCAGTTCATACTTGAAACGATCAATCCCAAAGTGACTGCTTGGTTATTTTGGCTCAATGCAACTAAAACTTCGTCTGATGAGTACAAACTATTGTTATCATCATCACCAGAAGAAGAATAAGATGAAGATGAAGAAGAAGAAGAAGAAGAAGAAGAAGAAGAAGAGGGATTGTTATTCTCATAGTATGCCATTGGTTGGTGATGTTTGCAGTTTTGGTTTGTATTATTTGAGAATCTAGTGTTCAATTTATAGGCATATTAAGATAAGTCTTTGAGTTTTGATATGACCAAACACTCTTGGTATTTTAAAAATAAACTGAGTTGAGGCAAGTGGGGTGAAGAGATGCATCAAACATAAGAAGTGTCGGTTGAGAAGACAATACCAAACACAAAAGATAACAAAGGAAACATTAAATATCTTTTTGAAATGACAATACAAAGCAGATATAAAGGACAAAGAAAAAATTAAAAATATCTCTGAAGATGACAACAAAAAGAAGGTAAAAGACAACGCAAATGAAAGACTACCCATCTGTATCTTGATTCTCGGGCGCCGAGCGCGGGGGAATAAATGGAGGCAAAGATGATCTGGATGTGTAGTTACTTGATTGCATTGTTGATGATGATCCCTGACCCATGGTATTCCACATTTGTGGTGGCAAAGTTTGAGAAAAAATGTCAAACCCAATGGGAGTTGTTGTTGACGAAAATGGGTCAGCTGTAACTCCAAATTGTTGATGTGAGTTTGTTGACCCCGTATTTCTTCATCTTTTTCCATGATAAAATCCATCCTCTCCTTCATTTCATTTAACGTAAACGTACGAAACTCTTACGTAAAATCAACATATTGTTGAACCAAACCATAAGCTTCCACCTCTTATGAAAAAAATTAAATCACATTCTCACCCATTTTTATATACTAAAAAAAACAATGGTTTGTTGTATACTTACATATGACAATTGTTGTTGAGGCGGAATGGGTACATCTTCATCAAGTTCTTGGATGTTGTGTTTAATACGGTCACCAGCATAACCATATGTTTCAACCTCCCAATCGACTTTGGTGGCATATTTCTGCAAGTTAGTTACATGTCGCCAATACTCCATATACAAATCACATGTAACAACATGCACTAATTGATTTGCAGGGACCACTTCGTTTTCCCTCAGCTCGTTAGCTTCGTCATTGTTCAGGTTGCTAATACGAGTAGGCGGGTTGCTGGGAACACCCCATGTAGAATGGTATTGCCTCCAACACTGTTCTCCGAGGTACACGTTATTCTGTGAAAGAAATTAACTATCAACAAATAAACCAATCAACTTACCGAAATTCAAAGAAAATAAAAAACAATCATATGGAAATAAATTATCAACTCACAGTGCCTAGCCAAGTGAATATAATCCTTTTCTCTGAGATCTCTATTGCTTTCCGTCCAATATCAGTTTCAAGGACTAAGATGGTGGAATACCACGGTTGCCAGGTCACATCGTTTACAGTCAACTGATTAAGAAAAGACCTTGAACGAATAATATCAATACTCTTCCTTCGTGTACCCTTACACCACGAACTTCTAGGCCACACTGCTTCACTTTCACTCGTTGGGTTCTTTGGTCGATATATGTCCAGATATTCGTACCCCCAAAACTAGAATATGGAGACAACTAACGAATTAGCAATAAATAAACATTTAAAAGAATATAAATAAGACTAAGAAATTTACCTCCAATATTTGGAAGGATCCGGCTAGTGACTTTTGTCCCCTGCCAGATGCGGCGAGTCCGGAATACAATTTCGCAAAAGCAGCACTACCCCAGTCATAATTGCCAACTGCATTTAGATCCTCAAAAGCAGCTAACCATCCAGCATCAATATAGTTTTTTGCATTGGAAAAGAAATATTGTCCCAAAACATACATACAAAAGGCTCTGGCCACTCTCTCAGCAAGTATCCTGGCTCAAAATATGTGCTCAAAAATGCAACCGTAATTGCATATGAAACCCACTGGGCGGGAATATGTTCTCTTTTACAAACCTCACCATCTTTAATTTCTGGAAAACTATGCGCCCGGGCATATTCAAATTGGTACTTCGCCGAGTCATACAAAATACCACTACCAATACCAATATGTAATTTTGTCAACATGACCCAATCAAGCAATGTGAACCCAATCTCACCAAAGGAGAAGTAAAAGTGTTCGTGGTATCCCAAAAACGCTCAACAATGTAGTCAATCAATGCATGTGACGAATTTACTACATCCATGGTCAATAAACGGTCCCATCCTGCCTTTTCAATAATGTATTTAACCCTAGGGCTGTGTTTAGTAATACCTGCATAGATCTGAATGACCGATTTGAGGGAACCACGATGTAAATACTTGAATTTTGAATCGGTTGAATATGTAATATTCGTCGATGCGTGACCCTGAGCATCTTCCACGACAATATAGTTCGCCAACCCGGGAACATCGACCATTTTCTTCAGTAGTAGGGTCTTTCTGGATCCTCAACAGTTTTAGCTTTCTTGTTCCTCTTTTTTCGACCAACGAATCTCGACGTGACATTGCTCAACATCTATGCAAACGGTACATACAAGTTTCAAAATCAAGAGTAATCCTCACAATGCACAAATATAAAACTCTACATTAATCCATAAATCCACAAAAATACTAATTTCGTCATTACAAAAGTAATTATCTAATTAGATAATCAAATGTACAAACATACATAAATCATCCAAATTACAAAATTCATGATTCAAAAAATAGTCCAGTACTAATCAAATCATCAATTGTACAAAAAATCATCATAATTCCCTAATTCTATAATTCCATAAACATTCATTATAAAACGTAAACATTCTTAATTCCCAAATTTCAAAGACAATCAAGTCAATTAATCATAAAAATTAACCACAACCCAACTCAAATTAACCAACAGCTTAATCAATTCTAACTTCAATTCAACAAATTCTCATCTATTTTTTATACCCAATTTACAACTTCCATAAACCCTAGAAATATACCCAATTCCAAAATTAAAATTTCTAAAACCTAATATGTCTATTTCATAATCATATGTTTAATCCTTAAACATATATATACAAATTTAATTATCAAAACATTATAATAATTCTAAACCTATAAAATCAATTATAATTTAATTCAAAGTTTAAGTTTATTAACTTATTTGCTTTGAAATAATCCTAACTTAGATTAGTTGGTATCAAATCTGCCAAGCTTTTGTAAATTTGAAAAGAGGCTGAGCTTGATTTGGAGGGAGAAATGGGTTTAGGAAGTGGAGTGGTAGGCGGTTGATTGGAGTGCGTCTGTTTGTGAAGTGTTCAGGAGAAAATGAAACTGTGGAGAGGAGAAGAGAGTTGTGAGAGAATATATTGGTCCGCCCCATCAGGAGTTCACCCAGCCGTCCGCCTGGTGAGACGTGCGTTCGGCTAAGGATGCGCCTGATGAACCAAGCGGATGGCTAAGCGTGTTCCCGTCCTTTTTGCACACGAACTAGCTGCACGTGTTGAAAAATGACCGGGCGTGTGGCTATGATACCACCCCATCATGCGTTCGGCTAAGAGATCGCTTGTCTCTGGGGCGTGCATCTAGGGATGCGTCTATCATCAGGTGTTCTTTTGGGTAACGCCTCCCATCGAGCGTTCATCAAGCGTCCGCCCCACCCAAGCATTTTCACAGGCGTACGTCCGTAAAACTAGACGTATACCTAGTCGTGCCCAACGCCAGGCGCTTGCTTAGACAACCGCCCGATCAGATTTTACTCCACCACCGTTGCGTTTCAGGCGGAGTAAAGAGTAAAATTTTTACTCTTTAGTCTTTTTAGTCTGGTCGTATGGCTGTGGATGCTCATATAGTCTAGAAACAAAAAAAAGGGTAGTGATCAGTTCAGGTGGATTGCTTTTCCAACGAGGGATGAATCGACTTTACTTGACACCCCAAATCTTTCCCCCAAACCTTGCCCCCATGACGTGGCATCACCTCCCATCCTCCTTGAACAAAAGGGGGGCATTATAATAGGATTGGACCGCTAACATGATGAGACATCATGGGGGAGAGAGTTGGGGGCAAAGCTTTGAGACATCATGAGGGAGAGAGTTGGGGGTAAAGCTTTGAGCGGCAGTAAGCATTTTCGGTGATGAATATATAAAAATTGGTTTTTTTTTGGGAGTCGTAATGGTGCATCTACTATGGCCATATCATCAGTCAATTATCAGAATATTATAAAGTTTGAATCGAATTTCAGTCGGAAAATTTTCTATTTTCCCGTATCAATTCAAGTCAGAATTGGACAAATGACGACTCCTTGTAAAGGTTAAAATTTACAGGAAGCTATCATGTCACAAAATCCATCGTAAAAACCGGCATATTCAAATGATGGCTCCTCGAAAAACTTACAACTTAGAAAAAGATATCATGTCAAAAAATCCACCAAAAACAGGCCAGTTTTATTCAAAATTTTCCATGTACACCTTAAGTAAAATTGTCAAATACTTTTTTTTTGCGACACCTATAACAATTAAAGTAAGAATTGGATAAACGATGGCTCTTTGTAAAGCTTACATTTTATGTGAAGATATCATGTCAAAAAAATCCATTTTAATCCAAAAGTTTCGTGTGCTAACCCTTTGGAAGATCGTACAATATATTGTTTTGGCAATACCTGCATACAAATAATGGCTCATTGGAAAAGCTTACAATCTATAGATGATATCATGTCAAAAAATGTACCAAAAAACTTGGCTCTTTCTAGTCGTAATTTTCAATTTATTAACCGGCCCCTTGGGAGATTATCATATTTACATTTCTGTCATATTTGGATTGATTCAATTTAGATTTAGATAAATGGCGGCTTCTTGGAAAACTTACAATCTAAAAGAAGACATCAAGTTAAAAAATCCACCGTTTACAATATAATTTCGATAAATGCGTATCCTTGCAGGATCAGAAAAAAATACTCGTTTAACGAGGTTGTTTATTTATTGATAAATAAATATTTATTATTTACAGAGTATTTTTTACATTTTTTCTTCTTCTTATGATTAGTATTTTTACGTTTAAGAAGTTAAAATTCTTTTTTAAGTTAAGGAATGTATAAAAAAAGATATACAATTGCAGTTATGGGATCTCCTATAGACAAAGAAATTATTGAGTGTAATAAATAATAAAAACGATCATGGTCCATATGATATATAGTACAAAAATTAGAGCGAGGGAAGCCCTAAAAAAAACTCTTTCTCTAAAAAAAGCTCTCACACCTTGAACCAGTTAACTTGGGGGTTTTTCCTCTTCTGAAACCAAGATCTAGAATTCAACCATGTAAAACCTTCCTTTTCTAGGCTAAAATCTGTATTCCACCGGCCATACAAGTGCATCCATGATTTGTTTGCTTTGCTGTTGTGATTCCCCATCTAAATCCATGGGATTTGTATTTTAGTCACATATTTTTGCTTTTATGATGTGTCTCTAGTCTTCATTGGAGATTTTTCGGTGTTGTTCTTTGCAGACGTTTATTCTGCCCTTGTTTTCTTTGTTGTATTCACCTATTAATCTATCCTAGTCGATAAGTAACCATTTGTTGAATTGTTGATTTCTATTTAAAGCACATCGATGAGGTTAACCTAAGTCTTCTGCTGCTTTTGGTACCATCTTATGTGACATGTTTTTATCAATTATATGTTTACTCATGTTCATATAACCGTACCCATATGTGATCCTATTTCAAATCAGAGCCTCACTCCTTTCTATATGTTTAATCTTATACATGTTCCAGTGTATTTGTTTCATGTGCAATCCGTTTCATAATCAATACCTTTAAAGTCTAATTGTTACTTATTAAATACTCACATCAAGTTATCTAACCCCTCTTTGCTTCAAATCCTCAATTTTTTAATCCCCTTTTTCTCCTTTCTTGGTTGTGTTTTTTAGTGATCCTGCATAGCTTTACTGGTTTTCACTGTGGCATAGCTCCTGCCTGGTGAAATGTCTATCAGTTAACCCAATTTGTTTTCTCGATGAACCTGTGTTTTCGAAGGTATATTTATCTGAGAATCAGTCTTCTTTTGTTAATTGTGCCTTGGTTAAGTTAGTAGGTTCAGGTGGCTTATTCGTTATCTATAGTGTAATTCAATCCATCTTATTTAGTTTTAGACTTCTTGTTGTTTTGGGAAAGATATTAGTATTTTCCATGGTTCTGGGTTCTTCTGATGAAGTGTTAGAACCTTTTTATGGATTTGTATGAGGCTTTGAGATGTGAAGTATTGATCTTTACCTTGCGTAAGGTAAAGAGTAATAATTAGGGCTGCATGATACATAGGACATCAGTAAGGCAGATTTCAGACAACCATTTGGGGAATAGGTCAGTCTAGAGGATAACATACAATGGATAATTCTTTCCATATTCCAAGCGACCATGACTAGATTTTACGACAACCTTGAAGGCTGGGCACACTTGTGTTTCAGCGAACATCATGAAGAAGATATATCATAAATAACTTTCTTCTTTGTTTCTTCAAGCTTATAGCTCCCATCTTAAAGAACAAGTTCATAACCTACATGATTTATCAAACAATTGTGATTTAGTTTGATGGTACATGCTTGGCATAGGTTTTTGATGTTCCATGCTTTTGTTATACAATCGTTATTTTGAAAATCTACTTGTTGTAATATTTTAGAATCAAATTAAATGTAAGAATTGCATAATTATAATTATTGAATTAAATCATTTTAAAAATTTGAAAATAGTGGAATCTTAGCCTCAGTTTTCTCTCAATCTTGTTATCAATTTTATTTGAGTTTTGCTATTTTTAGTCTTAGAAACTAGGTTTAAATCCAAATCTTCACAAGTCTTGAACGGCCTTTTCTTACCACTATAAAAAAACCATAAATTTTTAGCGTCGCTGACGCGGACTTGTTTTTAGGTTAGTTAGTTTAGTTAGATTTTTATTTTTACTTTTTTCTTCTATTTTACGTTTTAGGTATGTTTCTTTGTATTACAGGTTTTGGATCAAAAAGAAATTGGAGCCAAAGATTATATTGTTTGATTAAATACTTGGAGTCAAAGACAAATCGAAAAGAACGGAAAAAAAAGACAAGATTATTTTTTTAGTTAATTTTTTTTAAAATTTTTTTGTAGGGTTTTTATTTTTCTTCTTAACTAAAAAAAGAAAATGAAAACCCCTACTTTCACATTAGGGAATTTGAAGAAATATGTATTACCCTAAGAATTCACAACATGTCTGATGAAGCTTTGAAACTTAGATTGTTTCCTTTTTCCATGAGAGACAAGGCCAAATCTTGGTTATATAGTTTTTCATCGGAATCCATCGAAACTTATGAACAACTTATCACTGCCTTTTTATCTAAATTTTTCCCTAGGCACAAAACATCATTTATTAGGAACGAAATTTCCACATTTGTGCAGCAAGAGGGAGAATCTCGGTACAGATATTTGGAAAGGTTCAACGATTTATTGATACAATGCCCCATCACGGTTTAGAAAAGGTTAGACTAGTATAGATCCTTTATGAAGGGCTAGATTATCCAACGACTACCATGGTCGAGTCATTGTGTACAGGGAGTTTTGAAAGTCAAACTGTTGATGAGGCAATGACATTTTTAAATGAAACTGCCTAAAAGACCCAGCAATGGGAATGTAGTAAGGAACCCCATAGAAAAATTTTACTGAGCAGAGGTAATGTCAATAGGGTAGATGGAATTCTTGAATCAGATGTCGAAATTGCAGCTATAGCAAAAAGGTTAGAAGTCCTAGAATTGAGTCAATCTAGTTGTGGAATAGAGCCCAAGTCATGTTGGAAAGGACATACTGTTGAAGAGCAAGCCCATGCTCTTTACAATAAAACTAGATATGATAACCGTCAGAAGTTTGACCCATATTCAGAAACCTATAACCCTGGTTGGAGAAACCATCTAAACCTTTCTTGGTCTAAGGGCCAAAATCAAGGTCAGTCTAGTAACCCTCAGGTTCCCCCAGGTTTTGGTTATACTAAGAATCCTTCTGGACCAGCACAATTTTAGAATCCGTTAGAAAAGACGATCATGAGTTTAGCAGAGTTTGTCGCCTCATTAACTCAGAACACTAAATATTTTCAGCAGTCTGTCATCCAAAGTATACGAGAAAATCAAAAGATTATTAACAGTCAGGTTATTTCCAATTTAGAAAACCAGGTTGGTCAAATCGCTGAGTCTTTGTGAGAAAGAGAAAAAGGCAAGTTCCCTAGTAAACCACAACCCAACCCTAGAAGAGTTCATGAGTTATCTTCTGGTGAGAAATCATCAAATCATGTGAATTCAATTAAAACCCTTATGAGTGGTAGAGTGGTATTCAATAAGGTAACCTTGCCCAATAGTGAACATGTTGTAGTTCACCCTTCTGAGCATGTAGTTGAAGAGACTGATAAAGTCTCTAACGAGTCCAATGTAGTTCCCGTTGATCCCTATTTTATGCCCAAATCCCCATTCCCAAAACTTCTAGTACCAACTAGGAAGGAATCCAACTTTAATGATATATTGGAGATTTTTAAGCAAGTCAACATCAATCTTCCTTTATTAGATGCAATTAGGCAGATTCCTACTTATGCCAAGTTCCTTAAAGATCTTTGTACGCGAAAGCGAAAGCTCAGTATACAGAAAAAAAAGCCTTTATAGATAGTCATGTAAGTTCAATTATCCAGTACAACACAACTCTTAAGTACAAAGACCCAGGTTCCCCTACCATTTCTTGCACTATAGGTAACTACCGTGTAGAGAAAGTGTTACTTAACTTAGGAGCTAGTATGAACTTACTTTCGTACCATGTGAACCTTCATCTAGGACTTGGTGACATAAAACCTACCCAAATAACACTTCAGTTAGCTGATAGGTCTGTGAAAATTCCTCGTGGTATTGTCGAAGTTGTTATTATTGAGGTCGACAGGTTTATTTATCATGTGGATTTTGTTATTCCTGATACCCAACCTATTCCTGACCAAGAAACCAGATACCTTTGGTATTAGGTCGCCCGTTTTTAGCTACATATAATGCGATCATTAACTGTCGAAATGGTATTATAAATTTATCTTTTGGTAATATGACTGTTGAGCTGAATATTTTCAATATTAGTAAGCAACCCCTTGAGATAGATGACACATGCATTGAAAAGGTGAACATGATAGGAACATTAGTTCAGGAGTCATTACCAAACATCTTATCTGAAGATACATTAAAGAGTTGTTTAACCCATTTTGGCTTAGATTTCGACGATGTTAGCACAGTTGATCAAGTGAATGCTCTGTTAGACTCTACCCCTATGTTAGATACTAATAGATGGAAAGCTAAGTTCAAACCACTACCAGTTTCTTATTTTACCTTAATTCCTTCTTTAGAAGAGCTCCTAAGTTGGACCTCAACCCATTGCCAGATATTCTGAAATATGTGGTTTTAAGCCCATCTAAGACTTTGCCTGTAATTGTAGCATCCGACTTGGATAGTGATCAGGAAAGTAGGCTAGTGACCGTACTTCAAGATAACAAGGAAACTTTAGGGTGAAACTTATCAGAAATTAAGGGTATAAGTCCTGCTGTTTGTATGCATCAGATTCATTTAGAAGACGACACAAAACCTTCTAGGGAGATGCAACGTCGACTGAACCCTAACATGAAAGAAGTAGTTCGAACTGAGGTGCTTAAGTTTTTAAATGCAGGTATTATTTACCCCATTTCAGACAGCAAGTAGGTCAGCCCAGTTCAGGTTGTTCTCAAGAAATCAGGTATCACTGTAATCCAAAATGAAAACAATGAGTTAATCCTAACCCGAGTGACCACGGGGCGGCGTTTTTGTATTGACTATATAAAACTGAATAAGGTCACAAGTAAGGACCACTTTCCCCTTCAGTTCATCAACCAAATGCTAGAGCGATTATCTGGACATAGTCATTATTGCTTGTTAGATGGTTACTCTGGTTATAATCAAATTGTTATTGCCCCGGAAGACCAAGAGAAAACTACTTTTACATGTCCATTTGGTACCTTTGCATATAGACGCATGCCTTTCGGGTTGTGTAATACACCAGCTACTTTTCAGCGGTGCATGATGAGTATATTTTATGACATGGTAGAACGGTTTTTAGAGGTCTTTATGGATGATTTTTCAGAGTTTGGTTCATCTTTTGATAAGTGCTTGCATCATTTGACATTAGTGTTGACTAGATGTAAAGAAAATAATTTAGTGCTTAATTGGGAGAAATGTCATTTCATGGTTCGATCAGGAATTTGTTTAGGGCATATCGTATCTTCTAAGGGTATAGAGGTAGAAAAAGCCAAAGTTGACCTTATTAAGAATTTACAGGTTCCCAAAACCGTAAGAGATATTAGGTCATTCTTAGGGCATGCAGGTTTTTATCGTCGATTCATTAAGGATTTTAGCTTGATTTCTAGACCTCTTTGCAATTTGCTTGCAAAAGATGTTAAATTTGTCTTTGATGATGCTTGTTTAGAGGCTTTTGAGAAGTTTAATACTTTACTCACTACGCCCCCATAGTGCAGGCACCTAACTGGAACCTACCCTTTGAAATCATGTGTGATGCTTTAGATTATGATATTGGTGTTGTGTTAGGCCAACAAGAAAACAAATTACTTCATGTGATTTACTATGCTAGAAAAACTCTGAATGATGCCCAAATGAACTACACCACCACAGAAAAGGAATTGTTAGCCATTGTTTTTTCCTTAGACAAGTTTAGATCCTATCTCTTAGGTTTTAAGGTCATAGTCTTTACTGATCATGCTGCTTTGAAGTATCTTCTGTCCAAGAAGGATACTAAACCTAGATTGATTAGATGGATCCTTTTGATACAAGAATTTTCTCTAGAAATTAGAGACAATAGGGTGCAAAAAATGTAGTAGTGGACCACTTGTAGGCTTGTTTTTGATTTCCCTGATGATTCCACTCCTGTGAGGGATAGTTTTCCTGATGAACAACTTTTCCTTGTTTCCCGATTACCTTGGTATGCGAATATAGTGAAATATCTTGTTACTAGTCGAATGCCCCAACATTGGGGTAAACGAGATCGTTCTAAGTTTTTAGCCGAGGTTAAACATTTCTTTTAGGATGATCCTTATCTGTTTAAGTATTGTCCAGACAAGATTATTAGGAGATGTATACCTGAGAATGACCATTCCAGTATTATTTCCTTTTGTCATGATCATCCTTGTGGGGGTCATTTTAGTACTAAGAAAACCGCTGATAAGATATTGCAGTGTGGATTCTACTGGCCTTCGTTGTTTAAAGACATCCATCGTTACTGTGTTACTTGTGAGCGTTGCTAGAAGTTAGGAACCATTTCCCGTAGAAATATGATGGCTTTGAACCCTATTCTAGTTATTGAGGTCTTTGACTTGTGGGGCATTGATTTTATGGGTCATTTTCCTAATTCTTTTGGTTATTTTTACATCCTTGATGTTGTAGACTATGTGTCTAAGTGGGGTGAGGCAGTTTCATGTAGAACAAATGACCACAAGGTTTTGGTCCAGTTTTTGAATGATAACATATTTGCACGTTTTGGTACACCGCGATCTATAATTAGTAATGGAGGGTCACACTTTTGTAATCAACCATTTAGGCTTATGATGAAGTAGAGTGTTTGAGATAAAACCCCATTATTGTATTATTTAGACGATTATTATTAAAAAAATAAAAATAAAATAATAAAAATAAAATAATATTAATATTAATAATTGAGTATTGACACTTTAATAGCAATATGTGTGTTCTCCTTGTCTCCGTCGCCTAAGCAAGTGTGGAACGCATGATCCATGAGAACTATCATGTAAGATGCTGATAAGGAGCATGCGCTTGGATTCATTTGATCCATCATGTTGTAAGTACATTTAAAATAATAATAATTATTTTATTTTTCAATAAATCGACCGCTGGGACTCTTGTATATACCAGCTGAGTCGATATTAGGAGTAAGACTAGTGGGAGAGTATCTCAATCCATTAGGATTCATCCTGGCGGCGACCTTTAGACAGATATGGGAAACACCGTTCACCTTAATCAACATGTGCAAACTTCATTTTGTCTATATCCATTTTCTAAATCTTTTCATGCGATTGTACTTTGATAGATTCTGAGTATCGTGGTTGAACGACTATCTAAGTAGAGTTTTGAATTCTTGTATGAATTTTAGTATGCTGAGTGCAAACTCGTGTACAGAAATTGGACTCATATAAGGTAATGATTCTTATAGGCGAAGAATTTAGTATGCCAAACATATATCTTGTTTAGTGTTTACCCTCAATCGTTCACAGGTAGCTGGGGTTTGGAGTAAAGGTTTTGTGGGTATATCTCTTGTAAACCCTCTTGAGAAAAAACTCGTCCACTAGGGACACCTAGGGGTTTAAAGGCTTGTTACACACGCTAAATGCAATCGCGATGCCTGCGAAAGTGAGATAGGATTGATTAGATTAGATTTTCTCGAGGACTAGCAAATAATAAGTTTGGGGGTATTTGATAGACACATTTATGTGTCTTATTTGAGCTCATTTTAATATATTGTTAGTCCTTATTTTGTACTAATATTGTGTTTTCATTGTGTTAATAGGTATTTTCGAGAAATAAATAATGTGGAAAAAATGGCTTCAAAAGTGTTAAAAGCTCCTTCATTTTGGATTAAGGAACCCACCATAATTACTAAAGGCACCCAATCCTTGGATTTGGGCACCCACTCGTTTGAATTTTAAAACATATTTTTTTGGCGGGAAAATTTTACTCTCGCATGTGAAGATTTGTGCACATCTTTTGAGAATATGTGTAGGAGATTAAGACAAGATTATCTTGTTACCTTATCAGGAAAGAGTTTTACAAGGTTTGGAAACAAAATACACATCAAATATTCGTGGAGATAAAATCAGGAACAAAATACCCGAGTATTATTTTTTGTTAATGAAGATTCTGTTAAGATTTGGTGGTATGTGGTGTATAAATAGGATGGGGTCGAGCCAGAAAAGGGATAGAGAGTTTAGGGAGAGCTTAGGAGACGAATAGAAGGAAGAGAAATCAATTCAGAAAATATATTGTTGTTGCTGCATAAAAAACAGAAAATAGGCAACAATTCCTTCAACCTACCAGCCACAGTGTCTTCATCCATTTGCAACGGATATCTTCGTCTTTGCAACATTTATCTTCAGTTGTAACAGTTTCTTCAACTCATCTGCAACGGATATCTTAGCATCTGCAAGTTTATCTTCATCCTTTCTCTGTAACAGTGAGTCTGTAATGCCTATTTGTAAACACTTTGAGCCATGAACCATAATTTTGAGCAAGTGATTAATATGAGGATCTAAACCCCATTTCTGAGGCGACGAAGGAAGCTGTTTTTCCAAAAGTTATATGGTAATATTTATTTAATTAATTTATGCAATTCTTTTATGATTATTTGCCTTGGTTAAAAATTGATTTAATGATTTTTATCAAACAATTGTGATTCCGTTTGATGGTACATGCTTGGCCTAGGTTTTTGATGTTCCATGCTTTTGTTATACAATTGTTATTTTGAAAATCTACTTGTTGCAATATTTTTAGAATCAAATTAATGTAAGAATTGCATAATTATAATTAATGAATTAAATCACTTTAAAAATTGGAAAATAGTGGAATCTTAGCCTCAGTTTTCTCTCAATTTTGTTATCAATTTTATTTGAGTTTTGCTATTTTTAGTCTTAGAAACTAGGTTTAAATCCAAATTTTCACAAGTCTTGAACGATTTTTTTCTTACCACTATAACAAAACTATCAGAAGGGTCAGCGCTAAGCTCTCGAGGACATAGTAAGGGTTGGTGCTAATCTTTCACTGACATAGTAAGGGTTAGCGCTAAGTTCTCGAGGAAATCTCAAGGGTTGGAACTAATATCTGAGGACAGGGCAAGGGTTGGCGCCAAAATCAGAGGACCAAGCAAGTATAGATGCTTGCTCGACGCCAAGCAAGGATCAGAGCCATGTTAAACAAGGATGCTAGTGAGGTTGGCGTCATGCTCTTGGGAGATGGAGAGGTTTACTCATCGAAATATTTGTAACTTAGTATATCAAAGAGGTGGCTCAGACTTGAGACATGCATGAGTAAGATAAAGTACTTGGTATTGCACCAAGATAAGAGATGGAATATCGACAACAAATAAAAAAAAGTAGCATTGAGATAGTACTAAAACCGTGGTAAGATAGGTATGTGTTGGGCCTATCCCAACGCCGTGATTTGCACGACGTTAGCAAGTGCTAGTGCCAAGAGTTTAGATGGCACTGGTCTTAATTCAATGATATCACTCATAGGATTTACGCTAGCTCTAGCTCCATGACTAGGCTATGAGCAAGGCTAGTGCTAGCCTTGGATAGCGGAAGTGGGCACTCTTCTTCCTTTATTCATACTTGATGCTATTTGTATTTGCTTCTGGTGGCATGAGCTATTCCATTTGTGCAATTTTTAAATCTGATGTGTAATTTGATAGGTGAATATACACTAGCTCTCGAACTAAAGAGAATTCATGTAATTCTGTTGGGAATAGACATGAATCAGTTCACTATCTGAGTCAAAAAAATTGTAATCATTAAGTAAAATTCAAGTATATAAAATTTATGTCAACTCTGTGAATACAATAATAAATCAGCATTGTTCAATTAAAAATTTGAACATTGATATGCATATAGAATAAGTTTAAGGAATTCAATCGTGGAATTACTGCAACTTGAAGCAGGTTCAATATTGCTATATACTAGTGAATTTCCATCTAGAAGCATATTATTTATTCGAGAATAACACAGAAGCTTATCCTGATTATATATTTTGTAATGTCAGAAAGTCTGGGAAGATTGCAGCAAGCACCAATGACTCTTCTAACATTCCAGTAATTTAGGGAAATTCAATACAAATGAGTTAGCGCACATATATATATATAATATCAAAATTTCAGCTAGGCGAAGCTCTGATATTGTGTGTATGTATGTATTTATAGAAATGCTATAAGATCGGCATAGAATTTCTATAGCTATTAATTGAACCTGTATTTTTAATTCTCTTGCAGAATGTGAGATAGAAATACACGCTCTTTATTTATGATACAGGACCAGAAACAAATTTATAAATTCGATATTTCTAATACGGGATAAAAATAATTTTACAATTTTCTCCTTTGACAAAAATCCACCATCTATACACCTTTAAATTTCTTTTAAACACACATCCATTCAAACAAACAAAAATTAAAAAAGTATGCCTCTTAGATTCATGTTGTATAGGTTTAGTACTTTATTTCTAAAACTTCGTTCACACCTCTCCCTCCTTCTACTTTTTTTTTTCCCTTCCTTCTCCTATGCATTGCGTTGTCCAACCCCTCATCACATGCACCTTCATCGCTTCTTCATTTAAAGTTTCTCCTATGAAAAGTCTTGATATCACCCTCTTTTCTTGGTCTTCCTTCCGGAGTAAATACCTATTTTACCCTTCTTATAATTTTTGGGTATCTATATTAAGTCCCCTGACTTTTTGGTTAGGTGTCAGGCTATCCAGAAGTCACATGTCCCGAAATTCTTCCCATTTTTGTTTTTCTTTCTCGACCTCAGTCCCTGTGTAATACAGGAATCGACGCTACTTTGTAATATTGATAAGACTTAATGTATACACTTTTGCCGTCTTATCTATATTTTCTTGTCATTTTTTTTTACTGATTTTAGTGTTTTAGTGTTTTTATAGGTGGTACATGTAAAATAGCTACCAATAAAACATGGCTAATATCCCTCCGTTAATCTCGCTACAACATTTCCATTTAGTTGTGTGTTTGTAGGAGTTAGAATTCCATTGGACATTTTGACTTGAGAAAATTTATTGCGGCTAAGAAAGTGGTATTGGGCATATTTGAGCTAGATAGCTAGGTAGACGTCGGATGAAGTGAGTAAGTGGAGCAGAAGTTGAAAGGTCAGGTGGAATTGGAGTTGGTGAAAAAAGATGACATAAAAAAGTGGACTTTTGTTGATTGAATTGATAATGACTTAATCGACCGAGTAAGTGGACAGACCTTCTTTAGCTATTGGGTAGCTGGTGGGTCGAACAACACTGGAGACAGACGTGCAAAAGAGTAGAGATTGGTGGACTTGTTTATTTATCTTGAGAGAATAGAAAACGGGGAAGGCATGTGAGTAGCCAGAGATTGCAATATAAAAGAGAAAAAGAAACGTTAGGTTAAAGGGGGGGGGGGGGGATCAGACGGAAAAATAAGGTATGTACAGGGAGACAGAGAAGGAGGCTGTGGTGATTGGATATTGGGTGGAGACAAAATCTGACGGGGCTGAGAATGTGGTCAGAGTTTGGTCTGGTTGGCGGTTGAGAAGGTGGCGATCTTTTTATTAGGTGTTGGTTGTGGAACGCAGAGAAATAAGTGTTAGTTTTGCTGGTCGTGGGCAGACAGAGTTTGGTACAGTAAACAAGAGAAGAAGAGGAAGATTTTTTGCTGGGTGACAACGACTAACAGTTTAATTTCTTTTCTCATGTTAATTATTTATTAGTTTTAAAAAATCCATCTCTATGTCTCACTGATTTTGTAACTAGGGTTTTAGGTGAAAACTAATTTGATTATGGAAAACTCAGAAATGGTTTAAGCTTTAATAATTTCTCTTTATTATTTGCTTGATTAAATATTGTATAAATAGTGCAATTGATCATATATGCTTTCCGTTTGATACGTCGTGTTTGAGTTAGATTCTTTGATGGTGTATGCTCACACATTGATATTTGATTATTTAAAACTGTAAATTGGTTAGATAGCTCTATTGATTGTTTATGCATTTAAATTGATATGCCATGCTTAGTAACATTTGATAGGATATACTTTTCGACTGATAAGCAATTCTTTAGAAATATCAACTTGGAAGCAAAGGAAATTACAGCGGTAAAACAATTTTATTTTAGAGATTGAATGTGAGTTCTATTTATTTAATTAGTGGAAACCAAAAATCCTAGTGTCCCCTCTATTTGATCACATTGCAAATTTTACTAGTTTATTTTATTATTATTTTCTTGTTCAGTTGCATTTCGGAAAATCTAAAAAATATCATTTCTTGTTAGCTCATTAGAAATATTGGTTACAATATTTTTCCGCTCCCTGTGGGTTTGACCCGTATTTACCGTTGTCTTCTAGTTATTCGACATGCGATTGTGGTTATTATAAATAAGTATCTCATAATCCTATCAATTTTTAGCGTTGCTGCCGGGGAGTGGTTGTGAAATATTCTAATTAGTATTTTTGATTTTTTAATCGTAGGTTAGGCTTTATTCTATTTATTTTTTTATTTTGTATAGTATCTTTATTTTATTTTAGATTTTCTTTTCCCTTTTACTTGTTTTTGTTTTAAAATTTTTATTTCATGTACTTTTTGAGGATGATGACTCTTTCTCAGGAGACGTCATCTAAGATGACACTTAGGGAATATATGTATGCGTCACGGCATAAGGAAGTTCTTGCTTCACATATGGTAAGTCAAGAATCACCTCAAATGATATATGAGAAGTATTATAAACACAAACCGTTTAGTTTGGAACAAAGATTGAGAGTTCTGGAACGCCAGAGATTATTTGATGATGATGATCAGTTTTGTAGTGACTCTTTATTCCAGACAGAACATATAGATGACCATGTGGATGATTGTATTGATGATTTGCCTAATTCCATAGATAAATCTATCTCACAAGATTATTCACCCGACTTAGAGGATGTTTCTATGCCCCTAGACTTCTAAAAGTTATCTAATTTAGGGTTATAATTATGTGCTTCTAAAGTTTTATTGGATTACTTTGCATCCAATTACCCAAAGGACTTTCCCATTCCTGACACCGTGCATGAACAAATTGATACTTCCCCAATCCCAATATTATCTCCATATTATGTCCTTTACGCACTTCCTTGTGTAGTAAAAACTTGTTTTTGGGGTAATCCTTTGTTTTTGATAGTTTCAGTGTCTTCGTGTTGCCATAACATAAGTGTGAAGCTGTTATTTTCAAATATTGCATTTTGGGTTGATCCCCAAATTTTCAGGTTATTAGTATATGTGGATGCTTTCTGTATATATCCAGTAGGTAGATTTTTCTTGTTTTTATTTTCTTTTAGACTTTTTTCTTTTTATTTTTCTTTTATTTTCAGTGTTCTTTGTTATTACTATCGTTTGATATGTGTTACAGAGAATACTGCTTTTCTTGTAGCAATCAGGTGAAATCTTCAAATCCTTTCTCTTTGATTTATACTTGTCTCTATTATTTATATTTATTGCATACCATTCTAGGTTGCACGGTTTGAAACATTGGGGACAATATTAAATTTAGGTTTGGGGGTAGAGTTTCAGAAAATTGATACCAATAATGAAACTCCAACATTTAGAAACTTGTGAACGATTCAGGATGACACTAACCATTCTAGGTAGATAGAAACATAGCTCTTATTTACAGGAATTGGTGTACCCAGCTAAATGGTCTATTCATAGAAGGATGCACTCAGGTGTTAGAAATAACATGATAATCATTGAACAATCATATCTCGAAATCGTCATAACCATATCACCTTCTGTTTTTTTTTTACAATTTTATATTTCTATAAGTGATTTAGTGGGGTACTAGTATCGACTTGTTATCACCGTTGGGATGAAGTAGAGTGATTGAGATCAAGCCCCGTTATTGTATTTAATTGAGACAAAAAAAATGATGAAAAAAATAATTGAATAATTATTTTATTTTTAATAAATCGACCTTTGGGGCCCTTGTATATACCAGCTGAGTCGATATTAGTATAAGGATTAAGACAAGTGGGAGCGTATCTCAATCCATTAGGATTCTTCCTGACGACGACCTTCAAACAAATATGGGAAACACCGTTCACCTTAGTCAACATATGCACCTTCATCACTTCCATATCCATCTTCTAATCTATCCTTGTGTTTGAATTTAATTGATTTCGAGCAATGTGAATGTTGATAATTTCCATCCAGTTTTGGAACGTTTGATGGTTATATGAGTAGAGTTTTGCATTCTTATATGAATTTTAATACGCTGAGTGCAAACTCATATACAACAATTGGACTCATATAGTGTAATGATTCTTATAGTCGAAGAATTTATTATCCAACTAAATAGCTTGTTTAGTTTCTATCCTCAATCATTCACAGGTAGCTAGAATTCGGAGTAAAGGTTTTCTAGGTATACCTCTTGTAAACCCTCACGAAACTATAATTGTCTGATAGGGAAACCTATGGGTTTAAAGGCTTGTTGTACACGCTAAGTGCAATCCGATGCCTGCGACAATGAGTTATAATTTTTATTTTATAGATTAGATTTTCTCGAGGACGAGCAAAATATAGGTGATAGACACGTTTTTGTGTCTTATTTGATCTCAATTTGTATATTGTTAGAACTCATTTGTGTATTTATATTGTGATTTTATTGTGTTTTTAGGTATTTTTGGAGAAATAAACATTTGGAAAAAATTGGCTCAAAAAGTTATAAAGGCACCCAAAAAAATTATTAAAGGCATCCACCCGAGATTTAGTTCAAGGCACCCAATCCCATTTCAAATTCAATTTGGTGGGAAAAGAATTCTATTCATCTGTATGAATTTTTGATCGAGCTTTGAAGAGACTTTTAAGGCTTTTAAGATAAGAAATATTCTTCCCTTATTGAAGAAATCTTGTACAACTTAAATTAAATCAAGACAGCGTCAACTCTCATGAATCTGTGGAAAATAAATCAGTTGGAAAGAAGAGAATTATTCTCGGATTAAAAAGAAGTTATTTTCATGTATCTTCTCTAGTTTCAGATTAGGAAACATAATCATATCCCGAGCTTTTAAAAGCAAGAAATTGATTCGAAATTAAAAACAGAGAATCGAGAAAAGGATAATAATATAAACCGAGAATATTTCTTTGATTGAATGAAAAGATTTTGAGGATTTGTGATGAGATTTGAAGGTGCATTGAGGCCGTATTATAAATTGATATCGAAGAGTATAATTGGAGGGGGGCTGGCAGAGGCCAGATGCACGAGAAAAGATCAAGAAAAAAATTTGTTGTTGTTGCTGCTGAAGAACACGAAGAACAGAGGCTACGACAACAGTTTCTTTAACCTCTCATCCACGGTTTCTTCATCCATTTGTAATGGATATCTTCGTTTTTGCAACATTTATCTTCAACTGCAACGGTTTCTTCAATACATCTGCAACGGATATCTTAGCATCTGCAACGTTTATATTTAAGTTGTATTGTAACAATTACTCTATAACGTCTATAAAACGTTGCAGATTTCATGTTACATTACTTTAGCTTCTTTTCATCTTTCAAGCATTTTTTGAGCTATGTATCAATCTTTTGAGGGTGTTTTGAGCAAGATGAGCTAATCCCCATCACTAAGGCAAGGAGGAAGCCATTTTTCCTGATTAATTGGTAACTTTTAATAATTCTTTTATGACTTTTGTATTTATTTTTAATTGAAATTACGATTTTTCTTAATTGATTGTGATTTTATTTGATGGTTTATGCTGGGACCTAGAGATTTTGATGAGTCATTCTTGTGATTTACGATTGATATTTTAAAATCTACCTTTGGCAAAAATTAGAGTCACTAATTTGAGCTAGAATTGTGTAGAATTCTTATTTTTAGAACCAATTAAAAGTGGTTAATGGTGAAATCCATAACCTCAGTATTTGTGAATATAATTTTCATATTTTGTCTATATTTTCTAGTTTAAAATTATTTTATTAAATCTAAAATCAATCTTCACAAGTTCGAGAGTTTGAAATCCTTTACTTACCACTATCACAAAACAACATCAATAGGTTTGGGGGTATTTGATATGCACTTAATTTATACACTTTTGCCATCTTATCTATATTTTTTTGTCATTGTTTTTATACTAATTTTAGTGTTTTAGTGTTTTTATAGGTGGTACATGTAAAATCCAAGCTACCAATAAAACATGGCTAGTAGCCCCCCCGTTAATCTTGTTACATCATTTCCATTTAGTTGTGTGTTTGTTGGAGTTAGAAGTCCATTGGACATTTTGACTTGAGAAAATTTATTGTGGCTAAGAAAGTGGTACTGGGCATATTTGAGCTAGATATCTAGGTGGACGTCGGATGAAGTGAGTAAGTGGAGCAGAAGTTGAAATGTCAGGTGGAATTGGAGTTGGTGAAACAAGCTGACGTAAAGAAGTAGACTTTTTTTAATTGAATTGATAGTGAATTAATGGACCGAGTAAGTGGCCGGACTTTCTTTAGTTATTGGGGTCGAACAACACTGGCGAGAGACGTGGAAAAAAATAGAGATTGGTGGACTTCTTTATTGAGTTTAGGAGAATAGAAAACGGGGAAGGCACGTGAGTAGCCAGAGATTGCAATATAAAAGGGAAAAAGAAAAGTTAGGTTAAAAGGGGGTGGATCAGACGAAAAATTAAGGTTTGTACATGGAGACAGAGAAGGAGGCTGTGGTGATTGGCTGTTGGGTGGGGACAGAATCTGACGGGGCTGAGAAGGTGGTCAGAGTTTGGTCTGGTTGGCGGTTGAGAAGATGACTATCTTTTAATTATGTGCAAGTTGTGGAACGCATAGAAATAAGGGTTAGTTTTGCTGGTCGTGGGCAGACAGAGTTTGGTACAGTGCACAATAGAAGAAGATGAAGATTTTTCTAACGGTTTAATTTCTTTTCTCTTGTTAATTATTTTTATGGATTTTAAGAAATCCATCTCTATGTCTCACTGATTTTGTAGCTAGGTTTTAGGTGAAAACTAATTTGATTATGGGAAACTCATAAATTGTTTAAATGTTTAGTAATTTCTCTATATTATTTACTTGATAAATATTGGATAAATAATGGAATTGATCATATATGCTTTTTGTTTGATACGTCGTACTTGGGTTAGATTCTTTGACGGTTTATGCTCACAAATTGATATTTGATTCTTTAAAACTATAAATTGGTTAGATAGCTCTATTGATTGTTTTTACTTTTAAATTGATATGTCATGCTTAGTAACATTTGATGGGATATACTTTTCGACAGATAAGCAATTCTTTAGAAATATTAACTCGGAAGCAAAGGAAATTACAGCGGTGAAACAATTTTATTTTAGAGATTGATTGTGAGTTCTATTTATTTAATTAGTGGAAACCGAAAATCCTAATGACCCTTTTACTTGATTACATTGTAAATTTTGCTAATTTATTTTATTATTATTTTCTTGTTCATTTGTATTTTGGAAAATCCAAAAAACATCAATTTTGGTTAGTTCATTAGGAATATTGGTTACAGTATTTTCCCGCTCTCCTATGGGTTTTACCCGTATTTTCCGTTGTCTACTAATCATACGTCGTGCGATCGCGGTTATTATAAATAGGTATCATAGAATCATATCAAATATCCACCTTGTCTCATGATTTCGTACTAGATGACACCTTGTGCCTCGTTCCGTGTTTCATCCACAACGTGGCGGTTTGTCCTCGCCGCTTGTTGCTCTTCTTTTTTTCCTTAGAAATGTAAATACTTTTTCCTTTTCTCATTTCACACATCAAAAAGGCACGAACAATTATCATTTTCATCATCATTTTGTTATGAAGAAAATTTGTGATCCTATTTGGAAGGTATAACAAAAAGGTAAGAGCAACTATCATTTTTTGTCATCATTATTTTCATTTTAAATGTACTTTTTATTTGTACGGGATGATATTAATATTGAATCAATTTATGTCGAAACTCTCAATCTATCTCTTGCCGAAAGTATATATTTTGTGAAGTTACCTTCATATTGTGGTGATAGTATGATACTCAAAGTCGGACACAAGAGCCTGGAAAAACGGTAAAATCCTCATAAATGAAATTAAAAGAACTTGGTTGAAGGGTATAATAAAAAGATAGGTGCAACTATCAATTTTGAAGAATAATGCATTCAAAATGGTACGGCCGACTACGCTTGGTGCATAGTATGGGAAAAAATCTAGTTTGACTTTAAAATAAAATCTCTAAATTTGTTATTAGAGATTTAGCAGTCCAAATGTATTAATTTATCGAAGTTTTACTATATATATATATATATATATATCTTTTTAAGTGAAATCCAGTTACTAGTTTCTTTTCGTTGTCTCTTCTTTTACAACAATTTTTTTTCTTTAGATAGGCAAGCGAGGTTTGTCAAGAGATCTGAAGCTTCATCTGAATCTTAACTTGCCTTAACAATGTTTACCTCGGTCTTCTTTTATTTCTTTTATTTCCTTACGCATGTACAATTCCTTATCCCAATATGGGCCAACGTCATGAAACCATGCACATTCATCCTTCTGCAGACGCGTTCTTGAATTTTAACGCCCTCTAACTTTTCCATGATCACCATGTTTCTTCTTCTTGTCTGTCGAGCGACCTCTTGCATCAAGCGCATCTCCGCCAGCTTCGTTTGTAAGATTTTCACGATCCATCTTCTTGAGCTCTTCGTTATGCAATGTTGTAGTGACATCTTCGTACGTCAGCTTCGCCTTGCCCTGCATTATTTTAAGAAGAGAATTCACCAGACACAAAGCCTGCTCCTCGTCTTCAACAGTCTTGTCATAGTTAATCAAGTCAGTAAGAAGTTTATTAAACGAATTTAGGTGCTCAGTTAGTCTTCATGTTATAGTGATACAAATTTCTTTTAATATATATCTTATTAGCCACGTTCTTCACCAAGTATTCCTTTTATGGTTTTTCTCAAAGCCCCTTAGTTGAAGTCTCGTGCTTATAATTAAATCTTACCGTCGTTTCTAAGCACCCACATATAAAACCAATACATAATTTATTAAGCTTGTTCCGCTGTTTGTTAGTCATCTTGTCTGGAAGACCTTCTAGAGCTTCATATTGGTCAAGATGAAGACACACATCCATTACATCTGTTCTTCATATTATTAGTTCCGGTGAACTTTTCAACCTTGAGTTGTGATCGATGTGAGTGGAGTATTTCTTCTTTTGTTTCTTTATCTTTTGATGTCGATTATGTTGTTTCCAACGGACCCTCTGGTCGATCCCTATCAACCATTGTTCATAAACAATAAAATAAAGATAAAAAACTAAACTTTGAGATCAAAATTACCTCAAACAACTTCAGAAAAAATGTCTTCACTGCAATATTACGAATGCCCAAAATTCCAAGAACGTAACCTGAGTTCTGATACCAATTCTTGTGCTAAAACCCGCGGAAGCGATTTGCACAACTATATAATAATATTCTAATAATTTCAAAGACAACAAACGAGAACAAGAATTTAACGAGGTTAAATCCTCGCCAAAGAAATAAAATATTTTATATATTATCGTAAAGGAAATAACATATAAAATCCAAGAGAGAAAAAGAAGTTTTGGTGTGAAATCTAAATTTTCTATTGGACTATTTATTTACGTGAAAATATCTCAGGAACCCAAGTATCCACTCTCTCTCTCTATCACAAGCCCATAATTAAGTATGTTTATATTTGTAGTCTAAAATATTAGATTAACTGCCGAGATGATATTTTTTAGATTTTCTTTATATTTTAAGATTTTCGACAGTATCATATTATCCTTATATATTACGGTAAAAAGAATCTATATTTTACGATTTGTTACACGGTCAATTAGGTGAAGGCGTGAATTATGGAGGTCCTTTTCGGTTTTATACTTACGGCTTCTGTTTTTATTTATTTTTACCATTCCTTCATTTATCTCCATTAGATATCTTCTTTACCTTCGTTAGTGCAGTCGTGGGTAGGAGTTTTAAGAATCTTTTTTTGTTGATTGTCAGGTAAACTATATTCAAGATCGGTTTTATTTGCCTCTGTATTGTTCCTCCCTCTCTTCTCTTGATTTTTCAGGTTTTCACTTTCCACTAGCCCATAAAACTTTAGAGCATCTCGTGCTTTAGATCCACGCTGAGTCAAAAGTTCATATGCTTGCTTATCTTAAATATGAACCCAAAAAACGAAGTTTAAGATCTCATTACACAAGCAAGCATGTATTAAGCACAAATGAATCAAGGTCACGGAAAAACAGACTATTCAACTCAAGCTTCATTTATTCTTAAATCTCGATTTTCATCAAGCAACCTGAGTACCCCGCTCCTTGGGATTGCTTATCTTATGTGCATCCTTCAATACTGCAAACTGATCCTAAAATTAAGTTATTATTGAAAAAACTTCGGAAACTGTCTGAATTACTATATATTCGTTTTACGTTCCTCTTGTTTGATCTTGTATTCGATTGTAACCCCCCATTTAAACTTATAAGGTTTTCACATACGCATTATTTCATGTGACAATTTTCTTTTTCACCTTTTTTTGGTGAAAATTTCGATTTTCACCTATTATATATGTGAAACATTCGTTTTTCACCTCTCTTTTTTTTCTAAAAATTTTGTTTTTCAGTTTTCCATTATGTGAAAAATTAAGTTTTCACCCTTGCTATTTCAATAAAAAAAAAATTCACTTGGATTTTTATGTGAAAAATTGCTTTTTCACCATAAATTTTCGATTCTCAGTGAAAATTTGTGTTTACATTTTCAACCAATAATAAAAAATAAATTTTTAACTTTATGTTTCAAACAGAAATAAAAATCGAAATCAAGAATAAATTATTGGAGAGAAAATTAGGAAAAAAGTAAAATATAGAGAGAAAATAAAGTATGAAAACCACCTGTAAATATGGGTATCTCCCTATATTTTTGCAATTAACTTCTTAAACCATAGATTATATACCAGTCTAGTAGATACCGGATATTATTATTAACTCATTAAAAGGTTAAACTAGTAAACATAGTACGCTTAAAACTAATCATGGATTTTTCATGTAAACAATTTTAATTATAAGTTTCTAATAACAAAATTTGGTATAAAAATCAAGGTGAACAAACTTATAATGCAAAAAATCCTCACATATTATCTTTTATAAAGAAAAACTATTTTCATTAAAAATGAGACAGAAACCCCATTACCCGAATTTTCCTTCCTATATAATCTATAACTTTTAAATGGAAACAAAATCTTGAAACATAATCTTCGTATGATAGAAGAATTCTGCTACAAATATGATTTCTGAAGAACCGGAGCACATCTTCTCCAAATTCGGCTAGGGTTTCAACAAAACATTTCTTCTCCAAATCTGATTCATGAAATTTAATTGAAGATTTGTGTTCGTTTTTGTTCCTGTTTAATTGAAGATTTGAGTTCCTGTTTCAAATTTTGTTGTGTAAGTGAAGATTTGAATTCGTTGTTGGTTCTGCTTAATTGAAGAACATAAATTCTAGCTTCAAATACGAACATAAATTCTATCTTCTCCGATTCATCTCAAACAGTTTCAAATCCATTGCTGATTTGAAGAACCGAGTTCGTATTTGTTTAAGTGATTCTCGAACATCACTCTCTTTTCCGTCTTCTAACTTTAGTTGTATGTCATCAGGTAAGTTTTAATTTTCGATTTTTTGATTTTGGTTGTTATTTGATTATCAAATTTTCGATTAACCGAACTCAAAATTGTATTCCTTTCTGTTCAAGTGAAGAATAGGAACTGTAACTATTTTTTTTGTGTGTTTTCATGATTATTACTGTTTTTTCAGTTTTGATGATTCTTACTGTATTTTTCAGTTGTTATTTGATCATATTCTCACTATGTTCAAGCTTTTGTGTTAGTTCAATCATTCCTCTGAAACTGAAATCCAACTTTCAAATGTTGTTGGTGGTGTTGTTGTTTATATTCACATACAGTAAAACCGTTTTTGGTTTCATACTTTTTCCTGTATATAATTGGAATCATAATTTTGTTATGTTTTTTATGTTAATTTTTAATTTTTGTTGGTGTTGTTGTTTATATTCACATACAGTGAAACCGTTTTTGGTTTCATACTTTTTCTTTGTATATAATTGGAATATGATGTTACCTTGTTATGTTTTTTATGTTAATTTTCAAATGTTGTTGTTGGTGTTGT
>JAJJMC010025839.1:1566072-1583370 GCA_023531435.1 Papaver californicum
TGGTTTCATACTTTTTCCTGTATATAATTGGAATCAGAATTTGTTATATTTTTTATGTTAATTTTCAAATGTTGTTGTTGGTGTTGTTGTTTATATTTACATTCAGTGAAACCGTTTTTGGTTCCATGCTTTTTTTCTGTATATTATTGGAATCACATTTTTGTATGTTGTTAATGTTAATTTTCCATTTTTGTTGGTGTTGTTGTTTATATACACATACATTGAAACTTATTTTGGTTTCATACTGTTGCTTGTAGGTTATGAAATCACATTTTTGTTATGTTGTTGATGTTAATTTTCAATTTTTGTTAGTGTTGTTTGTTTATATACACATACAGTGAAACTTATTTTGGTTTCATACTTTTTCCAGTAGGTTATGGAATCATATTTTTGTTATTTTGTTGATGTTAATATTCAAATTTTAACATGGGCAAGTGTTTATTTCCCGGGTCGTCGTTATGGTAGGTTGTGTTCGAATATTGCTGAGAGTTTCAATAGTTGGATCGTTGAAGAGCGAGAGAAGCCTATAGCCATTATGGTTGATGACATCAGGGTGAAGCTTATGAATCAAATGTGTGTACGTCGTGAGGAATGTGCAACATTATTGAAGTGGCAAGAAACTTTTTGTCCAGAGTTTGAAACTGAGTTTGTATCAATGTGTTTTTCTTTAGTTTGTATCAAATGCTTTTATTTTTGGTGCCTCTGTACACAATGTTGTAATGAGCACCTGTATGGATTTGGATTTGTTTTTTCCTGTTACAGAATAAGTAAACCATTAGCACAAACAGAACAGAATAGGATGAAACCTTTTTGGATTCCATCAAAACATGCATTAAGTAAAAAAACACCAACATTTTTTGGTCACAACCATATACAGAATAGTATGAAACCTTTTTGGGTTCCATCAAAACATGCATTTTCTAAAAAAACACCAACATTGTTGGTCACAAACATACACGGATTAGGATGAAACCTTTTTGGGTTCCATCATAATACCAATTAAGTAAAAAAACATCAACATTGTTGGTCACAACCATATACAGAATATGATGAAACCTATTTGGGTTCCATCAAAACATGCATTAAGTAAAAAAACACCAACATTTTTTGGTCACAACCATATACAGAATAGTATGAAAACTTTTTGGGTTCCATCAAAACATGCATTTTCTAAAAAACACCAACATTGTTGGTCACAAACATACACAGATTAGGATGAAACCTTTTCGGGTTCCATCAAAACATGCATTTATAAAAAACCACCAACATTATTGGTCACAAACATACACAAAATAGGATGAAACCTTTTTGGGTTCCATCAAAACATGCATTTATAAAAAACCACCAACATTATTGGTCACAAACATACACAGAATAGGATGAAACCTTTTTGGGTTCCACCATAATACCAATTAAGTAAAAAACCACCAGAATTGTTGGTCACAACCACACACAGAATAGGATGAAACCTATTTGGGTTCCAACATAATAATTTAGGTTAAAACAGATGAAACCTAAACGTTGCTACAAACAGATGAAAATCAATGAAACCTAGTTTCAGAAAAATGTAACTGAAACCTAATTATGAAACCTGTAATTTCGAAAGAGATGAAACCTTATTAACCAAATACATCGATGAAACCAAAACCACGAAACTAAAAATCATAAACATGTAGAATATGATGAAACCTTACCAAATGCATTTTGATTTTCAACCATAAACAATCACAAAATATGATGAAACTATAAACTTCGATTTACCTTTCTTAGATTCTTGTTTTTTAACTGGTGTATTGAGTTTTTTCTTCATCTTCTTGTCTTGTTTCTTCATCATGTTTAATGATCTTCAGTGATTTTTCTTAGGTATAAACTGTGACAGAATTGAATAGAAAGTTCAGGTAGATTATGATGAGTTAAAAGTAGAAGACTCAATTCTACTTTTGATGATCAACAATCGTTTTAGAATCAGAAATTTTTGTTGATTACGACTCAAATTCTACTGTTGATGATGATTTAAGTGATGATTTTTGTTTCAGTGAGATTAATGTGATGATTTTTGATATGATTGATGATGACGATGATGTTGGTTCAGGTGTTTTTCTCTGATGATTTCGAAACGTTGAACGGTCTGATTTTGGGAATAGTAGATGATAGTAGATGGCTTCTTCAATTTTCGCTGTTAATGAAGAGAAGGTGGGCGTGCGGGCGTGATGGGCGTGATGGATTTGGGATGAATTATAAGTGAAGGTAATATGGACAGTTGGTTTATAATGGATTTTTCGTGTCAAATTTATTTTGTTGGGTTTAATGTAGTTGGATAGTGACACCTTTGGACTTATAACCCACAACCTATTATGATAAAGAATAAAAAAATTGGACCTACACATATTTTTCCCTATTTATATACACATAAATAAGACAATCTATAAAAGTAGAGTTTTCTTTATCTGTTAAGTTCCTAGACTTTAACATTAAGTAGAGATATCCCAACTCACGCTTGTGACCAACTAGGTTTTGGTTTATCCCAAAACTACTTCCACCGATTAAATTTTAAGATACCAACACGGCATTTATTATTAAGACTCATTTATTGTTTGGAACGTACATAAACAAGTAAACAAATATCAATGCGTACAATATAAACCTTACAAGAACACACCAGATGAGTGAACCCTCTTCCACAATACCCACCTCACATTACAACCACATCACCACTTTTTTCCAAACAGTTTTCATCACTGAAAAGAAGAATCACTTGATTCATTATTTCGAATCATAGTACTATATAAGTACATTAAATAGTAGGGACACTATGAAGCACAACAGTTTCGACCGTAAGGCCAGGTCCGAAACCGAACAGAACACCCCAATCCAATCCATCTCCGGTAGTGGATTTCCCTTCTTCAATGGACTTCTTTCTCATCTCGTCGAGGATGAAAAGGACACACGCGCTTGACATGTTACCGTACTCGCTCAACACATGACGGGTTGCTCGGAGTTTCTCTTCTTGTAAACCTAGCTTAGCTTCAACTTGGTCAAGAATTGCTGGACCACCAGGGTGAGCAATCCAGAACAGAGAATTCCAATCAGTGATACCAATTGGTTTAAAAGCCTCATCTAAACTTTTCTCGATGTTCTTAGAGATCAAGCCCGGAACATCTTTCAGTAAGTGAAATGTCAGACCAACTTCACGTAAATGTCCATCGATTGCTCCATGTGAATCGGGGAGAATAGTCTGAGCCGCTGAAACGATTTGGAAAAGTGGACGTTCCACTGAAATATCAGGGTCAGCTCCGATGATCATAGCACCTGCACCATCACCAAAAAGAGCTTGTCCTACAAGGGAGTCTAAATGAGTATCAGCTGGACCACGGAAAGTAACTGCTGTAATTTCTGAACACACGACAAGTACACGTGAACCAGCGTTATTCTCAGCTAAGTCTTTGGCAAGACGCATGACAGTCCCACCAGCGAAACAACCTTGTTGGTACATCATCAACCGTTTAACGGAAGGACGAAGACCCAGTAGTTTACTGAGTTGGTAATCAGCACCAGGCATGTCAACACCAGAAGTAGTGCAAACCACTAAATGAGTGATCTTTGATTTTGGTTGACCCCATTCTTTGATAGCTTTTGTTGCAGCTTCTTTTCCTAGTCGGGGTACTTCAACAACCACTATGTCTTGACGTGCATCTAGTGATGGAGCCATGTATTCACACATGTTAGGGTTTTCATTCAGAATTTCTTCAGTGATATGCATATAACGCTTTCTAATCTGTGACTTCTCGCCTGCATGCATAGATAGGGGGCAAAAAAAGAAGTTACGTCAAATCTCCCGTTATGTGATTCAAGTGGAGAGGTGTGCACTCGTTACCACTAGAACTGGCTATTTACTCCCTCCACGAGGCTTTATGAATTAGTAATAAGGTTATATGTGTCGAGACACACCAAATCGAAATAATCAAAATAAGATAACAAACATAGAGAAAGAAAATGAACTTACACATTCGCTTGAATTTCTCTCTGAGTTCAGTCATATGTTCGCTCTTAGTGATTTTGAAGTAGTAGTCAGGGTAATCAGCTTGTAAGACACAATTGGCTGGAGTTGCAGTCCCAATAGCTAACACGTTAGCTGGACCCTCGGCTCTTTGAGCATTACGGATTTCCTCAACAGTCACCATTTTTGATAGTATGCTAATTGATTAGTTGAAAAAGTTATGCCCTTCCAAATGCACACTACTTCTCTCAAACAAACAAGACTGCTTACTTGAATTCTTAATCTTTTTGTGATGATCAAATAAATATCTGAGTAGTAGTAAGAATGAGAAAATTTGGTGGATGATGAAAATAAGTGAAGTTGGATTCTTATATGGGGGAGGGGGTGTCGGGAATGAAGTGGGTAAGTAAGAAAGAAGTATGGTAGGTTGGATTTACGGATGGACGAACAACCACGTGGATTTGAGGTAAGTAGCTAAACTAGAGGCAGGCAATCAATAGTTGGTTTAAGGTTAGTTAAGTCATTTAACACTTGGAAAAACCAAACCAAACTTTCTAATTGTTTATGGTTGGTTATTTACATTTAGAGGGGTGCTTTGCATGCTGATCACGGGGGTGTTGGAATAGTTGTTGATTTCGCACCTGCGGAACAAGAGATTAAACACAAAATAAGGTCACGACTGAGTCACGATCAAGTCGTTTTTCTTAAAGATTTTTTTATAGTTTTATCCTAAGTTTTGTGTAAATAGTTTTTTTTTCATCATAACGTCTCCGAAATAAAATAACCGAGAAAAATTCTCCTTTAATCTTTTACGCACACAATGAAAAATCGAACACTTTTACTTTTTTTGATCGGAATACTAGCTAGTCTCTTAAATCGAATAACAATAGAAAATAAAATTTATGTTCTTTTTCTACTCTTAAAATTGATATTTATAGTAATGTAACTAAATATGAACGAATGAGATAACATTTTAGTTTTACTTTCTACCATAAAATGCCTTTCAACGTTTTTAGAAAAACGTTATCAAAATTAATAGAATTAGTCACGTAATTAAGGCCATTAAGAGGTTTTGAAAACTTTTTCAAAAAGAGCAAAAAAAACAATTTTAAAAAAGCCTCAAAACAAATCAATTTCAAAAAAGCCTCAAAACTAATGTTATATGTATGTAGTATATAAGCATATACCTTTTAAATACTTCTTACGTTCCACTTTAATCGATAACTTAGGGGTTTTTTTTTTATTCTATAGTTTTTATATTTTTCCAAAAAACTATCGGTTATACCCTAATATTTTATCTTGGAACTATAAATTTATTTATAAATGTATTAATAGTAATTAATATTTAAAAACGTTTTTCAAGGGTTTAATGAAAAAATTTCATATCTTTCTCCATATCTTAATCTACATGAAAACTCACAAACTATCATCTAAGTAGAATGGAAGGAATATTATTAATGGAGATAATAGGAAACCTACCGAATCATCAAAATGTTTGGAATCACAACAGTTTTCCTAGTTCTTCCGCTCTTACGCTGCAAATGTTATTACAATGAATATCCAATAGGACCAATACGATTATACAAGTAAGATCATGGTATTTATACAAACATCCTTTTTGGTTAGAAAAATCGAAATCCTTAGGATTCAATTATGGGGTAACTCAATTCTTAGAATTGAACCCAAAAATTAACGTTTTATTGAGACAATTCGATTACCTTTGTTTTTACCCTGAAATCCAATTTCATTGAACTATTGGACCAGTGTGATAGAAATCCGTTATTTTAGAGAAAATCAAATTCTTCATAATCAAAAATCTTAATACAAAGAGTTGATTTGCCCTATTTAGTTCAGGGAATTAGGCTCATTCCCTTGGAAATTGGATTACCTAGCTTTTAATTTCTTGAAACAAACATGCTATAACACTTGACACTACAACATAATTTAGCCAATGATAATCAACTAACATTGACTTACACTTAATACTTCTAATGGTAACCAATTTGGAGCACAAGAATCAGAGTTATTTAGAAGATGCTTCCGGACCGTAATCGAGCGGAACTTTTAGAGGGAGACATGATAAGACAATCACTGAACTTCATCAAGTTTACCAATGTACAGGTTTTCTAAATAAGGTTTATCATGATGCACACATCATGAAGTCAATATAGTAACTTGAAAAAAAAAACAAAAAAACAATATGGGTACATAGTACATACATATTATAACAGAAGCTGTACATTGTAGAGATCAGCAATCATCACTCCAAAATTGCACGTCCGAGATTTGTGGCCAAAGCGAGTCTAACGGTGCCTAGGGCCTGAGGTGGTAAATCAGTCTCACAAAAGTCTGGGCGCAGACTTGCACTAGATAACTCTTGAAGTTTGTTCAACAACAGATTGGTTTGTGATACATTTAGCAGAGGTCGTTCCCGCCAATTTAGCAACTTTAACTGCAGTCAAGTTCAGATGGTTGGTAATAAACAGTCAAGGGCAATAACAGAAAATAAAACAAAATATGCAACTTAGACAGGCATGTGTGAAATACGAGACTATGAGTGTCTAGTTGGTTAAAATTAAGTGTGCCACTTGTCCCAACCAAATTAGCAAAACACAACTAACTTTTAGATAAAATCATCATATACTCATCACTCACCGAATCATGCATAAGTGACAGCCAGAAACGTTGGGGCGTGGAAGGATTTTTCATCAGCTGGTAACAATAACCACAGTGAACCATAATCAGTTGGACAATTGGAGGCTTGAGATACTAGAAAGTACAAAATTAAGGTGCAACTTTCAATTATCAAACAAAACCACCTGATGAATAGAATATAAAAATGGTTCCTCCAGAATATGGAGGTAAACACAAGCAAAATCTAATTGAATTCCTAATGATGCTCTAGAAAATGAACAAAGGGTATAGAAATCACGGAATCGTTTAGAGTTCCAAGAAAGTACCAGTATAAGTGATTCCACAGCTTGCTTAGCTGCATCAGTAGCAGCTCCATCTCGAACTTTCTGAAGGGATTTCTTGAGATCTCTATACCTATTTAAAATTACAAGATTAGAAAGTCTCAAAGAAGATGGCAACATGCAAATGCAAACTTTTACGTTTTTACCACATGAGTGAGGAACAAAGCAGGAAAAGACGATGTTAAGAGCAGTTACTTGTGAAGAAACTCAAGACCCCCTGCGCTTCTAGCTTCAGAACTCAACAATTCAATCATTCCTTCCCATTGCTGTTAGGGTAAAGAACATTTTTAAATGAAAGATAAGTTAAAAACGGATCTCAAAGAGAAGGATACTTTTGCGAAACACCGGTAACTTGGAGTCTAAGGCACCTTGATTAAAGCATATCATGGTACAGTCAGTATACCTTGACACTATCATCTGAGATTGACTTGCCGACATAATCAAATAACTGTTGTGCGATTCTGCTGAGGCGCAACTCGTCCCCAGCTTGTTGTAGCCAAAAGACTCCAGATCCTTTTCTACCATGTTTCCAATGGTATATTCCCGCAATCTGTAAAAGGCAGATATGTTCAGTTTACATTTGAATTTCTCTTTTGTGCTCAGTTCCAGTGTCAAGTTCTTAATCAAAATAGAAAGGATAGGAACCGGCAGCTGATGGCCATCAATCACGTTAATAATACATCAAGGCTTGGTACCTAGGTTTTATCTGAACTAAGTAGGTGTCATAGATCGGTTATTCCAATGCCCTGTAAGAGCGCTTAAATCTACCAGATGTGTAAAGGGTCAAGTAAGCTGGCTACGATCCTCCTCCACTGAGAGTCTCGAACTTGCAGGATAAACCAATAACCCTGACTTTTGCCTGTCAATGCTCGCTCGAAGCTCTTTGATCACTTCAACAGGGAAGGCGTCTAAATGTCTTAGTAACGTCAACCATAGCTGCAATGATCTAATACCCTTCCCATTTGTTCCTTTTTATCAAAAAAAAAAAAAAAAAATTTAACATTTTATCTTCTGTTATCCTATTTTTTATAATAAATGGTAACAGGCAATTATTACGGTTAGAAAAACAGGGAAGTATGTCCTTGCAACTTGACATTGTCTTGAAATAATTCATATGGTCAGGTCCCACCCTATTTCTACTTGGGCCCAACATTGTAAAAACAGTAGTGGTCCTTGAAAGTTATGCCGTCATAACAGCTGTTTTCAAGGATTGATCTGCATCGGTTATAATAGTGACACAATATGTGGGTGATAGAAAAGAACAAGCAGGAGTATAAGTCAATACGTACCTTCATAAGATTTGTACTGATACTGTCAAGTTGATAAAGGCGACAAATCTCTAGACTCTGTTTAAAAAAATAAACATTTTCTTACTAGATGTGAACATGAAAAAGTATGAATATCAATGAACAATGATATAAATTTTAAGAAGTAAATAACAGTGAGGAGCCAAAGCTAAGCACGCAGCATACAAATATATATAATCACCTTAAGGAGCATTCGGTTATGCTGTACAGGTTGCTTGTACAATAAAATCTCCAGCATTGCTATTCCTTGCTTCATGCATGACATCAAATAGACTGGAGCAATCTGAATGGATGAGATGCTAGGCCATTAGTAAGGCATGCTGGTCAAAATCAAATCAATAAATACAAGACAATGGATGTTTGGAATGAAATTTGTGTAACAGAAATGCAGAAAACTGAAAACTTAAATAACCCCAATATGCAACTTCACTGAGCTCAGTGAACAGAAAAAAGAGATGATGCATTTCACTTGAAAAACAGTTGATATCATTTGCAACAAAGCATTATCAAAAAGAAGATACACAGAGTTTAATAAGTTTAGCTTGCTTATAATGCAAAATAGGAGAGGCTGGCATCATATTAGCTACTAAAATTCCTAAAGAGGCAATCAAACTCAGAAATGTTTCTAATGGGCTCTTCTGATGATCCTAAACTATAGAAATCTTTGCTTTGTTGCATCATTGATATCCTACTTTATGATCAACAGTTAAGATACAAAAAGAAGAAAAAATCCCTACCAAGTTAAAGCATGAGAAGCTAGCACTTGAGCGTAGACAAGTCGATGTAGCTCCTCTATGCTGATTCCGCCCAAGTTATGGCGCTCTTCATGTAAGAGCATTTCTGCCTGATTGCTCCCAGCGGTCAACAACTCTATCGCATGGGCAACCATCCTACCAAAAGAAGGTACTAAATCATAAGCTACAACAGAAAATAAACTATAGCAAGACATCGTAAGAAACAATGACTAACAAAAAATAACTCTTTAACAAATTAGTTAGTATGAACTACGCTAAAATGTTAAACCACAGAAGATCTAAACACAAATTGAGATAGAGAGACTTAGCAGCTCACCAGGGGCCAAATTCTCTAGAGCATTCAGCTAAAACAACCTGAAAAGCATGTATAAGGTGTGCATAACAATTCAGATGAATAACAATTCAGATGAATAACAATCTATGTTTCCCAGATTACATATCTAGAACTTAAACATTCATACCTCAATATTTTCCCCGAGAATTCCAAAGATGAGCTCCATCAGCCTGTGAGTGTTGGACATTGGTCTAAACTGCATGCATTTCTGTGCTAAGGTGTACATTCCTTCCAAACCCTAATCCAGGAAACAAGGTTAAAACACTAGGTATAAGTAGAAATACAAATTAAAAAGGGGAGTGGGGCTGGAGAGGGAAAAAAATTAGTTAATGGAAGATTATAACTAGCACTGACCATTGTGAATGGCCTGATGTAGAGGAAGTTAGATACATAGAGCTCCATCCAGTTACATGTTGCTGCTTCGAGACTATTAGTGTTTCCCAACATGATCTGCAAAAGATTCCTTAATCCATCCCTGGTCTGTTGGTGATCACATTGAATCCAGAATGCACTGCATTCCAGTTTAGCTATATGACCTCGCCATTTCTCCCATGCCTGGGCAAGTATGAAGTGCCCAACAATACCTTCATAAAGTCGGGCTTTGTTTTAAAGCATTCACCCAATCCTCTTGTTGACAGCTCAGGTCGCATACGTGGCATTTTGCAGACAAGGACAGCAACAGCTTCCACCAGACCGTTTTCTGTCTACTCAATCAAATGGAACCCATTAAGGTGGATACAACTTTCTAAAACTTGTCATCTACTACTAAGGATTTCGGCAATCTTAAACTGTAATCTCCCAACCAAATTAGAAACAAAAATAAAAGATGCTTCAGTCAAGATATTGGATCTTCAAGACCAAGTGATAGTCAGATATTTTCTGGGGATGGTCAAAATAAACTCGAAACTGGAGATATTTGTAACGTGAGGATATTGATAAGCTCATTGAATAAAATTTAGTCCGACCATTTTGTGAGACAAAATTGATCATCAAATAAGCATATATGGTTTAGTGGATCAATGGGGAAGATACATACAAAATTGTGCAAATACTGTAGTTCCACATTTGCACAGATAAAGTATACCAAACTTT
Organism: Papaver californicum; assembly: GCA_023531435.1. Classification (NCBI taxonomy): domain Eukaryota; kingdom Viridiplantae; phylum Streptophyta; class Magnoliopsida; order Ranunculales; family Papaveraceae; genus Papaver; species Papaver californicum. The sequence goes on from JAJJMC010025839.1 coordinate 1,576,533, forward strand.
AAATTGATATTAGTAGTGCCGTACAAACCTCGCGATTTCCAAGCTGATCAACCTGATATGAGCCATGCAATCTCAACAGTTTCACCTGATACAACAATAAAAAGAAAGAGTGAAGGAGAAGTAAGCTTAACTGGCAACATTTTACCCTCATTATTTCATGCCTGACGGGGTACCGGACCATAAAAGACAGAACCACGAGACTCCAAACTTCTTACCGCAGTATCAAGCCAACCTACTGAAAGTGCTGAAGAAATTCCTTCCCAGTAATTACGATCGTCCTCAACGGACTGCAGAGTACAAGTTAAGTTAGAAAATTTTCATTCCTACTTATAGACAATTCCCAGTCGATTATATTCTCTATATACCTTTAATGCAGCTTGAGATAGACAAAAGGGATAACAATAACACAAAATACAATTGAAAAAGGGACAAAGATAAATAATTTCAGCCATCAAATCAATGTAGTGAATCCCACATTGAAAACATGGAATAGTGTGAAATTTGAACTAATTAGAAACACATTAGACATGCGTATTCAAAAGAGTAAACTAAAACTCAATCTCACACGGACAAAACAAAAAGTAACCAACTCATGGATAATATGATAAAGTTGTCTGTTCACTAACAACTGAATGAAGAAAGGTACATAGAAACATCAAATAAATTCACACCTGCAAATTAACCAGTTCATTTTGAAGATCCACAAGCTTTGAATGAACAGTAACCTCTGATGTTGACAAAAGGCTGTCATAATCCTGTAACCAAAGATAACACCATGGGCATAATAAGAGTAAATCAAACAATTTTGCTAGCGAGCTTAACAAAAATACATTACAATTTTGTCACAAGAAACAAATAACAAAAGTAAGTAAGATCATTACTGCTAACCAATCGACAAGGCATTCTGGAAGCCATGCATGAGACTGCTTGTCTGCATAAAAACTTTCTAAAAGCTCCCATGCAGCTTTCAAACAAGTTGGTGCCTCACCAATCTGCATCAAACAACTTATTATTACAGCAACTAATTAACTTCGAAAAACCACAAAGAAACTAAAATGCATAAAGGCAATGAAGTTAAAATTAAAAGAGCAGCAATACCTTGAGAACTGTCCTTGGGTCATCTATGACTGAACTTGGAGCTATCCTGGGATAACCGAGAAGGGATTTTACATCTCTGCTGTATTCCATAACCTGGTGCGACCAGTCAAGATGAAAAGACATTTTCGACATTGACAAAATCGAGTTCTTCTGATTTTGAAAAACAGCAAATGGAGAAACAGATCCATAAGCAATTTTTCGCTTCTGTGAATCATCAAATTCTTCATCTCCATTACTTAATTTAACTTCCACAACTTCACAACCAATTTCTTCTTCTTCTTCGTTTTGTTCTGGTCGGAAAAATGATACGCGAAGGCAATTCCCACGAGACCAAGCAATTGATAGACGAGAAATGGGGGGTTTTAAACCATGTTGAATATGGTAAACCATTGGATCTCTCACGTCTGATGAAAATGGAACAAGGCTTTCGCCGGAATTTGACACACGTCCCGGCATTTTTTTGATCAGAAAAAAGGGGGGGGGGGTCCGGAACTGTGTGGAGTTTGTAGCTAGGGTTCTTCAGAGGTTTTTTACTTCGAAAAATGTGGGAAATTGGGAATTTAGTTTTGTTTGAAGCACTAACTTGCGCCGATAAGTCCTCTATGCTAACGTTTACCATTATGTTTATAACGCAACGTTACGGGTGAAAACCCGGAAAACGGTTTTCTCACAGGAATTTTGTTTAATCGGCTCTTGAGAAATATTGAGGGATTTTTTATAAAAAAAGCTGATTAGGAAAGAAAATAATTTATAATTAATCCAAAATACTGTGAAATAATAATAGATGTTCAACATTAAATTAGACCGCAAATAAAATCATCTAATAATAAGAATTACATATAAAAAAGAAAAAAAGAAAAACGAGTAAATTTAAAGGAAATTTACTGGTTGGTCCAAAATATTCGGATCTGTTTAATTTATGGTCCATCCTGAAAAAGCATTCAATCGGAGGTCCAAAACTATTTAATCCATAGAAAATGTCCCAACTGCCCTTGGTTATAGTACGTGTGACATAAACCAAAGGGGAAATTTGTTGGTTGGTCCAAAATACTCGGATCTGTTTAATATATGGTCCATCCAGAAAAAAACATTTAACCGGAGGTCTAAAACTATTTAATTCATGGAAAATATCCCAACTATCCTTGGTTATAATACGTGTGACATAAACCAAAAAACGTTTCTCTCTCCTGCCAAAAACATAACAAACACTACTATTTTTTCTCTCTTTGCTTTTTCTTTCTTCTCATTGTTCTCAAAGTTACAGGCGGCCATGGAGACTTCGTCGAGATCGATTAAAAGTCACCGAATACGCAGCAAAAATTTATTGGGTAACCTCAAATATTACTATATCAATTGTGTTTTCCGTCAATCCTTGTACACGGTAAAGATCTCGATAAATGCTTGCTTTTTCTAAAACTATGTAGATCTGTGTTTGGGTGAATGATGGCGAGAACAAGATTGTATAGAGAATACACACAAAAATAAAAACAGTAGAATAAGAGAGTACACAAGAAAAAAGAGTAAATGATCCAAAAGTACATATTGATGTGTACCGAAGGAAAATATATTGTTGGTGATCTTGGGTCAGCTAGTGCGGGATTTACTGGTCCCATAACTGGGTTTAGTCGTCTTGATAAGGAATCTACCTACTGAAAGAAAACGTGTGGGATCAAACAGTATATATTTTCCTTTAGTACATATGCTTGATGTTATTCTAAGGAAGAAGAAGACCTTTGTTAGTCGTCAAGAACAAGTAGAACCCAGCAGCAGTACATATTAATATGTTCTGTCGGATATTTGGATTACATATGTATTAGGTATGTATCAATATGTACTACCTTGCAAAAGAAAAATTATATGTAAAAGAAGTTCATTTTTCACAGTACATATCGATATATACTAATGGAAAAATTGACTTTTGACAGTATATATCCATTAGTACATACTAATATGTATTATTGTCAACTTAGATTACATATGTATTAGCTACATATATTGTTATCAGCTTGTGTAGAATACTGAGTTGTTTCTTTCTTTTGCATAGAAGTATTGTTCCAGCTTCCAGCTTTTATATTTAAATCTCGTATTCTAAAAATTTCGTGGATTTCATTTGAAATACAACAGATCCTCGATCTGATATTTCTTGCATCATTGGCGTGAGATACAACTTCCTTATTCACAAAATTGTACTTAAGCCTCACGCCATCTAGGTCTCTATCTTCTTGATACATATACAAAACAAAATCATGCGCATACTTCTAAAGTGACTGGAAACCTTAAAATGTGCCACTTTCCTCTTTGTACTTTTAACACATAATATGAGAAGTCAGTCATTATATCATTCCTGAATCCTGCTAAATATTTTAACATTGTTCATTCTTGTTGTATTACCAGCTTTGGTGCAGGGTTCCTTGGTTCTTTAATATACGTAGGCATGATTGGGAACAGTGTGGAAGGCTTGGCAGATGGAGCTAGAGGGGCTATCAAGTAAAATTCTTTCTTCTTAAGCATTCTACGATTGTTTAACATCTCAAATTGCTCAAAATCACTATATGTTTCTGTACACTTGTATTATTGGGTGACAAACTATGCTTTATTTCATTTTTATATTTCCTTTTATATGATTCAATCGATGGAGTCGAATTCAAAACTTACATACCATTTTGTAAGATTCAGGTTGCAGCTTGTGCTTCTGCGAAGAAACTTTTTTTTCTTACATATATAAAATTTAGATATTGTCTATCACCTATGAGATACTAGATGAATGAGGGTTGGTATTTACTATCCACGGATTAGCATGGTTATTGTGCAGTAGCTGGTATAATTGGAGACATTATGTAACTCGTGATACAACCAAATATCAGTGGTCGTCTCTTCCTAGTTTTAGACACTGTGCAACATCATACTTGATTTGGAAAAGTGGATTTTTTTCCAAGAGTATTGACAAATGGTAATATGAAGGGAGCGATTGGATAATCAAGACTGTTGGTTCTGTCGCACTAGTTATGATATTTAACCGTTCAAATAGGTTAGTACATTTTTAGAATATTCATATTTGTGTTGTTGGATTACATATGTACTACCTTGCATATGTAATTTGGTTTCTGATGCTTGTTGATTATGCTAAAGTACATGTGTATTAGGTAGATATCAATAAGTACTTTAGCATATTGATATGAGAGGACCTGAAGTAGGAGACCAGACGTATAATTTTCATAAACCCTTACTGCTAATTTTAGAATTGACTTTGGGTATTACTTCTCGCAGTTACTTCTTCAATTGAGAAAGAGTTGAAAAAGATCTACATTTACATAGTTTATAAGCAGTGCAGCTGATATTTACTCGATTTGTAAGATGTGCAGCGGATACGTACTCGAATTTGTTAGTAGTCAAGGGATATGTATTCGATTTCTAAGTAGTGAAGCGAATATATACTCGATTTTTAGTGAGCTGTGCAGCAGAACCGATTGAAAATGACGTTGAATTACTAATTACTAGAACGAGCCCAAGTAGATATGATGAATTACGTCATATATGTATCTAAAACTAATGATCGTTTTTGAATTTAGTTCATTTTAAATTGTCGCATTCTTGATACTATTTTTCTGGTCCGTAATTGTTCGTTAATATATAAAAAAACGTCAGTGTGTTATTTGCAGGATACCAAATTAATGTTGTAACATAATTTTACGTGCCTAATATAGTTTCACTTCTTTATTTTGTTTATGGGGTTCCAAGGTTTGTTATGTATTTATTTTGGAAGCTAGTTGTCCTATTATATATTGTGATCCAGCAGTACATATTCTGTTGTACTGGAAAAAAAATAGGATAATTTTGACTTATCAAATGGAATACATATTGGTTGCACATAAATATACTTAAGTCGTTGAAATTGATTTTGAAATTAATGTCATAAAAAAAGTAACATATTTGGTTTCCCTTCGACAACACAAATACAACATATCACATTCCAATCAAACTGCAAAATATCCCAACAACTTGTTATGCACCCAGTAGTATAAGAATTCTTAAATGGATCATCTTCGAGATCATTTGTTGTACTAGTAGCAAAGCAAGATGTATTTCCATCATGATTATTAGAATCTTCGTCAGCTCCATCCTCGGGATCCTTAGCTTTTATATGATCTAGTTCTCACAAATAATCTTCTTTAACGATAGTTTCTCGTTCACCACTTCCAACACCTTATGTGGCGTGATTTTTCTGTAGCCAAAATAGTTTCAGGTTTCTGTTGAAGAATCCACTCATCCATTGGAGAATTTTGCTGAGGAGGGACGTTGTTCGTACTTTCAATACATGTCTCTAAAAGGATTTTTGACTGCCAAAATGACACCAACCAAATTTATTATAAGTTTCCGAAAAAGGCGGGATAAAAAGTAAATATCATAAATAAGACACAATCAAAACTATTAACTTAACCATTAAAGTCTTAAACATTGCGTGAAAACTTAGTACATATTGATATATACTGGCCCAGTGGTGTTCATGGCAGGTTTCGGTTCGGTTTCTGGCCAAACCAAAACCGAAACCGGTATAGCCGGTTTACCAAAAAACTTACCAAAATCGAACCTTTAACCATCAGTTCGTTTTTTAAACGGTTCTACCCGGTTTCGATTTTTCCGTCCGATTTCGGTTAACCGTCAGATTTTTGCTTAGCACTGAAATGGAAGAATGCTGCTCAAAGGCAGTGAAGCTAACTCTCTCTCTTGAGAATTGAGAAAACATTTCTGACCTTAATCATGTTATTCTAGAATCTAAATGCAGTCCTTACTTCAAGTCTAGAAAGAAATTCTTAGAAGACAAATGAATTCGCAAATGCATCCATTTTAATTACAAATAGAATTTCGCATAGACATTGAGATATTTTTCTTTCTTTTTATCCAAGCATTGCAGAACAGCTTAAAATATACTGGGCGAAACCAACTACTGGTAAAGAGATTATAAATAACAACTCAACTAACTTAAATAACGAAAAACCTCTATATCAACATTGGTAACATCAAGTAAAGGAAGTTATCAATCCAACCTTCTGAGGAGGTAGGCAATTTAACTTCGTTGTTTCCAAAAAAAAAACAAGGGCAAAAACCAAATGACTAGCTCCAGCTCCAATATGACTGGCATAATGGCATTGCTCAGATGCTCAAATACATTTGAGGACGGATCACTGACAAATCTGAAATGTTGAAACCCAGTTCCCATAGAAATATTATCCTATACACACTAACTCTTAAAGTTAAAGTATTCAATCATAAATAAACTAGTTTGAACCATTTCATAAGTAAACAATCAGATAATCTTGGAAATCTAGTAACAGGTTCTCTATACTCCTGGACACAGATGCATACGTGGATAGACAACTAGTAACATACATGCATACATTGAATTATTACAGGAACGGTACTATTCTTGGTTAGGTCAGGTGACTAAGAGTCTAAGATATAAGCATAAAAACTTGACGTTTTACAGGAACTCCTAGAATCGAACTGGAGAACTCTCGAGTCTCGACCAAATGCCCTATTGGTATATAAAAAAGATTTGATTTACTAGCATTAGAATTAGTAGTCAATCTGATGATGTGGTTTTAATAATGGTAAAATAGCTTCGATTCTCGGACTTGTGAAGATTTAATTTCTAGACCTAATTTTTAATAACAAAAAATAAAGAGAATTAAAACAATTTGATTTTAAAATGGATGAAGAAAAACTAGGGCTTAAGATTCCA
>JAJJMC010025839.1:1593572-1684217 GCA_023531435.1 Papaver californicum
AACCTTCTGAATAAAGAGATTTTAAGACCAAGGATAGAGAAAATTTATAGAGGGAGAAGTCGTGGGCAGTTATGATCAGTTATTGGGAGTTATTTTGTCTACAAACATCATGTGTAGGAATGGAGGAAACTAGTAGTGGGATGGATTATTGACTTTGGACTTCATCGTCAAAATCCCAATATCATGTTCAACGGTTAGATTGTAAATGGTTTTCTTCACCAACTTACAGTTGAATGAACAAGTAGGTGCACAACACCACCTTTAATCCAACCCTTGTGGGTTTGAACATCAAGATGGGCACGAACCCACCATAGAAGTGGCCAAGCGAGTGAACATAATCATAGTCTCATAAATAAAGCCATTTGAAAGATGGCTACATGTTTGAAACACCATCCATTTTGTCGGGAACGCTGCTCGGTACTCCAACTTGTCCAGTTCTTGAGGCTCTGGGGAAGAAACTGCCCTTAGAGATTGCAGTGGGATTCTCCATCTACTGTCATTCTTGTTGCAAATGATATATTGAAGTAAGAACCTTCAAGTGCAGCGCAACAAAGAATTATGATGGAATCACTCCAGCAGAGAGTCCAGTGATCTAACTTCTGTCTGAAACCATCAATTGATCATCAAAGTGATATATCTTGTCAGAACCTAGATGGTTTGCAGTCTATCAGATCAAAATTTGAGTGTGAAATTACTCAAAACAGTTGGGGTTTTAGAGTTTTAATTACTGAGTACATTTTTGCATTTCCCATAAAAAAATCAGTCTTAGAGCAAAGTCTTGGCTGTAGCAGTGAACAACTATTTCAATGTTCAAACTAAAAATAACAAAAATAATTTACTTTCAAAGAATTATTCCATTTCATAATCACAATCACAAAAATGTATATTGACATGTAACTATGAAACAATATGCTATAAGTTCTGGTAATATACACGATAAAACCTCACGATTACAAAATACAGGAAGATCACTGGGAGTTGAACCCATCACCTGAGTTTCAAATTTGACTGCGCCTAATCCAGTTTATTGTCTAGTTGAATACCATGAAAAGTATGCTGACATCTAACTATGAAAAAAAGCGATATAAATTCTAGTAGTATGCATTAACAAGACAAACCTGTATAAACTGTATTTTGGAAGTGCCATGAAACTACATGGGCCATGAGGTATTCTTTGTTGATGAGGAATGCAGAGATTCTGTAATCAGTTCCTGAATTCTTCTCTTTAACAACTGATTCTTCACATTGCCTAGCATGTCACGGTAAAACATTTCCAACCGTTTGAGCTTCACATGATCAGCTGATTCCAACATATTCTCCCACTCCTTCGCAATGTTAAATACACCTGATTCCTTTAGTGATAGTGGTAGATCACGTTCCTCAAATGGCTTTCCGAAGATAGAACCATGTAAAATCGCAGCGTAACTTTCCATGAGAGTTAATTTCGACTTAATAAGCTCCACCTCTTCCATTGCCAAAGATGACTTTCGCTCCATTTCAACCACTTTTCCCGGTTCCATGGTTTCAACACCAGGTTTTCCATCGACGTTCTTTGGACCCTCCTGGAAGTCCTCATCCAGGGGAGGCCACATCACAACACAAGGAATATAGCTATCAATTGTGTTTCCTTTTCCAAGAACACCGCTTCGGCCCCTACCCCAAGCCCAAAGCTTATGACCATTGTCGGCAATTAGAACAGTATGGGCAGCACCACATGCAACTTGAATGGATCCTGTAAATCCCGGTCCATATAACTCATTGCATTGAATCCTCAAAGGAAGGACAGCATCCCCAGTAATATCACCCCCTGCAAAACTAGCATCTGGGCATAAGCCGAGGCCCCTCTCCATTCCCCAAGACCAAACATCTCCAAGCGAAGAAACAGCACATGTGTGAAATAAACCACAGTCAACCGAAATCAGGAAAGTATCTAGTGGCAGTTCTGCTACAGGCTTAGGTGAGTAGGTGCTATTGGAGGTTCCATGTCCAAGTTGCCCATTTTCTCCAAGACCGAATGTCCAACAAATAGTTTCTCTCTCTTCTAATACTGCAGAATCATTATTGGAGGACAAAACCACATTGCCATTTACCTTCCGACGAGTGAGAATCGCCGTATGAAAGGCCCCACATGCTACATCATAAACTGACCAAGGAGCTTTATGATCAAAAGTCTCAATAACATCAGGGTGAAACCTACTTTCATTATCTCCAAGACCCAGCTGGCCATGGTTGTTGTTCCCCCATGAGTAGCATACAAGATTTTCTCCCGTAAAAGTTTCTCCTGTACTCACTAGAGCAACGACATGCTCATTTCCACATGCCACCTTTGAAACAGTATGACCATGGAAATGCCAAACAGGGAAAGGAGTAGGACTGCTAACGAGAGAGAACTCCACATTATTGCTGTGGCTCAGAGGAGGGCAGTTTCCCCACATCCAAAGCCCCCCTAAGTTATCAATTGCCAGCGACATCATGCCTCCCGCTTTGATAGAACAAACCTACAATCGAAATTTCACCATCTTATCCAAAAGAATGTGAAAACAGATACTGGCAAATGAAAAAAGAAAGTTCATTGAAAACGTTAAAAGTGGAATGAGTAGCCATTGTTAAAGAGTTAGCTAATTTAGTTCATACCTTCAGAGGTTCCTTTTTTTCCACATCTGGTTCGTCTGTTGTCAATGAGTGAGGAGATACCAACGCGAGAAATTTCTCCATAAAACACGGGACTAAGGAGTTGTCCACATTGAGACCCAGCTGACCATCCATAGTAACGGTTAGGGAATAACTATCACAATAACTTATGAAGGTAAGTGAATTAACCTTGAAATTAGTATTTCCATAGCTGGGATGATATAGATGAAAAGTATCAACAAAAATGTGTGCAAAGGATACGAATATTATAGCCCCAGCACCACACTGATCCATCGTCTGCAAGTGGAAAAGTAAAGCATTAATATTCAAATGAAAATTTATAATCCACCAAAAATCTTCGATCAAGAAACCAAAAAATTTAAATTACAGCTAAAGAAAAACTCCAAATGCCAACAAACTCCACTTTGCACTTAGTAGTTCAATGGCTCTCAAGTCTCAACACTCTGTCCCTAAGCTTCATTTGAGTTACTGAATCTTCAGAAACCATTGCCGATGCTAGATTTCTCATTAGTTTCTCTTTCACCCAACAAATTCACAATTTAAAATGTACAATTTAGAGGAAAAGGCATGTAATGATAAGGAAATTTAAAATTATAACGCGGTCTGCAGACTAGAGTGAACAGCACCAAGAGCATAAGAAATGAGACTCATGAACCTGTTATACAAAGACAACTGAAATATTGCTTTTTTTAAAAAAAAAAACTGTCACTTCTTACTTACTTCTCAGATTTTTCAACGGGTTTCAGCTAACCCAACTTAATACCAAAAGGAAAAGGGAAACAAACATCTGAACCAGATGATCCAAAACATTAATAGAGGAATTGGATATTTTAGGGAAATGAATTCTTTGTAACCATAATTTGCTATTTGTGTCGGCGAACAAACGTGTATTACATGAATTTTCATGGGTGCTGATTAGGTATGAAGTGCTTTTAAAATGATGAAGATGCTAACATTAGTTAAGACGAATTCCCAATTGAGGAGACCCCCTTAATGTTATTTGGTTCTATTCTTCTTTTGCTTGAGTTCCTACTGCTCTGGAATTTACTTCCACTGCAGCAAGATGGAGTTTCTGCTATCATGAACCCTTGCCAACACCGATTATCTGCTAACTGATGCACACAAGACTTATCTCTAATGACGGCTTTCAAGTCCGCTGTCAAATCCCAGGGCTCAACCCTGGACAGGCGGAACCAGATGAATTATTATGCTTTCACTAACAAATAGTCTAAACTTGTGAAAAACGTTACTGAAACTGAAAGAAATACAAGACAAATTGTCTAAACTTGATTTGCCCATCCACGCGGCAAGTCAAGTCATATTGGTTGTTCAGTCACAACTTCTCCTCTATATACAATTCTGCCACATACCAAAAGTACAAAGTACTTCATGTATTAACTTAAAAATCAAAATTCTAAAATTGCAGGATGTATTCACATTCTGATCTTGAAAAACAGTTCAATTTTGAACTTGTGGAACATTTTGAAAATTCAAAGCCTACTTACTATTCTGTGATTCTCAATTTTCAAAACCAATCCAATTTAAGATTTGCCAACTCTTTTAGCAGCTTCAGACTGGTAAAGCTTTCAGCAATTTAGACTCGATATAAAATGGTCTTAGAACAACTTCTTTATATAAAACAAAACCAAATCACAGATTTCAAATTAACAAATGTAACTCTAAACTAGCGGTGCATCCAAGTTCAAAGTTAACACGTGAACAAAAATGTTATTCAAGTTAAAATTGCTAGATAACCCAATTTAATCTTGCATCTAATTGCCAACTAACTCCTGTAGACTTTCATACTTATGCAACTTCGAACTTAAGTTGTTGCTAATGTCATCTATGATCAGTACTACTGGGTAGTGACATCAGTAATCAACACCGGTGGCAGTGGCATAAAAACCGAGTACAAACGTTTAGTGCATCAATAAAAATGACCCGAAAACAAGAATAAATGAAAAGAAAAATGAAGCTAAGAGGTTCTGACCTTCTAATGCCAGACTATGATAAGCCCCAGCTGTAACTTGCACAACTTTGATCTTCTTTCCATCAAAATTCTCTTTAGAAATCCTATTCTTTTCTGAAGAATCAAATTCCACTCGCACCGGAATTACCTCATCCTGTTCTTTTCCTGTTCCTAATCGACCAAATGTTCCTCTCCCCCATGAAAATACAGAACCCTCTTCTGCAATTCCACAAACCCATGTTTCAATTTCAATTATTAGTACAGCAAGAAAAAAAATTATAAACCCAAAGACGAAATTTCTCAACTTATCTGATAAAAAGCATACAATCTCTTTCTTTAGCAGAAAATACCTGTAAGAGCTAGAGTATGAGCTTCTCCGGCAGCAATGGCAACCACTTTTGTTGGTGAACTGCTGTAATCCGTAGGTATTCCAATATCCGCCATTTTTTTGCCGGCATAAAACAGTACTAGTTAAGCTAGTAGTGAAAGTTGCTGATTGCTAAGCTCGAGGAGATTACTCATTGTATTTATCTAGGCTTCATTTTATATGGCGTGGCAAATGTTACGGCCACAAGTAAACTGGCTTGACTCGATTGACGTTAATCGCCGCCGATGAGACATTATTTCGGTAGATGATGTTGCGAAAACGATTGAAATACGTAATTTGCTCGCCATTTGTTTTGACATGACGTACTGTCAACCTTTTCTCAGTTATTTCACATTGTAACCCGACAAATTTTCTTCGGAAAGTGATTAGACTCTCCTCGTAAAAAGAAATTTTTAAAAATATTCACCGGGTGCATCCAAAAGTGTTCACCCAGTCATGGCTCATGAATTTGATAGAACACCTACTTAATGAACCTAAAGATGATGGTCAGAGATGGAAAGGAATATATGATAATTAACAACCATCAGATAATGTTTAGATATGTACTTGCAAGTGTAGACGCATTGAAAATAATTGATTAGTCGAGAACAATATAGATAATTCTCAGTATTCTTGTCATTTCGATGACTCGCCTGATATATGCGACAAACATTTTGCATTGTGATAGCTACTTCTTTTATGTAATTGATCGTTATCTTGCCTCCCTAGTTGAATTTCCAAACAAAAATGGTCATCCACGGAAATATGTTCAGAAACTTTTTCTATGAATAAATCCAGATGGCTGTGAAAGCCGGACTGAGTTTACTGGCACATAACTTTCGCAATCAATTTGTACCTTTGTAATTTGAATGGAGAAACTGGACAATCCTGTTTTTCTCTCTTTAGGCCTTACTTTTAAGATGAATTTTACTAGTCTTCAAGTACGCATCCAAACATAACAAACGACGAGAGTATTAATAGGCAGCCTTAGAATTGGCTTTCAACTGATCAAACACAACCTAAGAATCGACTTTCAATGGATCAAAAGAACGAAAAACAATGTTTGCGAAATACAACAAAAATCTCTCTGGTGTTGTCCAGCTTGCAATTGAGACAGACATCTTTCCAAGCAATCGCATTCATTAACATCATAGGAAAAAAGAAGGGATGAAGATGGTTAGATCCAAACCAGCAGAGACTTAACAATATACTGGAGTAATATGAGTCTGCATTCATCAACTTACATAAACCTTGTACAGACGTCTGAAAATACGCCATGTTGAGGAAATCCATAACATTAAGACACTATTCATACGAGTAAATACAGTTACATTTTAAATGACACTTACATGAGTGAGCTTTTCTAGCTTTTGAAAAAAGAAAAAAAAAACAATGTGCCCTCATTTCTAAACTGCTTCCTACGAGGATTTGATTTAAAACCTAAATTGCGGCCTAAAGGAGATCAACATCATTCTGACAGGTAAAGAAGTACAAGTAAAACAGAACATTTTAAGCACTCACCTTGCAAAATTTAAACAAAAATTGCCAAGTCGATCTACAAAATCAAGTATGTTAAGCTTTCTCTTAACAACAATGAGTTGATAGGTATACTGACCTCTCACGAGAATATCTCTGAATCAATCTGCTCTACATTTGGAAAGATCTCACGCAGAAAAGCAGAGTAATTGGGAGAACTTGCCTGCAAAAGAGAGGTCACAGAACAGCAATTTAGAATGCAGAAAAAAAGTTCTACCAAAGAACAAATGTCACAAGGTCATGTTTATCAATATAATCTTCTTAAGGGAGCAACAGAATGGCAGAACCATACACATGGGTTGTGTTCAAGGTAGATGGTCGTTAGCTTCTCTTTTGAACCAGCAACAGCCAGTTCAAAACCTTCTAGCGATGCTACTTGATTGTCATTAAGCCACAAGTCTTCCAATCTGCATGGCCGTTGTCAAGTAAGAGAGCGAAGAAAAAGATAAACCTTACAGTAACAGAAAAAAAAAAACGAAAAAGGAAGGACTACTTACTTTGTCAGGTTATCGATGTCTTCCACGGCGGTCAATTTATTTGAGGAAACATCCAGGACCCGAAGATTTACCAACATAGATAAACCTTCCATCTTTGAAATACCATTATGACTCAAATAGAGTTCTTCTAGAGCAACACATTCCTGAAAGGAAAAAAACGATTGTGTTTTCACTTTTCAGCCCTACATGAATCTCTAGGTTTTACTGCCTAGAGTACTACCAACAACATACTGCTTAAATGCAGCATACCTGAAATCCTGCCATAGATGTCAAACGGTTACTCTGTAAGCTAATCTTCTTGATGCACTTTAGTCCACATAGGTTTACAGTTCGGATACGGTTTCGCCCAAGCCATAGTTCTTGCAAATTGGTTAGCGTCTCCAAGTTCTCCATTACCTGATACAAACCATTCATTGCAGACTGTGTAAGATGGTCAAAAGAATCTAAAGTGTAAATGAATGACTTAGTCTAAGTATTTCTTCATTCAGCCCAAGTGAGCTATAATAATTTAAGTGCTAGGTTCGAATAGTTTGAAAGGTAAGAAAACAAACCCGTAATCTATTAGAGCCAAGTTCAAGAATTTGTAGATCATGTAGGTGACTTAGCTCCTCCATCTTGGTCACTTCGTTCTTGGAAACATAAAGTTCCTTGAGTGTGCTTGAGACCTTTGATGTACCAGTTAAGGAGAGTATTTCATTGAAGGATACATCAAATACCACAAGATTTTTAAAAATGCCGACATCAGGTATTTTCGTTAGCTTGTTATCCCTGAACACGAGTTCCTGAGAAAAGAAAAAATTACTTATCAAGCTCATACATTATCAGGACATAACTCTTCAGTGTTCTGTTCAGCCTGCATTTTATTTATCTGTGCACATAGATTGCCCATGAACGAAAAACAAAACCAACCATCTATTAGCATATGTTACTAAGTTATTCCTTACACACTCACTAAACGCAACTAGATTAGCTGCATGGTACAATTGATTCATTCTTCCACACTTCCCTTCTTTCCGTGTTTTTTTTTTTTCGTTTTTTACTTTAGGTGGCATATTATTATACACGGTGTAGGTAAGAGAATAAAAATCAGAATAAGTTAGTCTTGGTGACACAAAACTGTGACAAGGAGACGTGAGGAGTGCAATAAGAGGTATATCTTCAATGACACATATGTCCCTTTGAACTCATTCTTTTAAGGTTGGTTTAGCCCCATAATGGCTTTACAAACATTGGAATAAGATATTTTCCTTCCAAACCTACAACAAGACCAAGGAAGACTCCCAGATGACTTAAATAACTCTCCTCCAAAGGTGATGGATCCCAAAATGATACTTCTAAACACCAGACTCCCTTATTTTAGGTGCCCAATAACAGCAACATGATGGGCATGGTTTTCCTGTAATATGCAAGTTCTAGATGGTAAAACCTGTCAATCTCGCTGGATAAGCTGGTTACATGTGCTATATGAAGAACAACTCATGGAATATAAGCAGATAACTATGTAAGTAGGGTGCCACAAAATCGTATATGAATGCAATGATGGCGTCCAAACCATCCACAACTAGGGTACTTAGTTAGCACCCAATATCAGTAACACCAAAAGGATGGACAATGTGAGAGACAACACATTCGCTACCGCGGAAGTACCAAGACTGCCAACTAAAGGGCCTCCAAAATCACAAAATTTAACGCCCTCACAGATGTTACAGTTCTAGAATCTAAAAACATCTTCTTGCTCAATTCTGCAAATGGATTGGTCTCTTTCTGAACAACCCCATACATGCCTCAAAATGATGTGTCCATGGCATCAATCTAAACATAGTCACATTTCTCACAAAAAGGGTCGGAAAAAAAAGAATTTTGATAATACCTGAAGCTGAGAAATTTCATTCCACTGAGAAATTGGTTCAACAGCAGCATCCTCGAGGAGATTTTGACGAAAGGAAAGCTTTTTTAACTGCGAGAGAAGACCAACTCGAGAATCTATAGTTGATAAACGGTTAGCAGTTAAATCTAATTCGATTAAACTAGATGGAAAATCAATTCCTTGAAGATCATGGAGCTGATAACTAGTAAGATCAAGAAATAAATCTGAATTCTCTTGTGCAACTTGTTCCACAATTCCGTCTTCCATTTTAGAGCACCAAAAAGAAGAACCCTAGAAAAGAACACTTAGAAAAGGAAATAAGAAATATGTGTCTGAAAAAGATGTCCAGATTTGAGACTTGAATAAATCAATGAAATGGAAAAAGTTACAGTTTTGGCCGAGTAGCAGGACCTGTGGGGCTGGAATGGATAGCGCCCGTGAATAATACCCGGCTTAATTGGGGGCTTATGGGATTTATAGGAGGCTAAGAAAAGATAAAATAGAGTACCCAAATGTAATATCTATACCCCTTATTCATATATTTTTATAAATGGTAATGTATCTCTATTTAATTAGTTTTAATAGATTAATTATATAGATTATGGTTAATATTTAAATTAGATAAACTTATTTTTTTTATGAGTAAAGAAGAAGAGGGATTTTTGGAGGGAAAAAAAGTGAAAATCTAAGGTTTTGAGAAATGAGTGATTCTAGTGAAAACACTGATATTGGAGAAGCTTCAAATAACAAAGATGATTGTGTTGATCTTAACTCAGATTCTCAGTTAGATTGAATATATAACATTGATCGATTGATATATGAAGCCGAAAATGAGGGTGCAAATGAAGAACCTCAAGCTCAAAATGAAGAATCCATAACTCAATACACTCAGTTAAACTACCAATAGGTTACGAATGGTCGAATTTTTTGTTAAAATCGTCGAATTTTTTGTTAAAATCGTCGAATCATAGTGGGAAAGAAAAGACACAGCGTAAGGATCGGCATGGTCGTGAGGTTACTACCATGATGATTCTGCAAAGGTCGACATGGTCGTAACATCCAACAATGACGACCCTTACCTGTAATTTTACCATTCTATGAAAAATCCTCATGGTCCAACATATGACAATGAAGACCCTTACCTGCAATTTTGCTCATTAAGAGTCATCATTGTACTATGTTTATACCATGATGACTCTTAAATAAAAAATTCTTGTATGAAATATGTGTTAGGGTCGCATCGGTTCATACCGTATACCATAATGACTCTAACCAAGTTTAATATACATTTGTCATTGTCGATATTCATAACCTTGACGACTCCATTTGGGATTTTTTTTATTTTTTCTTTTGTAAAACAATTACATTGAAATGGAATACATCTTTCATCAGAATTTCATTGAAACGAAAATGAATACATCTTTCATTGCATAACATTTGAAGGAAAATAAATAGCATAGATCATAACATTGCCCTTAAACACTTATTCGTATAGGGTGAAATCATAGATATTGTTTTCCAAGATGCGATAACAATCATCATGCTCAAACTTTTTTCCTTGGACAACCTCATATCCGGCGTGAGACATCGTCCCTGAAAAAACTAATCAATTTAAGTTAGTAATAGTCAAAAATAATTTGGATGAAATCATTATTGACATAATTACTCTTATCGCACCCGCCTCTGTGGAATGGGCTTCCTTTATAGCTTTCATTTCCTCTTTAAAAGATTCACATTCTCTGAAGATTGTCTATAGATATCGACCATAACGACTCATATCTGCCATTATTTGGGTGGGTTGAGGTCGTCATGATCGATACTGTAATACCCCAATTCGGCATTTAGGGTTCGCCGATTGGAATATAGGTAATGATTTGTCATTTCCTAACACTGAGGCATTTTCAGCACAGTTGCCTTCATAGTTGGCAAAAAACTCTGCAGTTAAGCGTGCTTGGGGGGAGGAATCCAAGGATGGGTGACCTCCTAGGAAGTTGTTGTTGGATGAGCACAACGGCCCCAGTAGAAAACCCACATTGTCGGATGACCGTAATGGCTAAGTGGGGACAATATCGATGGTCGGGTATCAGAGTGGACGACGGGTCACCTGCCGAGGGTGAGAGAGTACGCTGGACGGGATGTGCCAGGTACTGCTCTCATAAGTGGTAGGGAACGTCGGAGATCTGGGCTTGAATATATTCCGGAGCCGAGGACAGCTCCAATTTAAGGTGGTCGTATTGTAATACCCCAATTCGGCAGTTAGGGTTCGCCGATTGGAATATAGGTAATGGTTTGTCCTTTCCTAACACCGAGGTCTTTTCAGCACAATTTGCTCCAGAGTTGGCATAAAGCTATGCAGTAAAGCGTGCTTGGGTGGGAGCAATCCAGGGATGGGTGACCTCCTGGGAAGCTTCTGCTGGATGACCGCAACAGTGCCTGTTGAAAACCCAAGCTAAGTAGGGATAGTACGGGTGGAGGTCGGGTCATTACAGATACCAACATACTGTGACGACTTTACCTAGTAATTCTTGGTTTTTTACTTGATGGTTTGTTGTGTAAGAGTTGCATCAGTTCATTGCTAATATTATGACTCTTATCGAACCCGCCTCTGTGGGATGGGCTTCCTTTACAGCTTTCATTTCCTCTTTAAAAGATTTATATTTTCTGAAGAGTGTCTACAAGTGTCGACCATAACGACTCATATCTGCCATTATTTGGGTGGGTTGAGGTCGTCATGGTCAATATTAACTGTAGACGGTGGATTTTTAACAAAAGATAATAGTAAAATTATCTCTACCCGACAGTAGAATCAAAAAAATAATATTCTATATGCTACTGACTTAGCATCAAAAGCATAAAATTCATTTTTACATTCCACAAGAGAATTGATTTTACATTCCGCAAAAGAATTGAAATATCAAATAAGCATATTTTACATTCCGCAAGAGAATTATATTTTATATTTCGTAAGAGAATTGAAATATCAAATGCTTACTACGGGAAGCTCCTAGATGTATTGCACACTAGTATAGAGCAACATTGTCCTCATAATATCGTTGGTGTGGATAGTAGTTCGTCCCCGGATGATTTTTGACTATTCAGAATAAACATCCAAAACATCTTTTTGTTCCTGAGTGGATGTCGATGCTCCTAGATAGATTGTCTACTAGTATAGAGAAACTTGATCCCTCTTTATATTCCCTGGTTGAATATTTAGAGTAATTTTACATCAATATTCAAACTCTAATTGAATAATATTGATTGATTATAACGCATGACAAGCTGCACACGAATGCATTAAGTCAAAACATCGCACCTTCGTGAAAGCATTAAGTCGCATCGCGCCAAATGCAAAGCTCAAGATCCAATAATGATTGGTTGAGTTTGAAGAACACATTCTCATTGTTGGTTGCATTAAAAATCTCAACATTGGTCGAAATGCAACAAAACCCTAATTTTGGTTAATATCCAATTTCTGATATAACATCATAATCACCTTGCAAAAACGTGACATGGGTATAGAATGGGGAAAAATATTCTAAACAACATATGTACCCCATACATGTATATTACGAAATACTAAAAAGGCATCCCATTCTGAATAACGGCCTCGGAGATATGATTTAAACCCTAGATGAACTATAAGATGATAAATGTCATAATTTCATCTGGAGGATTGTTGTTTGCTCTGTTAAACAACCAAAACGAGCTCAAAACCTAATTCCTTATGATTAGGGATGTAGCCAGTGATTTCTCGATTCCGAATTGAGGATGATCATCAAAAACGAACATCGTATGAGAAACCTATAACGTCTTTACTAAAGGACGTCATGTCTGAAAATTTTGGACGTGAAAGGATAATATGTTACTTCGAAGAGTATATAACTACGAAGAGCATATAACTTCGAAGAGTTTATAGCCGCGAAGAGCTAGTAGCTTCAAAAAACAAGCAAGAAGAGGAACTAATAATTAAAAAACAAAAAAAGAGAGGGTTATGGGACTATTGCCAACCGGCCGGCTCTTCGACCACCCTTGGCCGATCCCCACTCCTTTTTCTTTAAGGAGTTTTTATTTTTTTATTTTATTTTATAGTTTCCTAATCCTCTTAAAACTTCTTTGCTCTTCTAATTATTATTAGTGTGAGTTTTTATAAGAAACTGTCGCGTATATCTCGTAGCTTATTCTTTTGTGACAGGTATTTCTTAAACTGTCATGATTAAGAATTTTGAACTGTCACGGAAGCCCAAATTTGTACTAGTGTTCACCGATGCAATTTCCTTCGCTTCTAATGTAATAATCCTAAAGTACTACTCATCAATCAAAAGCATACACCGTCAAAGAACTTAACCCAAGCACGACATATCAATCATAAAGCATAAGTAGTCAATGAAATCATATAAATCGATTAAATACCAAGCTTTTATGAAGTGAAATTACTAGTCATTTAATCATACGAAAATGTTATTAAGGAGTTCACATGAATCCACAATTAAACACAATGTAAGGTCTTGCAACCATCTAATATATATTAAATTAATATTATTCTAACATTCCTAAAATTTTGCTATTCTCTTTAATTAGTCCTTGCACTAATATTATTACTAAATATATATCAAAATACTACAAGCGACTATATGATAGACGAAGCATAGAGTCGCGACTACCAAGTCCGTTCTTTCACTAAAGCCTTGCTACCACCTTGGTCGGTCCTCTCTCCACCTTGGTCGGTCCCTCTCTTCCACCTTGGTCGGTCCCTCTTTTCCACCTTGGTTCTGCTACCAACAACATTCTAAATTTCTTTACTTTAAATTATTTCACAATTACTAACGCTAGTATTCACATGAGCCTAGCGTTTATACGAGTTTAGTGCTTATATAAACCTAACGCTTAAACAAGTTTATTAATCACACGAGTCTAGCGCTCACTTAACATTACCACTCACACAACTTCAAAAGTCATATAATAAGTACATTGATGTCTCAGTTGGCACAATAATGCGCTTCAACTACCAATATCAATATTTCTCAAACACAATATGTATTAAGCATCATTGCTAATCTCGACAACATGTTAGACTCAGCAATATGCTAGTCTCAGCAGTATGCTAGTCTCAGTAACAAGCTAGACTAAGTAACATGATAAAATCATTAATATGCTAAGACTAACAGTTTAGGTGGGTCAACAACTGACCAAATAATAAACGTCTATGAAGTAGACTCAAACCATGTTCGAGACATCAACAGTCACATGGGGGGATATTCACTAGGGTTTTGGTATGACGGCCTACAACACATGCGGTGTAACAATACATCCACGACGAGAAAGTACAAAAGTCGTGTCGGCAGTTGAAGGAGTAAATAGAATAGTGGTCGTATAACTGTCAAGTCCCACTAACATAATGGAGTCGGTTTTCACCATGATCTCCATTTCTCTACTCTCCCACTGCTCTGCAACTTTCACCACTTACGAGATCAATGTGTTAACTTCCACTTCTATAAAGAGGTTCTTCAACCTATTGACAAAGGACATAAAAGTTTTTATCTCAACAACACTTGAATGATCACAGAGCTATCATCTTAGAGATTATATGAAAACTCACTTTCTTCTTCACAGCAGTTCAACACATATCATCATCATCATTAACATTCAATCTCATTAATCTCAATACTTTCTCTGCTTCCCTTCTTACAGATCAACCCTTCTTCTTCCTTTGTGACATTCATTTTTTCTTGATTTAGGCCAATTTCGTACAGATTGATCTCTCGAATATTAAAAGTACTTCTATAGTATAAATGTTTGGTATTTAAACGATTTGATCGTAGAAGCATTAACCTACTCCGTCGTTTTCCCCTTTTAACCCTCTAATCGTTTTTACCCATAAACACCAACATATTGTGACGACTTTACTTAATAATTTTTGTTTTTTTCCTGGATGGTATGCTTGTAAGAGTCATATCGGCTCATTTCTAATACCATGACGACTCCTATCTGTCATTATTTGTGGGGTTGGGGTCCTCATGGTCGATACCAATAGACCATGATGACCCTTGCTGCCAAAGTTGGATTTTTTTCTGGATATTTTTGTGTGGTAGGGTCGTATCGTTTCATACTATAAACAATGACGATTTTTACCATGGAGAATTTAAACAAACTTTTCAGAGTTGGAGTCGTCAACCTGCTATTTTCGACCATGACTACTCTTACCATGGGAAATTCGAACCTAACTGGTCAGAGTAGGAGTCGTCAACCTGCTAAAATATACCATGACGACCCTAACTACCCTATCTTCACTTTTTCCTGGATGTTTTGGTGTGATAGGCTTGCATTGGTTCACAGAATAAACCACAACGACTCATTTCTACCATTATTTTTGGTTTGTTTGGGTTTTCATGGTCGACACCAATTGACCATGAGGATTCTATCAGCCAAAGGTATATTTTTCCTGGATGTTTTTGTATGTTAGGGTCGCATCGGTTCATACCATAATCCATGTCGACTCATATATGATATTATTTGGGTGATCTAGAGTCGTAATGGTCGATACCTATAAACCATGACGACTCGATCCCTTGATAAACTGAACAATATTTTCATACTTGGAGTCGTCATCCATCTAAATTTTTCAGAGTAGGAGTTATCAACCTGCAATGATTTAAGACATAAATACCATGACGATACCAAAAATGATTTAAGGTATAAACTACTTCAAACTTGGCAAAATAACAATGTTTTAACAAACCATTCACATTCAAACCAATCCACTACTACAACTCCTATACCAAATTAAGTTGTTCCTAACAAACGTAAAGAAACATGAGTTCAAGTACGGTAAAATCAAATTGTACCTAAGTTTCGTAAAGACACATGAGTTCAAGTCTATTATTGCAATGTCTTAAAAACAACATAAGCTCAACCACGACCACGACCTCGGTCACTTCCTTGTCTAGTTGATCTCCAGCTACCCTTTGCAGCAGTTCCTTCACTTCCATGAACTCGACCAGCATCTCCTTTGCTTCCTTGGCCTTGTTCAGCACCTTCGTTGATTTCATCATCTCCTTGCCCCTCGTCGCCTTGGGGTATCAACACCTTTTTGGATTACTTGGATAGAACGTTTGCGAGACCTCTTACTTTCACTTGCCAGATCAGTAAATATTTTGGCCGCAACAGGATTTTCAATGTGTAGCAACAAGTCAAAACATACCGACCTTGTTGGTCAGGCGTTAACGCCTCTCCCTTGTAAGTATATATACTTAATAAAAAGAGAACAAAAAAGACAAAAAATACTTACGACAAGCTTTAGAATGCTAGAGTCAGTTGATAGACACATTTATGTGTCTTATTTGGTCTCACATTTATATTGTTAGTACTCTATTTTCGTATTAATAATGTTATTTTGTGTGTTTGTAGGTATTTTTGGAAAATAAAAAGTCATGGAAAAATTATCTCAAAAAACTGTTAAAGGCACCCTAGGAAAATTGATAAAGGCACCCATGCAAGAGATAAAGGAACCCACCTTCCTTATTTGCATTTGAACTTGGCGGGAAGTTATATTCACTCGAACATCAAATTTATAAAGTTATTAAACGAGATATTTTGGGTTATCTCTTGGTTATTAAGACAAGGATTTATTCTTTCCTTATTCATAAGAGTCGTGTACATTATTTACACGTCAAATTTCACACATTCATGTAAGGCAGGGAGAAAATATATTCGTAGGGTTTTTTGGAAAGATATCTCATCAAGTTGATAAGGAAACGAAACAACAACTAGACAACAAAATAACCGAGATTGAGCTATAAAGAGAATGAAAATCGAAGCAATAATGTCAAGATAAAGGAAAAAATCATTCCCGAAATCCTGCCAATAAAAGAAGATTTGATTCGTAGTTAAAGAGAAGATTTGGAGTGGCTTGAGGGTACAAGTATGAATAGAAGAGTTTAGGAAAAGTATCGGGGGACTGGCAGAGACCAGAAATCAAAAACAAAAAAAATCAGAAAAAAAAATCTGCTCGTGATGAAGAAGATGAAGAAACCGTGGCTATAGCTGTGTTCTGTGGCAAAAAGGTTGAAGATTATGTTGCTAAAGCTTATAATATTTGCAACATTTATCTTCAGTTTGCAACACTTAATTTGTAACAGTGAGTCTTTAAAGCTAATACACCGTTGCAGATTTGCTGCTTTTATTATTTTCTCTTCTTTTCATCTTTCAAACACTTTTTGAGCTATGTACCAATCTTTTGAGAATGTTTTGAGCATGATGAGCTAAACCCCATCACTGGGACAATGGAGGAAGCTATTTTTCACAATTGTTTGGTAACTATATTTAATTCTTTTATGAATTTTGCTTTAATTTAAATTGAATTATGATTTTTACTAATTAGGTGTGATTTTGTTTGATGATGTATGCTTAGTCTAAAGTACTTTTGATACGCCATGCTTATGATTTACATCTAATGTTTTAGGAATCTACTTTTGGCAAAGAATCAGAGTCAATATTTCTATTATTTGAGCTATAATATTCTAGAATCAATATTTGAACCACATGAATATGAAAAATGGTGAAATCCTATGTCTCAGTTATCCTTAATTTTGGTACCATCTTTTGTATATTTTCTAGTTTTAGTATTAGAAATTAAATTTATGTCTAAAATCAATCTCAACAAGTCTGAGTGAACGATACTTTTCTTACCACTGTTACAACCACATCATCAGTTCTAATGTTGTGTGCCGGATTACTCCTCCCGCGAGGATATATTCGTAGCACACGACCATGGGAGAAATTTTGGTACCATTTCAAGTAACCCATATTTGCCTCGTAACCTTCATTCACATGTTCCCAAAAAGAGATGTCGACTAAACTAGAATGGTCTCCGGAAGAGGTTCGTAAACTACCTTAACGTTATAAACATCATACTTACATTCATCAAGTTTGAGTTTGTATTTTGGTACATAATCCCCTTCATGTGGATCTTAAATATATCCAAGCTTCCGTATTACTCTCGACGGATCATACATTGAGAATCTGGTAGGGTGAAACAAAGGACCATATTAAAGAGATACGTTTTGCATTCTATCAACTCTGTCTCCCCTATATGGATCAAAGAATACATCTTTAGTTGTCATGTTTTCCAAACTTTCCCGCATGGCTAACAACAAGGACTTTTGACCCTTCTCCTGACCACCAATGAACGTGTATTTCATTCCTCTTGGTTGAGCCATGGTCCAACCATCGTTCACTTTGAAATGTTCGTTCTCTTTGAACAATTAATGAAAATGTTCGTAGATCCACACCTATACAATAAAAAAAAAAACAACAACTAATATTCATCAAATAAGAGATTGAAAAAGAATAATAATTCACGTGTGCTACGACGGCAGTCCCCCACGAGTACTTATTCACATCTTCCAAAGGATGCAAGAGTTGGAGATAGTTGGCGCTGACCCCTTTTCTTTTGCTGTCAGGAAACACAACAACCCCTAGGACGTACAACAGATAAGCGGACGCGACAGCACGAACATCAACCTCAGGGACCATTATATGTTTCCTTTTTTAGGGTACCCAACATATGAGCACCTTAAATACGCAAGGTTAAACTCTCTCTTTGGGTACCTGTCCCCCTTGACCAACTTGGACTTCTTCGTATCTTTATCCCAACCAAACAACTCCTTGACCAATTTATAAATTTTAGGCCAAAAAAGTTGTTTATTGTAATTGTCTCCAGTGGATTTTCCTTCGACCTGGAGCCCTAAAATCTGATATGCATCGTCATGAGTAATAGTCTTCTCGCCAAACGGGAATTGGAAGCAATCTACTTCAGGGTAAAACCTTCCACGAAATCAAGAAACCGCGACCTTGTCATACGCAATCACGGAGTTCTGTATGGCAGGATGCAAACCAGATTTCTCTATTAACTCTCTAAATCTTGTACATTCATCTTCTAGTTTCCATAACTCCATTTTTTCATAGGAAGATTGTCGTATAAAAAGACTACGACGTTCGTATGATCCTACAAAATGGAGGCAAAATAGGGAAAAAATAACCCAATCAACAAACAAATTAACAACAACAAGTTAAAAGGCAAAGTTGAGATTGTTACGATAGTCTGGTAGATGGTACGAGCCCATGAGCCGAGAAATGCAAATAGAACATTTTCTCCATCTAAGGGTAAGCCTTCAATATTTCCACGACGTTCAACATCCATGATCAAGTGGGGTTTGGGAACGTGCCTCACAGGAGGGGCTTTTTCCTTGCCTTTGTCTTTCTCTTATACCTCTTTTTGCACCTCTTTTTGCACCTCTTCCTCCGTATCATCATCACCATCACCACCATCATCATCACCATCATCACCACGACCCCACCACCACCACCAGAATCACCAACACCACCAGACCCACCAGCACCAATAGAACCACCAGCTCCACCAGCACCACCACCACCATTGGTGTCATCAACTTCATCTTCAGTTTGTTCATTGTCATGGTCTGAAGTCACAAATGGAATAAAGAAGGCAGGATAAGGGGAACTACGATAAAATACATGAAAAAAAACAAACAAAAACAATATTCTTAGACTTAGTATAGGGGTCGCCATGGTCTAAATTGTCAACAAGAACGACCCTAAGCAAAATACGGGATAAAGTTATTTTTTTTCTTCTATGGGGTCGTTATGATTTATTAATGAGTCGTCACATATTTTTAAAGTTGTCATGGTTTTAGGTAAAAACCGATCCGGCCCTAAATAGACTCTTCGTCTTCAGGGAAAATAACCAACAAGGGTCGTCATGGTCGAGAATCAAATACCATGACGATTTTTCATAATTCTAACCTGCATATGTAGGGTCGTAATGGTCTAAGCTTTGCGACCATATCGACCCTTTTTCTGTAACTATAATTTTATGGTTTCTAATCTAGATTTCAATCAAAACACACGTACATTTACATTCAGCAAATAAAGTAATGAATTTTGGTTTACTTACTTTCTAATTGGGGAAATTTCGTCGTCTGATTCTTGAATATTGGATTCCTTGGTGCTTCTCGAATTTAACTTTCCTTTAAGTTTCTCTACTATTCTAGGTGGGCTAACATCTTTTTGGAGATGCTTCGTACGAACCATGTTTGTAGAAGAAGTTAGTCGTCGATTAAAGTTTTCGAATTGATTTCAAAAAAAAAATGGAATCGTTAGGAAAGAAGAAGAGAAGATGAGAGGTTTTTTGTTTTTTGTTTTTTGTTTTTGGTTTTTGGTTTTTTGTTTTTGATTTTGGAATAGAATGGGGGCTGATAGGATTAAGTATAATAGGGTTTTAGGATTAGTTATTAGGAAAAGGTAAATTAGTATTTACACCACCTTTTGGCACCCCCTATAATTTATGGAGTGTGATGAGATTTCCAGTAGCCCCCTATTAATTCCACAAGCCCCCAATTAAGCCAGGAAATAATACTATACTTTATAAATTGGATTTTCATGCGGTAATTTTTGTTTATAACATGTTTTCTTAAAGGAATTGAAGGCTAGGTAATCCAATTCTAAAGGAATGGGCCCAATTCTCTGAACCAAACAAGGCAGATCAACTTTATGTAATTAAGATTTTTGATTCCCAGGAATCTGATTTCCTAAAAATGACAAATTTCGATTGCATTGGTCCAATAGTGAAATGTAATTAGATTCCGAGGTAAAACAAAGGTAATCAAATTACCTCAACCAAACATTAATTTTTTGGATTATTCCATAATTGAATTCTTAGGATTATGATTCTTCTAACCAAACAGGGTGTTAGTGTAATTCTTAATAAGGGAAACCATTCATATCCAAACTCAAAATAACGCAAAAGAGTTGCATTTTCTCTATTCTGACTTATTAGGAGGGATCTAAAGTAAACTAGAGTACTTGATGTGAGATATAGGTTGAAAAATTAGATATATTATCTTGAATATTTATACGATAGTTACACTTATATACATGGTTTCAATACCCAACGAAGTGATACAAGCACAAAGATATAGATCGAAAAAAAATTTAGTGTGTTAAAGTTTATCATATAGATGTCCACTTTATTGAGATTTTAATTAATGTTTTGGGGTGAAAACAATACCGTGAAATGTAGGGGTAGATTGAAGTTATAATGAGTACGAGAGATCAAAATCGTACAAAACTAGTATAAACCAAGAAATTATTGTTCAAGTCTTGCTTCGGTCACAAAGGAGGAAAAGAGTTGATATTGGGAATGGAAACATAGAAAATATTGAGATCGAATGTAAGGTTCTTTGTAGTGTGATGTGTATGAATTATTCTATTTGAAGGAATCTTGGTGTGATACTGAGAGAAGGCTTCTGTTAAATCAGGTTTTTGTACTTGCTCGGAAGTTTTATCTCCTTTGTGAATAGGTTGAGTAACCTATTTATATTAATGGTTGCACACACTGACCTCGTAGGAAGTGGAAGTTATGAAGTAGTTGTGTATTAGAAACTGTGGTGAATATGATGACATGGTGTCCGCCTCATCAGGGAAGACTTGACAGGTACACCCACTACTCTCTCTACTCTTTTAACCGTCCACACGACCTTATCATCTTCCCTTTGTGGGTGTGTTGCTACACCACATGTCGTAGACTGCCGGAATAAAACCTTAATGAATACATCCATGTGACATGTTTTGTGTCTCGTATAATATTAGTAACAGAGTTAACTATTGCTACTATTAAGTCTATTAAGTCATACTTGGTCAATCAGTTGACATATGACTTAGCATGTATTGATAGACATAACTGATGAACATAAGTATGATGATACTAGTGAGTCTCCTAGAAACTAGGTAAACTAAATAAATACGTGTTTACTTAGTCCTTAGATTAATTCTCTGAGAAGACCAGTTGAGCAATGATCTCAGATGACATGATAACATCAACTAGCGTTGATGCGCGTAAGTAAATATTGTCAGATGTTAGAATTGACCAAGTTATACAATCATGATCGTTAGAGTGTTTTATGGCATAAACTTATGATGAATGCCCATGAAGGAACATAGTAGAAGTGACACCAATAATAGCTAAATATTAGCGCACATGAACTACGGATATAGAAAGTGATGCGCGTTGTCATGTTGTTCTTATCGGTAGATAATCGATTCTGAATGATTATATCTATCATTGGCATCAATCTGATGACTACGCATGATGTTGGCATCACTTCATCAAAGGTTCAAGCTAGTTGCAACAATCGTAGATGATGTGTCTAGAGCATATTGGTGACGCAAGCTCATCATGACATCACTCTGGGAGCTAAGATGAGCTATTGGCATTACTATGTAAGTGATGATATCGAGATACAAGTTTGATGCATCATTATGAGATGGTGGCATCGTACTGGTGGCATCGATATGCTAATGATGCAAGTTGGTGGCATTATTATGAAGATGATGCAGACTCTGAATATGTTAGAGATATGAGCTCATACCATCACTATGTTGATGATCCAAGCTTGTGGCATCATCTTATAGGCGATGCATGCTAGTGGCATTAATGTTTTGATGATGCAAGTCAGTGGCATCAATCAACCTTGTGTGTGATTTATGCTAGTTTCCTAACCGTAAATCAAATTCAGGGTCACTTACGGTTAGCTTTTGTACTAAAGCTAATCGTAAATAGGCAGAATTTAGTTTATGCTAGGCTTACGGCTAGGAATCCTAACTGCATACAAAATTCAGGGTCACCTACAGTTATTTTTTTGTACTAAAGCTAGCCGTAAGAATGACTGAATTTAGTTCACGGTAAGCTTAAGGCTAGGATTCCTACCCATAAAAGAAATTCAGGGTCACTTACGGTTATGTTTTGTACTAAAGCTAGTCATTAGTATGACAAAATTTAGTTCATGGTAGGCTAAACCTAGGAATCCTAACTATAAAGGAAATTCAGGTTCACCTGCGGTTAGGTTTTGTATTAAATCTAGCCGTAATTATGACAAAATTTAGTTTTAAGGTAAATTTACGGCTATGAATCCTAACCGTAAAGAAAATTCAGGGTCACTACGGTTGGGTTGGTAGAACATACCTAACTGTAAACAAAATCAGGGTCTTTTACAGTTAGCTTTTGTACTAAAGCTAATTGTAAATCTGACAAAATTTAATTAATTGTTGGCTTACGGCTAGAACCCTAACCGTAAACAAAATTCATGATCTTCTACGGTTAGGTTTAGTACTAAAGCTAGTTGTAACTCTGAAAAAAATTAGCTTATGGTAGTCTTTCAGATAGGAATCCTAATCGTAAAGGAAATTCTGGGTCACTTATGGTTAGGTTTTTCAAGAACTCGACTTACCCGTAAGGGACCTAAAGTTATATTCTTTACTTAGTTTTGTGATTTTTTTTTATTGTATTTGGAACTAGACAAATAAAACACTAAAACTCATTTATTTACGCTAAATTATAATTCACAACTAAAGAAATATATCCTTCCAAATCCATAAACCAACACTACGACAAAGTCTTGGCACAAAAGAAATTCAAAGTACTAAATATGCATAACAAACTACCACTCCAAATTCATAAAAAAAGGAAGTGTATAAGTCAAACTAACCATCATCAATTTTCATGTTCACCACCACTACGACCTCGACCACGGTTACATACACCTTGACCCCGACCTCGACCACGTCCACTCTTGCTTGACCTTGACTTTGGCCACAAACATTCTCTTGAACATCCTCTTCTTTGTTACATCAACCTCCGTTAGATGAAGAACCAGTGGGTGTAGATGATTCCACGCTAGAGGAACAAAACCTAGTTCTCTTGGAACCCCTTGGTTCGTCATCGCTGTCAGCATAAAGATGTTGAGAAGCAATATTAGGCAATGATAGACACATTTTAGTGTCTAAATTGCACCTTAGTTTCTATTAAGTTAGTAATTCGATTTTGCATATATTACGTGTTTTTATGCTTTTGTAGGTACATTTGAAGAATAAAGATTTGTGGAAAAATTGGCTCAAAAAGTGATAAAGGCACCCAAGGACAAGTGTTATTTGGCACCTAGAAGTGGATAAGGGGCACCCTCGAGTCAAATCGGGTCAAATCCGAGTCAACTCGGTCAACCCGAGTTGACCGAGTCAACTGCAGCACGGGATCGGACGGAATTGCTA
Organism: Papaver californicum; assembly: GCA_023531435.1. Classification (NCBI taxonomy): domain Eukaryota; kingdom Viridiplantae; phylum Streptophyta; class Magnoliopsida; order Ranunculales; family Papaveraceae; genus Papaver; species Papaver californicum. The sequence goes on from JAJJMC010025839.1 coordinate 1,617,581, forward strand.
CTGGACACTTTGATTCACGTAATTGTTGGAATATTTTGCTCTCAAATTGATACACAAGATAGATGGGACCAATACAAGACTAAACACGTGAAGAATTAGAAGTTTACGCCGGAAACATAGCCCCAAATCCGAGTTTCGCCGGAAAAAGGGTATTATACTTTGATTCGGATTTGGATGAATTTGGGAGTGTTTTGAGGAGTTCTATTAGGTTTAGAAGACTCACAAGGATCCCTAGAGCCTATATATACCAAGAGAAGCCAAGAAGAACGAGGGGAGATAGCTTAGAATTGAAGTTTCGGAGTCGTCGGAATTGTAGACGGAATTACCCACGATCCGGCCAACTGCTGCTGCACCTGTCACCGTCGGTGACCGTGTTCTTCATCCCATCGCTGCCGAAGAAGAAGACACATCAACACTTTCAACTGTTGCTGTTCCGTTGCCTTAGCTTTCACATTTCTTCCCCCTTTTCTTTGCCTTAGCCTTTTGCAACGGCTGAACCTTGTTCTGTAACACTTATAAACGCGCTGTTCAGCTGTTGCACTGTTATTCAACCTTGTAATCAATATTTTGAGCAATGAAAAGATCTTTTGAACAAGTTTTCTTCACCATGAGCTAAGTATATTTACTGGGATGATGGAGGAGGTTTTTCTTTCAATTTTATGTGGTAAGTCTATTTTTAATTAATTAATTATAATTCTTTACTTATTAAAATTGCATAGTTTCGAAATAGAAAAACGGTTTTCATTCAGTAGTGGTGTTTTTGTTTGATGGGTCATGCTGGGTTGACAACCTCTGATGTCCCATGCTTATGATTTACCTCTACTTGTTTGCATAAAACCTATTTTAGCAATATTTGAGCTTAATTTATTTAAAAGAATTACCCGATTAATCACATAAATTGTTAGAAATAACTGATTCCTGATTCCTGGTTTTCCCCATATTTTCTAAAAATCATCTCTAGTTTATTTTCCTGATTTTTATTTAATTAGATTAAGTCCAATATTTTCTAAAATCATTATCTTCACAAGTTCGAGAATCGAACACTTTATTTACCACTATTAAAACCACATCAGGCAACTCATTAATTAGGTGTCTCAGTTTTCTTTGATGTTCAATCCTCAACACATTACCAGTATTAGTGCAACCAGTCATGTCCTTCACCAACCACTTAACTCGACCGACCTATTTTCATATCAAAATACAAACTTAAAATACTTATATAAAATTTTAAAAACTTATAGAAAATAAATTAAATATATAGTATATGTACCATGTTAAGAACTCTGTTTTCCAATAACTTGCATCCTTCACGGAAGTTGGACTATCCCCCCTGTTTAGATATTATACCTCTTCCGGTTGATATTTATCACATAAGGATGGCCAATTTGGTAAAACCAATCCAAGTAATCGTCCTTAGCCATTACTATTGTGCCATTACTATTTTTCCATGAGAGTAATCGAACCCAGTCATATCCATTTGGTAGGGGGATTTAATGCGAGTATTCCAATAGTCGACCAATGGTGCTGGCTCATAATTCAATCTCACATTAGTTGTTGAAAGTCTGGAGTGCGTTTTGTCCACTTTGAAAACTTCTTCCCTAACTACTTTCTAAACCATACCAATTTGATGGAGAGTTCTACGAGAATTATAAATCATGAACCCTGTTGGATGAAATAATAGTCCATTGTAGGTCGACACATCTGAATATTCACGAGCATCATCTCCATTTGCATCGAGCTTGCAATATGGGTCAAACACCACCTTGTCAACTGTCAAAATATCCAAATTAGTCTTTATCTCAATCATCTTAGCCTTTTTATCCTTCTGTTGATTTCCTAAGAAGGGATATCTGCATTTTGTAATATTAGTGGTATTCCAATTTGTATCCTCAATTGGCCTCAAGGAAGGAAAATGATCGTAAACCCATGATTGTAGCTTCTACCAAGGCTACCACCGCATCATTTTCTGTATCCAAGGGACAAAAACTCGCTCTCTGGTGTTTCAGTTTTCGGGACCGCTCTCGTATGATCCTACGCAAATCATAAAATCGTTAAAAAAAGAAAACCATGATAAATAAATTAACACAAATATATAGAGTTTTAGATTTAGATTAGAAAATTACCTCTGCCGACATATCCTTGCATCCCATGAATATTGGTAACCAAATAAGATGAACTTATCTCCTGGCTCATCCCAAGGTCTACAATTCTCCTTCTCAGGCAAAAATATCATACCTTCAATAAAAATTTTAGTTGTAAGTGGGAGTGGATTCTTCTCTTTTCCTTTAATTTAGGTTCAGAGGGAGAAACCGATGGACGAACATTTATTTTAGTCCTATCTTCTTCTTCAATTTCATCATTCCTTACGAACACTTATTTTAGCCCTATCTTCTTCTTCAATTTCATCATTCCTTCGATTATGTTTCTCAGAAACCACATGTCGATGTTCACTCTCTTCTTCTCTTGGTTCCCCAATGACAAGTGCACCCTTGTTCTTATTTCCTGTGCCCAATAGTTTGATGTGATGAGGGGTTAGAGTCATCTCATGTCTTGTGTTACTTCTTGCGTTCTCCTCTTATTTTCTTTTGGTCTATTCCTAAAACATGTTAAGAACTATGTTCGATATATAATACAAGAAAACACATCTCAAAAATTTACAAACAAAAAAAATTGAATTTATAAACAGGAAACTCGGATCAACCTACGACTAGAAAAAAAGGTTTACAGTTGAGAAAGTTTACCCTACGGATAGGAAAAAAATGTCTACGGTTGGAAAAAGTTAATCTTACGGCTGGGAAACACGGTCTACAGTTGAGAAAATTTCATCTTACAGTTGTACTTTCAAAACATGGACCTAGGTGTAATCTAAACAAAAAAATGTAAGAAAAAAAAACTCTGAAATCTAAATCAACTTACGACTAGGAAAAACTACTTACGGTTGGAAAATTTTATTCATACGGCTAGGAAACTCTACCTAAGGTTGGGAAATTTCATTCTTACGACAAGGAAACACCACTTACGGTTGGAGAATTTTACTCTTACAGCTGGATTTTAAAATATCGACCTAGACGTAAACAACAACATTTACTCAATTACGGCTAGAAGGTTATCAATTCATAATCGTAAACAACTACAGTTACTCAATTACAATTGGGATTTCATAATTTTCCGATCGTAGGTGAAAAAAATCTCTATTACACGTGGGATAACAACATTTCTCAGTTGTATAATAGTGTTTACGGTTAGGAATTCCGTAGGCAATTTAGAAACTGAAATTTAAACTCTAATTTGATCAAATCTAGCCTATTTATGCAATCAAATTTAACAAAAAAATAGTGGGTTATTCGATTCTTACTTTATAAATTCATTCTTAGCGGATTAACTGGTGTTTGATCTTCTTCATGGATCAATTATTCGTTTTGCGGTTTGGGTTCTTCATCTGAACTTGAACTTGTGGTGGACTAACTGCATGTCTTCATGCTCTTGGATTTTGAGTATTACCTTCGTTCACTTGCTTCGACCGTATTTTTTTGTATAGAAAGATTTTAATCAACGATGAATAATTTGAAGAATCGACGATTAATCGTAGTTTAAAGAAGAAAATAGAAGGAGAGGGAAAAAACGGTTGATGGAGAAGAAGAAGATGGAAAACGAAAATGGAGAAGATGAAATGGATTTAAGTTTTTGGCTTTGTTTTTTAATCAAATTTAAGTTTAGTTATAGAAGAATAATAATATGGTAATAATATTAATTAACGGGTAATTTTAATATTTGTTATATATATTATGTTTCCTTCTATCCACATTTAAGACATTTGAATCCTAGTGCAGCCTTCAAAAATAATTGATGCAACCATGCTTCTAAAATATTGGGTTTCAGGGCCTGTTTGTGCCTATCAAATTTGTGTTTATCTGTTTTGATCACACAAGGGGGGAAAATGATTTTTTTTTTTTTTTGTAATTTGTATACCAAGTAATTATTAGAGGCAGCAACACCGAAACATTTTTAATCAAAGTGATTTATAAAAAATAAACATTTAATCTTTATTTGTGATAATGTGAAAATGACACGTTTTTTATTTACTTTTTGATAATATAGGATTGATGTTTTCTTCCTATGTTTTGATACTTTTTATTTCTTAATTTCATTAATAGAGAAAAAAATAAAAAACAAAACAAAAATGAGCTAGGGATCAACACAAGATAAATTATAAAATATTTTTCTTATTATCAATATCTTTAATCATTCTATTTGCTGTAAATTAATTCTTTGGTGGATTCCACCACTCTTACACCCCTCTTACACCACCACCTTATCATCTCCCCTTCCACCTCTTCACATCTTTCACTTCTTGGTAACCCTCACATTTAGTGTAATAACTTAGGTTTAATACCTTAGTTATGAGAATGCATTCCATTACTTCCTAATGCTATCTTTATCATCCTCTCTTGTATTAGCCTATAAATTGAGGCTCATTCCTTTGTAATGTATACCAATATCTAGTAATGAGAAATTCTCTCTTCTTCTCTCTATATTTCTTTTGTGCAATAGTTCATCTTTTGATTTAGTTTATAACACGTTATCAGCACGCTCTGTTAATGAGCTAATTTTTTTTATTTATTTTTTTCAAATAATCTAATAAGATTGAAATTGCCTATACTGTTCCACCTGAAGTTGGAACTCAGTGTGACACAATATGGACAAAAGAAGTTCACTCGGTTAATCGGTCGGTCCCTGAAGTGACCCGTAACAAAGTGACATCATGTCTCTATCCGCGGTTCCTGAAGTAACATGACCCTGATGTTAAGACAATTTTATTTTACAAATAATGTGTCCACGTGTACACTGGCAATGAATATTTCGTCAAACCCGAAGATGACGAAATTGATATTTAAATTATGTTGGTACTGTATCTGAGTATGTTCTTTACTTATTTTGATTTTTGTTTATTTTAAATATTGGTCTTGAAAAAAAAAAGGATTCCAGAAGCAATCCATGGGATGTAATTAACTCCAGAAATAGTCTAACACGCAAATTATAATTTTTTTTATAGCAATCCAAATTATTGTGGGTTCCCGCAGTAATCCATAAATATAGACTCCAGAAGTGGTCTATGAGTTTTTTTGGATTTCTGGGTTCCCGAAGTAGCCCATAGTTACTAAATACTTTTGTTAATGGTTTTATTATCAAAACTCAAAATATATGTCATATTCTTTGCTACAAGAGCACAATTTTTACAGCATTAAACGTTTTCGACATATTGATTGATTAGTACTAATCAAGCGGAATTCCCCGCTCAAATTTTGGTAGACGTACCAATACAAGAGCATATGACTATCGTTTATAATAAATGCTAATCAGGGTGCACACTGATAAAGTATACGCTGTCAAATTTTAATTACATATATGAGCATGGGTGATTTAAAATTATTAATTGTAATATTATGATGAACAATCCGAAAAAAAAGAAGTTTTTCGGATGACCTACTTGGATCCAAGGTCACTCACCCATAATATATTTTGCATGAATAATACTAGATGTGATGAGACTTCCCGTCGTTAGAGGGGGGAAAGCAGTCATTATAAGAACGTCATGAATTGGTCTCATCATAATTCTTGCACCAATTAGGTATAAGGTGGAGAAGTTATTCATTCATTATGATATGCTTGAAGCATTTTATTCTTACAAGAAGAATAATTAAAACTCATTTGTTGTTGCACGTATTTTGGCATTAGTTTATGTCCCTGCTGGGCATGCCATGAGTTAACAATAATTGAGTCGTCTACAACTCATCTGAATTGTTGATGAAAAAATAAATAAAATAATATATATTCCTTGATAGAGGAAGCCAATCACGCTGGATCAAAATAGTGCTCATGGGGAGGCTATTGATAATGTTCTCAATGAGACTATTTAACTACGATCTTTAATTACCGAGCCATATTTATCTCCTAAAGAGGAATTCATTCCTAAGTGGACAAGTGGTGTCGATATTAAAGAATGATTTTTATACGCGTACATAATCGTAGTTATTGTCGAACATGTATTCAGAGTAGCGACAACCATACATGTATTATAGACAAAATCCTTTTTCGCAGAGAAACTGTCGTGAAATATCGACAATATGTATGGTTGACTATATGGGTGAAAGGCATCCATATTTGGTTGTCCTCTCACTAATAAACATTTTTGGACATAAATAAAAATTGTGAACCCCGGAAGGTTACAAGTTTGATGTTTAATTAGTTTGCATGAAAGTGAGACGAGAGGAACAAGGACGCTAATTGCACAGCGCCACTCGTGGCATCTAGTTTGTACATACACTTGAGATCTGTGAAATTACATCATCTACTCTTAAATGATTTGAAAATACCCAATACTTTGGTAAGTATTGTGTACCCCGTTGATAGATGAATTTTAAGGGAAACTATTATTTGCCAGTTTTACATGTCATAGTCTGACATAATTGTTTGTTATCGAAGATAACGTTCGTGTAAACTTCTAAAAGATTATCACAGGTTATACTTCCTTATTGGAAGAATTCAAGATAAAAGATCTTGGAATCATGTATCAAAGTTATTAAGCATTATAATGGTCCATGATTTTGTCAACTTTAGAAAGTTTTGACATGTTTACATGGATAAGTACGTAACCTCCTAATAAAACTTGTGTAATAGCAATCTACTTTCATCTCGGTAACGGGTATGTAACACTCTCTCTGGTTCGTATTACGTACTAATTACAAGTTGTTTTTGTGCTTGATTTTATGTATAACTTTATATGTTATACTTGAAATTATTCGGTAGTGAATTTGTTTGTCAAACTTAATTAGCACTAATGTGGAGGCATTGTGTATATTGGTTTTTGTAGTACCTCTAACATTTGATCTTTGCTTTGACGGTTTATCCAAAGTCTCGTAAGTAATGAACTACAGATAATCAGTTTTCATTTGCCAAATTGTTAGACGATGCAACATCCTTTTTGCAGCAACAACGATGATCATCTATTATTGTTTGAAAGGAATTTACGAACAATAAAAGATATATCAGATCCTACAAATCAACCATTGGGAATTTGACAAAGACAATTCAACTTGAGATTTGAAATTAAGTTATGGCAACATAAAGGTCTCCATTACCAACAAAAAAATTTTTGAGCTGAAGATGGTTGCTGATTAGCTACTTGTGGTAAATCAACTGAGATATCTTCTTTCTGCTGGAGGATATATTGGACTTTACGAGTTGTACTCTTTTTCTTTAGTCAAGGTTTTTGTCCAACTGGGTTTTCCTTCTCAAGGTTTTAACGAGGCAATATATATATGTCAAACTCCTTTTCTTAATCTATCTACAATTGTACTCTTTTTCCTTAGTCAAGGTTTTTTCCTTCTGGGTTTTTCCGACAAGGTTTTGATGAGGCAACGAACTTGAAGAAATTTGCTTAAAGAGATATTCAAAGACATTATTGAAGACAAACTTATATCTTGTTTTGAACAAAGACGGTCAGTGATTCTACTTGAAGATCAACATTATGTAATCAGTCTTTCTATACTTCTTTGGGTGCACATCATCAGGGGGGGAACATCAGTATTGTGTGATGGAAATTTATGCGTGTTGTACTCTTTTTCCTTCGCTTGGTTTTGTCCCAATGGGTTTTCCTAGCAGGGTTTTAATGAGGCAATATTTGACGCGTCCAACACCATGATATGATTTGTACTCTTTTTCCTTCGTCTAGGTTTTATTACTTTTGGGTTTTCCTGGCAAGGTTTTAACGAGGCAATATCATAATAGAGTGGTGTCATCCAAGGGGGAGTGTTGTAAATTAATTCTTTTTGGTGGATTCCACCACTCTTACACCCCTCTTACACCACCACCTTATCATCTCCCCTTCCACCTCTTCACATCTTTCACTTCTTGGTAACCCCCACATTTAGTGTAATAACTTAGGTTTAATACCTTAGTTATGAGAATGCATTCCATTACTTCCTAATGTTAATGCTATCTTTATCATCCTTTCTTGTATTAGCCTATAAATTGAGGCTCATTCCTTTGTAATGTATACCAATATCTAGTAATGAGAAATTCTCTCTTCTTCTCTCTATATTTCTTTTGTGCAATAGTTCATCTTTTGATTTAGTTTATAACACTATTTTGATTATTTATTTTTTATTTATACTAATTTTAGGAAAGATTTTTTTACATTAATATTATGATATTTTTAAGGCATCGATTTTTTACATAGGTGATTATGATCTAAAGAAAATCAAACACATAAGATGAAAAGTTGTATTAGTTTTTTTTTTGAAGAAAAGTGATGAATATTGAATCACATGAACATATAATATATAGCCTTTTCTAATTGGTAATAGGATTTTTCTGTGATTTTCTACCCTTGGTAAGCTTTCGTCAAGAGTCTTTGTTTTGATTGTGGTCAAACTATGCTGACTTAGTCAAGTAATCAAAAGGGCAACACTTGTTGCTTGCTTTGGGCAGTAATAATATCAGAGACGGCTCTAATGGGTAGAATAGTCTTAGATTAGGAAACAGACTACATAATATACATAATCAAGGAGATTACTTCCGTGTTGTAGAAGGTAATGGTTTCCTGAGTGAAATATAAATCTATAAATAGATGTGTTTGTATCTAGCTTGGGCATATTAAAGTTGTGAAGAAAAAAAAAATTAAAAAATCAGTCTGAATAATTGGCAATTAGGTAGATATTGATCGCAACACAAAGAAAACTTTTAAAAAATTGTTGCAGGTCTTCACATGATTAGCCGACAATTAAAAATCTTGCCGACGCAGATTAACAGATGTACCAATGTTGATATGATGTCTGAAGAAGACATTCGTCAATTAGAGAGTGATCGTTCAAACCTGAGGATTCAAAACAAGATTCGTGATTGTTACCTTATGTTCTTCAAATTACCACGCTATCGCGATCTCTACCTTGCTAACTTCTTTTCACCACCACATGGCGCAGAAAGTTGATCATCAAGAGCTCAACTTAAGTTATAAGGCTTGAAAAACATACAATGTAATTAATACAGTTTCTTAATTGATTATGAATAAAACCTTTTTTTAATTTATTTTTGTTCATGTAATATTATAATCTTTTATTTATATTTAACAAGATAAGAAAAATAAAAATAATCTTTTATTCAATCATGGATTAATTCACGAGGGATAAAAGTAATGATTTTGTTTTGTAATTGAGTTTTTTTTTTTTATGTTTGTGTTTTGATCACACACATCACGACAGTGCTTTTTGTCCGGTGATATTACTGAGGTACTAAATCTCTACTTAGCTGGCCAAATCAAGAACCACAACCCAGCAAAGGAGTAATACTTGGAGCAAAATTCTTACAGTTTGCAAATATTAACCGTCTTCTAAACTCAACCTATCTAATCAAATTTTTTTTAAAATCTTCAAGCAATGAAGGATCTTGTGTGTTACAATAACATAATACTACATATAGGGCATTAGAAAATCTTCACTTCAAACTACACGTTGCAAACAAGCCTACAAATACGTTGATATAACAAACACTTGTGCCCTCTGTAATAGCCTAGGAAAAACTATGGAACATCCTTTTTTTCAATGTCCTTTTGCTAGAATGATTTTTTGGGATCCTTTTTAATTTTGTGGCCTAGGTCAGTATGAAATAAAAACCAAAACCTCGTATCCATATATTTCTATTCATTATTAAAATACCCTTTTTATATTATTTATTATTTATTTATTTATATTATTATTTATTTATTTTATCTTTTTTTATCTTTTTTACTTTTTTTGATTGGGTATGGTTCGGTTAGTTTTTTTATTTTTCTAGATAAACCTTAATTTGTTCTTCATATGCGATGAGCAGATTAAGGTTTGGCTTGGAGAAAAAAACTAGTTGAACCTTAATATATTGTTCATATTCGAAGAACATATTGAGGTTCGGTTAGGAAAAAAATTCAACTGAACCTCAATATGATCATTATATTGAAGTCCGGCTAGGAAAAAAGCAAAAAAAAACCCAACTAAACCTAAATGCAGCTAGAAAAAAAACCCGAACCTGAGTTCGATTACGAAAAAAAGTCGACTTAGCTAAACTTCAATCTGTTCTTCGCGTAGGAATAACAGATTGAAGTTCGGATATGAAATATTAAAATAAAAACTAGCCAAACTTAAAAAGAAAAAAAACTAAAAATTTAAAATAAAATAATGATAATGCCTACATTTTTCAAAAACTACATAATAAGATATGCTTTACAGAAATTCAGGATCACCTACGGCTAGGTAGTACCGACCTAGGCGTAAAAATGATTATGAGATAATTTTTAAAATTATGATTGTTATATCTAGGAATCCTAACCTTAAACAAAATTTCATGGTCACCTATGGTTAGGTTTTGTAATAAAGCTAGCCGTAAGTATGACATAATTTAGTTAATTTAGTTTATGGTAGGCTTACAACTAGGAAAGCTAATCGTAAAAAAAATTCAGGGTCACCTACATTTAGGTTTTATACTAAAGCTAGCCATAAGTATGATAAAATTTAGTTTATCGTAAGCTTGCGGCTAAGAAAGCTAACGGTGAACAAAATTTAGGGTCTTCTGCGTTTGGGTTGTTAGAACATACCTAACTATAAAAAAAAATCATGGTTTTTTATGGTTAGCTTTTGTCCTGAAGCTAACCGTAAATCTGACATAATTTAGTTTATGGTAGGCTTACGGCTAGGAAAGCTAACCGTAAAGGAAATTCTGGGTCACCTATGGTTAGGATTTTCAAGTACTGGACGTAGCCGTAAGTGACTTTGAAGTTCCATTCTTTATTTAGTTCTGTGATTTTTTTTCATGTATTTGGAATTAGACAAGTAAAAAACTAAAACTCATTCATTCACGCTATATTAATATTCATAACTAAGGAAATGTATCCTTCCAAATCCATAAACCAACACTACGACAAGGTCTTAGCACAAAAGAAAATCAAATTGCTAAATATCCATAACCAACTACCACTGCAAATCCATAAACAAAAGAAATGTATAAGTCAAACTAAGCATCATCAATTTTCATGTTCGCCATTACTACGACCTCGACACGAGTACGTAAACCTTGACATCGACTTCGACCACGTCCACCGCTTGTTTGACCCTGACTTCGGCCACAAACATTCTCTTGAACATCCTCTTCTTTACTAAATGAATCTTGCTAGATGAAGTTGGAGTGAGAGTAGATAATTCTCCATTAGATAAAGAAGACCTAGTCCTCTTGGAACCCATTGGTTCATCATCGTTGTCAGCATAGATATATTGAGAAGTAGGGTTAGGTAACTCACTGATTCGGTGTCGTAGTGTTCTTTTTTGTTCAACCCTTAACATATAACCAGCATTAATGCAACAACTCATGTTCTTGACTAACCACTTAACTCGGTCGACCTATTTTCATACCAAAATACAAAATTTAAATACTTATATAAAGTTTGAAAACTTATAGAAAAAGAAATTAAATATTATATGTACCATGTCAAGAAATCTATCATTTCAGTTACTTGCATCTTTCACGGAAGTTGGTCTATCCACCTTGTGTAGATATTGTATTGCTTCCTGATCCATATTTATCACATAAGGATGACCAATTTGGTAAAACCAATCCAAGTAATCCTCCTCGGCTATTTTTGTGCCATGAAAGGAATCGAACCCAGTCATATCCATTTAGTAGGGGGCTTCAATACGAGCATCCCAATAGTCAACCAATGGTGTTGGCTCATAATTCGATTTCACATTAGTTGTTGAAAGGCTGGAATATGTTTTTTCCACTTTAAACTTTCTCCGTAACTACTTTCTAAACCATATCAGTTTGACGGAGAGCTGTAATTCGACACATCTAAAAAATCATGAGCATCATCTCCATTTGCATCAAGCTTGCAATATGGGTCAAACACCACCTTGTCAACAGTGAAAATGTCCAAATTAGTCTTCATCTCAAACATCTTAGCCTCTTTATACTTCTATTGATTTCCTAAAAAGGGATATTTGCATCATGTAGGATTAGTGGTACGCCAATTTTTATCCTCGGTTGGCCTCAAGGTAGGAAAATGTTTGTAAACTCATGACTACGTAAAAATATAATTATATTTAAATAATTACTCATAGGTGCATTATTTGCATTATTTGGATACTCTAATTCATTGATTTCTTGTAGTTTTCATATCTTTATTCTTTGATTTTGTTTTTTTATGAGTTTCTTAGGAGTTTTGAAGTGTATTCAACCAAAGAAGAAGAAAGGAGTTTATTACGACACGAAATGAACAAGGAAGTTAAGTTCTGCCAATGGAGAAGGGCCAAAGACCAAATTCAACTTATTCAAATCTAGGAATTCTTAATATTATTTTTAAGAGAACGAGAAGACGAAGCCAATGCAAAAAGAATGAGGTCATTCGGAGTTCGTATGAGGAAGTTATGAGCAAAAAAATCGAAAGAAAATAGTGAAACACTCAGCAAAATAATCGGGAGATAACAAGGGAAATTTATCTACCGATTATAGGCAGTTTAGGGTACAGAAAAACTTCGTTTTTGAGCTCCAAAAATCGGTAGATAACATGGAAATCGAGTCTACCGATTATGGAAAGTTATCTACCGATTATGGCAAGTTGTCCACTGATTATGGCAAGTTTTGGACACAAGAAAGTCATATTTTGATCTCTTATAATCGGTAGATAAGGAGGGTGTCGTGACTACCGATTATGACTCGACGGGAGCCACTTCTAAGACACATTTTTGACTTCTAAATCAAGGTATCATGGTCCCATTAGGACTCTAACACCTAGATATGATGAAGACTATATAAGAAGACTTCTATAACCCTAAGGATATACTTTTTGACATTTGAAAAACACAAGGAGAACAAGAAGCTAGGGTTGGGAGTTACCATTGAACATCACGATTTCTAGGGTTTGCTTTACTTGTTTTCTTAATTATTTTCCATGGATTTTGAGATACCCATGATTAACTAAACCTTTCTTATTGGTTAGAGATGTAGTCCTAAGTTGGAAAACATGTTTATTAATTGAAGTATTCATTCTCATATGTTCATAATCTCTTCAATATCGCTTATGTTCTACCGTTTATAACGCCTTGTACGATCGATTACTTGTTTGTTTAAGTCGCGAATTAGATGAGCATGCATTGACATCTATAGCTAAACTAGGGTTTGAGTTCCGGAATTTTCGAAAGATCCTTGTTACAAATAGCATAACATAGTTGTTAATGACGGGATGTTACCATGCAATTATTTGTAGAAGCGTGACCTAGGTTAAATCCGTGTGGCTCTTGCGCCAGATTGCTTAGAATAACCTCAACTCACAAATACCATTGCTTTCATTGGGTTAAACTTGAGTGGCTCTTGCGCCAAGTTATTCGTTGAAAAGGATTCAAAGAGTGGCTCTTGCGCCTTTGATGATAATATGAGTTTTTTCGGAGTAAGCCTGCGATAGGATGCTTTAGGGTTATTGGTATTGAGAGTGCATGAATGTTGAGTATGATTTAGTTGATAGCATGTTATAAGATGGAAGATGAACTCTCTAACCACTGTTTTTTATCTCTAATATTCGTCTTAATCTATGTGTTTTAGTATAATTTAGTTATAACCAAAACCCCCCTGTTTACATAAGTAATCGAAAGTAATTAATAATCACATGCCTCTCTGTGGGAACGAACTTGTTGTTATTACTATACTCTAATCTATATTAGTGAAGTAAGAACTTGAATTAATTTTGCTTGGCTGACAACCGACCAAATTTTGGCGCCGCTGCCGGGGAGTCATAGCGGATTGTTATTTTGTTTTTGATTTCTTATTTCTAGTTTTTATCTTAGTTTCAAGAATTGTTTTTCAGGTACTATTTCTTCCGTGGATGCTTAGAGAGGGTAGACCAAGTCCCATTGGTATATGACTTCGATCAGGCACTTTAATAAAATATTTCGTTCGAGCAGTGAACACTCCATTTCCTTCAAGGACATCATCAAGTGAATTCGCATATTCAGACGTAGAGGAAGAACAAGAAACAATGAGTGATACAAATCGTACACTCAAAAACTTAGCTTCTCACAAGTTAGATACGCAACAATGGTATATTCAGACGACATCTACATTCGAGATCAAGCCATGGTTGATTCGAGAACTCCCAAAGTTTCATGGAATGACTAATGAAGATCCAAATAACATTTGATGGATTTTCATAACATAGTCATGGCCATGCTACCAGCAGAGACTGATGCTGATGGAGTCATGTTACGAGCTTTTCCATTCTCCCTGATAGATACTGCTAAGGAATGGTTATACTATTTACCTTCTGGTAGTGTCACAACTTGGAATGGTCTGAAGAAACTCTTTTTAGAGAGATACTTTCCTGCATCAAAGGCGACCCAGATTCGTAAAGACATTTGTGGCATTAAGCAGATGGCAGGAGAGATATTGTATGAATGCTGGGAACGTTATAAGTGATTGGTGGATAGCTTCCCACATCATTAATTCAGTGATTTATTGATCATCCATGACTTCTATGAGGGTATTCAAGCAAGTAACAAAATATTCTTGACGCTGCAGGTGGTGATGCATTAGTGAACAAAACGGTAGCGCAAGCTAGAGAGTTAATTGAGAACATGGCAGTAAATTCTCAATAATTCTCAAGTCGTGGGTCAGAACCACTCGTCAGGAGGGTTGATGAGGTTACTTCTTCACCGCATTTAGAGCATAAAATTGGTAATATGGAGAAGATGATGCAATAATTTGCAGCAGTGATCATCCCCTCTTATGAAGAAGAAGCTGAACAGGTGAATGCAGTATTTCCAAATCAGCAGAGACAACGGTATGATCCTTATTCCAAAACTTGTAATCCAGGGTGGAGAGATCATCAAAATTTCAATTATGCGAACAAGCAAACTGCAGCTCCAGGGACGGTTTTCAATCATCCAAATAGGTTCCAACATCAAGTACAACCTCCATAACAAGCTCAAAACTCAGAATCATCGGAGATGCTCTCCATGATAAAGAATATGACGACGTTGATGCAGAAAAAATCAGCAGACAACTGATAGTGCGATAAAAGATCTATAAACTCAGATGAGCACGATGGTCAGTAGACTGAATCATCTGGAGACAGTGGGAAACTGCCTTCTCAACCTATCAATCCAAGAGAAAATATCAACGCCGTGACATTGAGAAGTGGTACACAAACTGTGCAACCAGAGGAAGCTGAGAAAAACAAAGACCCTAAGGGGCCGGTTTTGGAGAAAGAGATTACTGACTCTGCCCAAACCGATGAGGTACCTAAAAAAAACTCTAAACCTCCTGTTTCTACTTATGTTCCTCCTTTACCTTTTTCTCGCAAGTTTGCTATCTCGAAAAAGGGCGAACAAGTTAAGGATATCTTAATACATTTTCAAGAAGATTCATGTGAATATTCCACTCATAGATGCAATTAAACAAGTCCCCAAATATGCGAGAATGCCGAAGGACTTGTGCACCAATAAACAAAGATTAACCGATAATTATATAATGTAAGTGGGGGAGAATGCTTCGGCTATGTTGCAAAAGAAACTCCCACTCAAATGTAAAGATCCCGGTAGTTTTGATATTCCTATTGTTATTGGCAACACAACGTTTAATAAGGCTATGCTTGATTTAGGAGCATCAGTAAATGTTATGCCTGCATCTATATATGAATCTCTTAATTTAGGACCTTTGAAAGAAACTTGAATTGTTTTACAATTAGCTGACCGTTCTAATATATACCCTAGAGGTCTTGTTAAAGATGTGCTTGTGCGGGTTAATCAGCTAGTCTTTCCAGCAGATTTCTGCATACTGGAGATGACAGATGGATCAACTGATTCGTCTATACCGTTGCTACTGGGACGTCCATTCATGCGAACAGTGAGAACAAAAATTGACGTCTATAGTGGGACATTGACAATGGAATTTGATAGAGAAATAATACGTTTCAACATTTATTAGGCGATACGATATCCTAGTTATTTTAATTCTTATTTCTCCATTGATGTTATTGACTCTTTAGCTCAAAAAATATTTAATTTTGGGAGTAATGATCCATTGAAGACTATTATCACGAGGAGTGTGAGTTTTAAAGATCTTACGGATCCAAGAACCGAGCTTAAATTAGGGGATGAATTTGAGGAAGCTATTGGTGAACTCAATTCGTTGCAACAATGCCCACCAACTCATGATATTTCATTTATCTCTTTACCATGCAGTAATGAAAAATTGTTGTCATCTGTCTTGCAGGCTCCTAAACTAAAACTTAAGCTTCTTCCTGATCACCTAAAATACATGTATTTGTTTGATAATGAGGAGTTGCCGGTAATAGTTCCTAAATAACTAACTAAATTGCAGGAACAAAGACTTCTTCGTGTGTTGAAGGAGTATAAAACGGCTATAGGATGGACAATCGCGGATATCAAGGGAATAAGCCCTTCTACGTGTATGCATAAAATACTACTTGAGGAGCGAAAAAAGCCCACAAGGGAAGCTCAATGTCATTTGAATCCTCCAATGATGGAAGTAGTAAAGAAAGAGATACTTAATTTGTTAGATGTGGGAGTTATCTACCCCATTTCTGATAGAAAGTAGGTGAGACCGGTACAAGTTGTACCAAAGAAGTCAGGCGTTACAGTAGTGCAGAATAAAGACAATGAACTTGTCCCAACTCGGGTGCAAACCGGTTGGAGAGTTTGTATTGATTATCGAAATCTTAATGCAACCACTAAAAAAGATCACTTTCCTGTACCTTTTATAGATCAAATGTTGGAAAGATTTTCAGGACACTCGTATTACTGTTTTCTTGATGGTTATTCAGGTTACAATCAGATTGTTATAACACCTGAGGATCAAGAGAAGACCACTTTTACTTGTCCTTTTGGAACATTTGCATACAAAAGGATGCCTTTTGGTTTGTGTAATGCACCCGCTACCTTCGAAAGGTGTATGGTAAGTATCTTTTCAGATTACGTTGAAGATATATCCGAAGTTTTTATGGATGATTTCAGTGTGTATGCTGATTCATTTGACTTGTTCTTGGATAACCTTACATTGATTCTTAAACGATGTGTTGAAACTAATCTTGTGCTAAATTGGGAGAAGTGCCATTTTATGGTAACTCATGGCATTGTTTTAGGTCATATTATATCTTCTAAAGGCTTGGAAGTTGATAAAGATAAGATCGATCTTATTCGTGCTCTTATCCCTCCCACTACGGTGAGGAAGATTCGTGCTTTTATTGGTCATGCAGGGTTTTATATCCGGTTTATCAAATATTTTCCCAAGGTTGCATCACGATTATGCCATTTATTACAAAAGGACGTGGTTTTTAACTTTGATCAGAAGTGTTTGAAAGAACTTTTAATAACATCCCATATCATTAAACAACCGGATTGGAGAAAGCTATTTGAGCTAATGTGTGATGCCAGTGACTATGCGGTCAGTGCAGTTTTAGGCCAGCGTACTGGGAAACTACCTCATGCCATATATTATGCTTCCAGAACGTTGAATGAGGCCTAACAAAACTACACGAACACGGAAAAAGAGTTGTTAGCAATCATTTTTGCATTGGAAAAAATTTCGTTCTTATTTACTTGGTACGAAAGTTGTTGTGTTTTTTGATCATGCAGCACTTAGGTACTTACTTACAAAGAATCATGTGAAACCAAGGCTCATCCGATGGATACTACTCCTATAAGAGTTTGATCACGAAATTAAAGACACGAAAGGAATTGAGAATACCGTTGCGTATCACTTGAGTCGTCTTACTGTAGAAGAAGAAGCTATCATGTTATGTGAAAGCTTTCCAGATGAACAACTCTTCTTATTGCAGTTTCAGAACCATAGTATGCAGATATTGTGAATTATTTAATGTCTAAACAAATCCCAAGAAATTTGTATCGTGCTGAGAGGGACAAACTTAAAAAGATAGCGAATCAATATATATGATCCATACATGTGGAAACATTGTTCATACCAAATTATACGATAGTGCATACCCGAATCTGAATACAACTCTATTTTGTCTTTCTTCCATTCATACGCTTGTGGAGGACACTTTGGGGAAAAGAGAACTGCTTTGAAGGTACTTGAAAGTGGGTTCTATTGTCCCACTTTATTTAAAGATGCGTATGTATTTTGTACAACTTGTGATAGATGTCAAAGAACGGGCAATCTAGGTGCTCGAAATCAAATGCCACAAAAGTTTATTCTCTTCGTTGAAATTTTTGATGTATGGGGCATTGATTTTATGGGTCCGTTTGTTAATTATTTTGGTAAATTTTACATCTTACTCGTTGTTGATTATGTCTCGAAATGGGTGGAAGCTAAAGCCACCTCTACTAATGATTCTAAAGTGGTTACAGATTTTGTTAAAAAAAATTTTTTTGCAAGGTTTGGAACTCCAAAAGGCATAATCAGCGATGGGGGATCACACTTTCGAAACAAGTTCTTACAAAGTTTGTTGAAAAAGTATAACATATCTCACAAGATTGCTACAACATATCATCCACAGAAAAATGGGCAAGCAGAAGTCTTTAATCAAGAGGTGAAGTCCATCCTAGAGAAAACAGTGAGTCCATCAAGGAAGGATTGGAGTTTACGTCTCAATGATGCATTATGGGCATACCGAACAACATATAACACTCCTATTGGGATGTCCTTATATAGACTTGTGTACGGTAAACCTTGTCATCTTCCTGTTGAAATCGAGCATAAGGCTTTTTGGTCTATTCAACAATGCAACATGGAGATGGATGGGGCTAGTAAACAAAGGAAGCTTCAATTGAGGGAACTAGAAGAAATTCGTAATGATGCATATGAAAGTTCACGAATCTACAAGGAGAAAACAAAGGCTTTTCATGATAGTAGGATTTATAGAAAATAGTTTATTGTTGGAAAGAAAGTTCTCTTGTTTAATTCTCGCCTTCATTTATTTCCTAGAAAATTGAAGTCTCGTTGGATAAGACCCTTTGTTGTGTCTAACGTTTTTACTCATGGTGCAGTGGAAATTCGTAGCTTGTTAATAGGGAAGGAGCTTAAAGTGAATGTGCATCGTTTGAAGCCCTATTATGAACTTCTTGAACATGGGATGGTTGAGATCAATTTAGTAGATGCACTCCCTCTGGAGGAGTAGCAAGGAATGCCAAGTCGAGATGAAGACGTTAAACTAAGCGCTAAATGGGAGGCAACCCATTGGTTTTGTATTTCTATCTTTATCTTTTGATTTTTTTTTCATATCATGTTAGGATTTCCCATCTTGATTTTACATTGGAGGAATCAATTTACATTGAGAACAATGTAAAGTTTAAGTGTTGGGGAGTAATTAAGCATATAGAGTTTTTAGTATTTGCTTTTGTAGGTAGAATTTTAAAACTTTTGTACATATTTGCATGAAAACCTTCAAATTTTAAAGATATTAGATTCGCTTAGCATACTCTAGCTACGTTTACATACGGAGTTCTAACCGAAATAACTGAACTTTAAAGTATTAGAGAACTATATTCGGAGTGCTTAATTGTTGAGAGGCTAGAGCTGACAAAAATGGACTTAAGCTGCCGGTAGAGAGTTTAATATTAGAGTTGTTGATCATTCAATATCCATGAGTGAGGCACCAAACCTTTAGTTATCCGTTTAGAGTATTTCATCTGCGCAAATTCCGGGTAGAATGATGAGCTATCTAACCTCGCACCAATTTCAGCACTACTCTTTGATCTCTTGGGTGCTATTTCTATCAATCATTAGGGTGTCATCAAAATTGCTAACTCTATCTTGTAGTCTTGACAACAACAGGTTCATAGAAACATATCATCATCAATAAGCAGAACATCAAAAAATTGAAGGAAAGTTGAAGGCATTCAAGGTTTACAAGCAACCTTTCAAGAAAGAGAAAATTTCATATTCAAGTAAAGCAACTATACAATGAGCAGAATTTTATATAAATGTTGAAGACTTATGTACAAGAGCGAAATAAATCTAAAGATGTGAGTTAGTGAAGTTCATGATATCAAGGCAACACAAGTTGTGAAGAATCAAGTGGTAAAGTCTTTATCCCACGCCGTAGTAATTTCATCAGTTTATTTATCTTTCAGTTTATATTTTGAAGTCATAAAAAAATTAATTAAAAAAAATGTTTATCATTACTTTAGTGTATATTTGTTTTTTTGTATTCAATCAATAAGGTCGTGGGGAAAAATAAATCTATAAAGAAGTTTCAACCAAAAAGAAATTGATGAAAAGAGTTACAAATTGTAAGGGTTCTACGAAGTTCAAGAGTTCATCATCAACAGTTGAAGACCGAAGACGTTTCTATTGGATGCTGTGAGAGTGGTGTTGATTGCCGATTGGGTGAGAAGGTAAGTAAGCATTCCCATCCTCGCATAGTGGTTGATTTCCTTTATTAGATGTCACTAGAAAAACAAAAAGGGGTTCTTTTTCGTCCCATGTTCTATGGAATAATATCTTCATATGATTCAGAAGGTTACCTTTCCTTCCTACAATTCAATATGTGCAGGATTTCTATCTTCACTCTTGCCTGCACATATGTGAGAACCATAAAATGCGTCTTTTGAGTGTCAAATTCATAAAATCTTGTTGGTGAGGCAGAAACATTCAATCGCTCTCGAACCTGGATTCTTCTATATGGTGGTTCTCTTAACTCAAGGGTTAAACATGAGAATAATGTTCTTTATACTTCTAACTTCTTATTGTTAGTGTGCGGAAACTTTATTTCTTCGTAGCTCTTTTGATGTAGGTACTCTGGAATATTTGAAAGTTAGAACTTAGATTTTATGGGTATACCTCTTGTAAACCCTCACGAGACTATAACTCGTCCACTAGGGACACCTAGGGGTTTAAAGTCTTGTTACACATGCTAAGTGTAACCGTATCCTCAACGAAATGAAGTTGTTGTAGTTTAGGTTAGTTTAGATTTGTCATTTGCTCGAGGACTAGCAAAAGGTAAGTGTGGGGGAATTTGATAGGTGCATTATTTGCATTATTTGGATACTTTAATTCATTGATTTCTTATAGTTTTCATATCATTATGCTTTGATTTTGTTTTTTTATGAGTTTCTTAGGAGTTTTGAAGTGTATTCAACCAAAAAAGAATAAAGGAGTTCATTACGACACGAAATGAACAAGGAAGTTAAGTTCTTCCAATGGAGAAGGGTCAAAGACCAAATTCAACTCATTCAAATCCAGTAGTTCTTAATACCATTTTGAAGATAACGAGAAGTCGAAGCCAACTCAAAAAGAATGAGGTCATTCGGAGTTCGTATGAGGAAGTTATGAGCAAAACAGCCGAAAGAAAATAGTGAAACACTCAGCAAAATAATCGGGAGATAACAAGGAAAATTTATCTACCAATTATAGGCAGTTTCGGATACAGAAAAACTTCGTTTTTATATATTAGTACATCTAATATGATTGCAAACTGTTTTCTATTTGATTATCTTATTCTATATATGTGCCTGTTTACAAACTGATCACATTTTCAATTATACTGGCTCACTTACATGACGTTGTTTTGTGCCTTTTAAAAATCTGTCCATTGACAACGTGGTAAAACGGCCTGTAGAATATGGGTCCTTACTGTTTGTTTCCTTGAGATTGCAGAGAACATTATTTGAGTGTTCAGACAACCATAATCATTTGAGTATAATACTGATACCATAATAATTCGAGTTTTGGTAAGAAGCGATTTCATATTCCAACTGATTTGTAATATATTTAACATAACATGGAATAAAAAACCTAGATGAACATACTTCTCATACAAAAACTCCTCCCATATTATCATTTATAAATAAAAACCATTTGAATTAATCTTTAAATTAAGTTTTTACCACTTTTTTAAATGCCATCCTTACCATTTCTTTCTCTTCTTTCTCATTTCTTCTTCTTTTCTTCTCTCATTTCTTCTTCTTCTTCTTCTTCTCCTCCTCCCCACCACTATCACTAGCAGCAACAGTAGCTCCTCCGCCACCATCACCAGCAGCAACAGTAGCTCCTCCGCCACAACAACACCTTCGTCTCCTTCACCAACACCTTTCTCTCTTTTTATTTTACTTTTATGTTCACCAATAATAATTTTTGTCACCCATATCTTCCACTAATAGCACCTCAGTCTCCTCCACCAACACCACCAGTACCTCGTTCTCTTTCTATGTCCAGATCCGCCACCAACAACACCTCCTCCTTCCTTATTGCTTCTTCCTCGTTAATTTTTCTCCTCCACCACTACATGTCCAGTTCCACCACCAACAACACCTCTTCTTCCTCCTTCTATCCTCTACAAACATCACCAACACCTCCAGATCATCATCGTCGAAAATCAATATAAAAATAATGATACATCATCATTGTCGAAATTAGGGTTTTTTGTTGGTGAAACGTCAGAAAAATGATGAAACCAAACTTGGTTTCATCAAATTTCACCAACACAAAAATTAAAACCAATTTTTGTGTTGGTGAAATGTCAGAACCAAAACAATGATGAAACTTTTTTTGGTTTCATCATTTTTTTGTCATCTGGAATAAGGTGGAACCAAATAAATGATGAAACTTTTTTTGGTTTCATCATTTTTTTTTTTCATCTGGAATAAGGTGGAACCAAATAAATGATGAAACTTTTTTTGGTTTCATCATTTTTTCGTCTGGAATAAGGTGGAATCAAATAGATGATGAAACTTTTTTAGTTTTATCATTTTTTTTCATCTGGAATAAAGTGGAACCAAATAGATGATGAAACTTTTTCTGGTTTCATCATTTTTTTTCATCTGGAATAAGTTGTGTTGGTGAAATGTCAATTTTATGTTGAAACCAAATTTGATGATGGTGGTGGTTGGTGTTGGTTCTGGTTTTCGTTGTTGCTGGTGGTGGTGCTCGTTGGTGGTGGACCTGGTGGTTGTTAGTGGTGCTCGTTGATGTTGGTGGTGAAAGTGGTGTTGGTTGTGGTGTTGGTTGTTGGTGGTGGTGGGTGGCGGTTCTGGTTTTCGTTTCTGCTGGTGGTGGTGCTATTTGGTAGTGGACCTGCTGGTTGTTAGTGGTGCTCGTTGATGGTGGTGGTGGGTGATGGCGGTGCTGGTTGGTGGTGTTCGTTGGTGGTGGTGGTTGGTGCTGCTGTCAGTTGGTGGCTGGTAGTGGTGGTGTTGCTGGATGATGGTGGTTGTTGTTGGTTGGTGGCAGTGAGTTGGTGTTGGTAGTGTTAGTGGTGAGAGAGAATAAAGATTAAAATTGGGGTTGATTTTTATTTTTATTGGGTTGAATAAATGTAAAGCCTAGTTTAAGAGGGGTTAATTTTTATTTTTGTTGGGTTGAATTAATATAAAGGGTGGTTTAGACATATTTAGTTAAATGGAGTTTTTGTTTCATTTTGTTTTGATTGAGGTTTTAGTGGTAAGAGGTATAGAGTTGTGGGGTTTTAACCCACGGCCTGAATATTTAATGTGTAAATTCGGTTTTTGCTGGGCTCGTGTCTTCGTAAAAATGGAAATTAAGTGTGAAAAACTAGCGTTTATCGACGTGCAACGCACTTGCTTTCTACTTGTGATGGTAGTTGACGGATGTGGTTTGATGTGGCTTACTATCAGGATTTCGTTCTCTCTTTACTTAAGAACCTAATTCTATGTTTGAATTTTTAATTAAGAACAAGTGAATATTAATAATTGTATCTAATAATCAGTTTATCATATTTTAGAACTGCACGTCAATCAGCTAATCAGCATAACAAATAAAAACTATCGAGAAAAAATCTCATTGTACAAAGAAATATGACGAGGACTGATTCCAGCTGTAGTAATCTCTTCTAGTGACTCTCCTGTGGAGTAATCGATTGGGAAATTGATTGTAGATATAGTATTTGAGAATTCATCACCCAGGATGTCGTCAACCGTTATCATTTCATTCGTGAATTCAGAACTTGAGGTGTAAGTATCTTGGCCAGTGAGTTGTTGAACTAGTGCTTTGAATTCATTTGAGTTTACTTTAAACATCATTGGATCTGATATGTAAGTGATCTTCATTGGCTCTTTTTGTACTTTGTTAGTTCTCTTACGCTTCTTGGGACACTGAGTTTGAACTCTGAGTTCGCTCATCTACTGATTTTTTGCAACTCCTACGGTGAAGACTGACCGAGAAAATTAGAAAGATAACTAGAACCGAAAGCTAAATCGAGATATCAATAAAGAGAATGAGGGAATGTTATGATTTTGAGAAGCTGAGTTTGCCCTTTTTAAGGTGGGTTTTCATCCATAATTTCTAAGAAGGAACCTAATTAAGAAGAAGTTTGCATGGAGAAGAATATATCTTGTCATGCATCAAGTAGGAAACTCATAATTCTTCTAATTGCAACCAGAATTTCCACAATGTCTGCTTGGCCTAATTCATGTCCCTTTGCAAAGTCTAAATTTCTGGATGAAATTTATGTGGTGCATATGGGTGCACATCCCCAGTTGACCTGGGCCTTATTCCTATTCAAAATTTAGTTTCTTTAGAAGGTACAATGTTTCGTACAAGCATAATTGTTAAGATTTTTTTCCTTTATTACGGGTTCAGATGGAAATTGGTCTATGTACGTGTACGTGTATGTGTACCTTTTCTGAGCTGACTTTGTGTTCAGAACCTTCCAACAAATTTACAGTCTCGACAAAGAAAATGTACTAACCGCGTATCCAATCCTGATATGCCTCTCCAAGTAGCTTGTCCACTTTGACAGCTACCTGCAAATACCATGTAAATACTTAACGACTATCTGCGAATCCCTCATAACTTAATTATTCAGATTCTCCCCCCACACAAACATTTCTAAAGACAAAAATTGTCTAGCAACAAAATATCTACTCAAGGGTCGTGAAGTTCCAAATTTGGCATAGGAGCGTAATTTTACTACCTCTACATTCTGTACATCAAGTTTCTTTCCCTGTGAGATGACATAGAGTTTCAAATTTGTAAAATCCCGCACTTGTTACCTGTTTTTGTTTGAAATCACAGTAGCCATTCATCTGTGAAACCCAAAATCCTCTTGTCTCTGCCTATTTATTCAATAGAAGCACCCAGTCCTCCTTTTTAATAGATGAAGCATGATAAGAAGTTATCCACATCATTTGAACATGGACTGAAAAACAATCACACCTCATATGAAAATCCTCATTTTCATTCCAAATCAGAAGTCATGAGGCTACAAGGAATCACTCTGTAAGGACTATAAACCGCGTATCCTCTGTTGACTTCTTCTGGATAGCATCTATTCTAAACAACAAATCTGGGCATCTTATTTCCAACCTAGATCCAACTGCAACCAGGCTCCTTCTTAACGCCCATCTTTCTCATCAAATCTCTTACTCTTGTAACCTCATCCCATAACTGCTGTGATGCATAAATATTGGATAAAGTAACATAACTCGCGGAGTCTTGAGGCTCTAACCTCAAGCACTCCTTGGCAGCTCGGACTCCCACCTCGACGTTCTTTTGAGCTCCACAAGCAGCAAGGAGTGATCGCCAAAGACCAATATCTGACGAGAATGGGGAACTTCGAAGATGATTTTCAGCTTCGTGAAGATACCCTGCACGTCCAAGTAGATCAACCAAGCACGTACAGTGTTCCACTGAAGGTGATATTCCGTAGTAAGAAACCATTGTTTCATAAAAATGTAAGCCTTCTTCAACTAAACCTGCATGACCACAAGCAAACAGCACAGCAGTGAAGGTAATGCCCGTAGGGATCAAACCGGATTTTGTCATTTCTTGAAACAAAAGTAACGATTTACTAGTTAACCCATGGTGAGCAAAACCCATTATGATGGAGTTCCAAGAGACTACATTTTTCTCAGGCATCTCATTAAAGAATCTATAAGAATCGTCCACCATCCCACATTTTGAATACACATCAACAAGTGCACTTCCGATGAGTACATTAGATTCCAATCCTATCTTCATTGCAAAGGCGTGGATATGTCTTCCATGCTTCGCTGAAGCAGAACTAGCCACTGCTTTGAGTGCACTAGTGAAGGAAAACTCATCTGGTCCCACACCTAACTTGTGCATTTTGCAAAAGTATTCAATTGCCTTCTCGCTGTCCCCATTTTGTGCAAAGCCAGATATAATACCAGCCCAGGATACAATATTAGGTCTAGTTACAGGCTCGAAACACTTCAATGCACTATCCATAAACCCACACTTTGAATAAAAAGTTACAATAGTGTTTCCCAATGTTATATCTCTGTTCAGACCGAACTTTAAACAATGAGCATGCAGTTGAGTACCTTCTTGATAATTGCTTGATTGAGAAACTGCGGAGAAAAGGCCAGTGAATGTGATACAATCTGGTCTTAGGTTCTGTGCAAGCAAGTTCACATAAATTTTCAATGACTCCTCATATTTCCCAGTCAAACTGAAACCAGTTATAAGTGCGTTGAAAGATACCAAATTTCTTTCTGTTATCTCCTGAAAAGCTCTCTCTGCACCTACCATATCAAAATATTTTGAATACATACCCACAAGTGCAGTCCCAACAAACACATCCGATAGAAAACCAGACTTCAACACTTTAGCATGGAAATATCTTCCTGCAGAACTATCTAACATACAAGTGGAAGCTTTCAGAATAGAAGAATATGTTGTATCATCCGGGACAAATCCTTCCAACTGCAATTGATAAAATAATTTAATTGCTTGTTCTCCAAAATAATTTAGAGAATACCCGGTAATCATTCCATTCCAAGCTACAAGATCTCGGTTTTCCATCCGATCAAAAACACGTCGAGCTTCATCTAAGCTGCCACATTTAGAATACATATCAATCATCGACCCTAAAACAAAACAATCTGAATCAACACTTAATTGTATCACACAACTATGTACAGATTTGCCGATTTTAATCCAACCCAGACCAGCACAAGCCTTAAATATACTGGCAAAGGTAAAATTATTCACCAAAAGTTTCCAGTCAGCAACATTCTTCAACATGAGCAGCAAAACATACAATGCCTCTGCATACAAACCCTTCTGCGAGTACGCAGAGATCATTGAATTCCAAGAAACATCATCTTTATCAACAATTTCGTTGAAAACACTACGCGCTTTTCCAACACAATCACACTTAGAATACATTGTAATCAACCCACTTGAAACAAACAATTGTCCCAAAAATCCTTTCTTTAAAACTAAACAATGTAAACTCATACCAATATCAATGCTCCTTAATTGAGAACAAACCCCAACTATAACTGAAAATGTTGTCTCATTAGGTTCAACCCCGACTCTTCTCATATCTGAAAAGTAACTTAATGCTTTATTATAGAACCCAGTTTTTGCATTTCTAGATATCAGTTTAGTCCATGCAATAACATCTGGGTGAGGCATTTCATCAAACATTTGGCGGGTTCCAGAAGATTCGTTTAAGGTTTCAGAATTTTGTATCCAATTTCTTCTTTTATGATCAGTACAAGTCATTGCTGTACATATTCGACAATTAAGAACTTGATTTGATCGAATCATATGAATTTCACTTTGCTCTTTAGTAATTCAAAGCGATACTGATCCTTCCTACTAATTTATTTAGTAGGGGAATAAATATTTTCGTTTGGAACCGCGGCTTTTCACACCAGTGAGCTTTTTGGTACTTTGATATTGACCAACTAGTTTAGGAGTTTATATCACGAAGCATCCTATGAAAATGTTAGGGGCTGCAATTAGGGCTGTTTATGGTAACGGGTTTCCGTGGAAACCCGTCAAAATCAAACCGAACCGAACCGAACCGTTTGTTAATGAAACGGTTATGGAAAAAAAGTATGGAAACCGGTAGTCACGGTTTCGGTTTTGGTTTAGCCAAAAACCGAACCGTTATGTCATGAAAAACCGATTATTTAGAACCGTTGATCTAGATTTTGATAGATCTAATCTAAACCCTCCGATCACCCCTATATATATACACAACCTAAAGTTCTAAACCTAAATAACATTTTCACTTCGACAACAAAATCCAGATTCTTCTTCTCATTTTTCCCCGCTGCCTCCCACCTTCTTCTTCTCTGCTGCCTACAGCCTCCCACCTTCTTCTTCTTCTCCATTGCAGCCATCCTGTTCAGACCTGGATCACTTGCATATGCCAGTTGAATCTCAATCATAGTGGAAGAGACTATGTAGATCCACCACCAACACCATTGTTTGACATGGGTGAACTTAAACTCTGGTCATTTTACAGAGTTTTGATTGATGAGTTTATTGCAACTCTACTCTTCCTTTACGTTACTGTTGCTACGGTTATTGGTCACAAGAAACAAGCTGTTGAATGTGGTGGTGTTGGTCTTTTGGGTATTGCTTGGGCTTTTGCTGGTATGATCTTTGTTCTTGTTTACTGCACAGCTGGTATCTCAAGTAATCTATCTATCTTTCGTTTACTAATTTTTCTTCTTCCATTCTTTTGTACTTGTTTGTAGTGAAACTAACTCTGTTTGGTGTTATTTTAGGAGGACATATCAACCCAGCAGTGACATTTACTGAGAGTTGTTTTCTACATGACAACTCAATGTTTGGGAGCCATTTGTGTGTCGGTAGCTGAGATAGCGGTGTAAACAAGAACAAAAGTTCCAATAATCTCAGCACCAAGAGCTGCACCTTTGGAGTAACCTTGTCAATGGAGTTAGCACCACCTCCTTGAGCATTGTACTCATGCTTCATGAATGTGATTTTTTTTATAATGTCTAATATATAATTTCACTGAGCTATATTGGTTCTTAAACTTGTTCAAGTTTGAGGAGTTGTTCATGTTTCTTTTGTTTATACTACACTTATTGATTATGCCCTGTTTTTGAAACTGTACAATATTGTGATTAAAATTCTAACTTGCACCACCAGTTTGTCTCACTTGTGTTTCTTTCCATTGTAGGAACCTCCTGCTAAGGCACCCCAAGCAAAGAAAGCCCCTGTACCTGCAGCCAAAAAGAAAGAAGAGTCTAGTGATGATAGCTCTGATGAGAGTGACTTTGATGATGAGGTTTGTTGTGTTTGATTTTTCATATTGGTTTTATTGGGTTGGTTAATTTATTGATTAAAAAATCCACTGATGTAACAACCAGTTGCTAAAAAGCTGATGTTCCTCCACCAGCAGCAAAGAAACAAGAATCCAGTGATGACAGTTCAGGTGTATGTATCTTTTTAGTTTTTGTTTAACATTTAGTGTAATTCTGACTTTGATAATCAAATTGTATGTATCTGTTTAGTGTTTGTTTAACATGCTTTTTATTTTCTGGTTTCTTATTGATTATTAAAACATAGTGCAGCAGTTACAGGTTCGGCTCCTGAAACGCATAGTGCCCTATGTAACTATGGTGAAAGGAATGGTGAAGCTCCTAATGGTGTACTAGATAGGGATTTTGTTCAAGGACCTGGTAATGCTAAATCAAACCATGACGAGATTAATGTGGAAGCTCCTTGTTATAGTACACTATACATGGATGTTGCTCCTGAAACTCTCATTTGCAAACCTATCAGTGACAGTGGGAGTGCTCCTAATAACATTCTTGTTACTGATTCTCATAGTGGCAAATCTAATTAGTGGTGAAGCTCTTCGCAGCACACGGGTTACAGATTCTATTTCAGCAACTTTTAAGGCAAAAAGCAATCTTGATGCCGTCAATGTTGGACCTCCTGACAGTGCAACGACTGATTCTTTTTTGGGAATGTTAAATGCCAAATCTGATCATCAGGACGTGAAGAATGAATTTAAATGTTTGAATTGCTTAAATGGTTGAATTACTTAAATGTATGCTAGAATTTAATGAGAATGAATTTATTTTTTTGATTTTTTTTTTGTTTTTTTTTTGAATTTTGCACTGTCAGTTCCATGAAACTAACACAATCAACCGGTTAACCGAAACCGGCTGGAAAAAACCGAAACCGAAAGAAAACCAAGTAAAACCGAACCAGCGGTAAATGGAACAGTTATGAAAAAATAAATGGAAAACCGACTATGTCGGTTTCGGTTTTGGTTTGGCACAAAACCGAACCGAAACCGGCCATGAAGAGCCCTAGCTGTAATAGTGACTTGAAACTGAGAAGTTTGCTTCACGGTGTGATCTGCTTTTTAAAACGATGGGTTGCATTGTTGCTAGATTAAAAGATTTTTGTTAAAGGGAGAGTAAAATATAACCCGAACAAAAATTATAGTTTGACTCAGTAACTCGGGTTAAGTCTATATATATTTTTGATTTGGACTAAAACAACGTAGTAAATTATAAAAAATTTCATCACACTTTATTTTTATTTTTCATACATTAATATTTATCTTGTTTTTTCGTAAGGAAATCATGAACCTAAAAATTTCACTAAAACAAACAATTTTCAATTAACAACCAGTAAAACTTGAATCATTTTTGT
Organism: Papaver californicum; assembly: GCA_023531435.1. Taxonomy (NCBI): domain Eukaryota; kingdom Viridiplantae; phylum Streptophyta; class Magnoliopsida; order Ranunculales; family Papaveraceae; genus Papaver; species Papaver californicum. The sequence goes on from JAJJMC010025839.1 coordinate 1,647,992, forward strand.
TTTAGTGTTTCTTTCGAAATTACAGTTTTTAATTGTAATACACAAACTCAACATCAAACAATTGAACATTACAAACATAGATCAAACACAACATCGAAAACTAAAAACCTAATATAAAACCTTACTCAAATCATGTACAGATTTTTGTTTGTTTCACCCTATTATTAACAAGTGATGAAGATGGAATATTTTCATGACTTAGAGACCACTTACTCATGCTAATGACAATTAAAAATATGATGACATACATCAGAGGATTTTAAAATTTCAAAGCAGATCTGGAGAGATTGAATCATATAAATGGATTACGGGTAAATTTGTTATAGGAAAATGCAACCATAGAATGAAAGTTGTAATGATGTTACTGGATTTACGGGTTACTGTTAAGCAAAAGTGGCGACGGTACTGTGAATGAAAGTGAGAGATAATGGTGGTGGTGAGATCGAAATTCGAGAGCTACATAAGAGACATATAAATTTTTAGAGTTCATAATATTTTTATGAAAGAAGAAGATAATCAGATAGATTTATATTTGAAAGTGTGTGAAAAGTTTGTGTAGCTAGGGTATTTTAGTCTGAGTTCAAAAAATATATAGAGTTACACCTAGTTACTGAGTCAATTACGAGTTTTGCTTCTCCTCGGATCGCATTTTACTTTTTTTTAATAAAAATCGATTAAAAATGCTCGAGCGAGCAAAAATAGCAAAAAAATCCTCTTCATGTGTCCACTCGTCGCCCAGCCGAATTGGTCCAGTAAAAACCTTTTTTTTCGGGAAGTGGTGACCGGTGAGTCCTACATGAAAGTGATTAACCGCTACATGCATAACATGTACCCTTTTGGGTGACCATTCAGGACACCATTTTGGGCTGCAAATAGTGTGTTCCCAAAATTTGTAATAGTGAGTGCACAAGTGCGTCCACAACAATAGTAATCGATGGTCAATACGCATGCAATTCACTTTATAAAGTTTACGTAAGGCTTCCAAAAAAAAGTCGCTACTGTAGTTGTCGTATTACCGTCAGCGCATTCGAGATTATATTGGGGTATGTATGGTTGGAAAAGAATGCCATTCTAATTGCTAAGAAACAAGGGAGAAACCTCTGAACTCACTTCTTATAGACATCAAAGTGTTGTTATTTAGTTGTCCATCAATGTTGTCACGTTTAAAAACGTCAAGCTTGATGATTCTGTCTTTTACTGGGAGAATTTGTTCAGAGAGCAGTCTACTGTAAACACTATGCTTGTCTCTTCTTATATCTTTTGAGGGTGCTATTTAGACACCCTTTCTCATTTAATTTGACCTTTTCCTTTTTCAACTATATCTATCTATCTAAAACTATCAACTTTTTTAAAAACAGACCTAAAAAATTAATACAAAAAAAGTTATAACAATAAATAAGAGTAGTACTATTAATTTTTTTTTTATTATAATATCATTCAAACTGTGACTGAATCATTCTCCAATATTTAAACCGTCATTTTTTTTTTAAAGCAGAATAAAAAACAAACTCAGAAATCTAACTTAAAACTCCAAACCAATAACACCGTAAAACATTAATTTCTCAGTTGATCTTAATCCTCTTGATCCTCTTATTCGACTTCAATTATAGGAGTACAACCAGACCTAATGTTATGGTTACTCTTACAAAATTTATTTGTTGGGAACCCATACAATAAATCATTCCAAAAAAAGCTGAACCGTTTTGATCCAAAGTCTCTAAGTGATCTCCACTTGGAACCTTGCCACTTAATTAATTGTAAGATAAGTTCAGAAAACCAAGAAAGTCTAATGATGTCAAAGATCGTGAGATATATCCAGACACTCTATTGCCACTTAAATCCAGAGATATTTTAAGGTGTTTGCATACCAGAAGCAGAAGTCAGCAGAAGTCAGAAGTAAAATATTTTGCTTCATAAAAAAGTTAACTTTTTTATTTTTAAAAGCCATTATGAACCTATGTATTAAAATTAATTTTTGACTTTTTTACTTCTAGAAATCAAAAAACAACTTATTAATAGCCTATTTGGATACCAAAAGCAGAAGTACTTCTGCTTCTCCAGAAGTAAAATTTAAAAATAAAATATTTTTACTTTACAAAAAATTAACTTTTTTATTTCTAAAAAATTATTCTGAAATTATGTATCCAAACTAACTTCTGTTTTTTTTTTAAGTCAAAAAACAACTTTCAAAATGATATCCAAACAGGCTATAAGTGATATCCAAACAGGCTATAAACCAGCCATGTGATGTTGGTATTTGGTATTGACGAGGGGAGTGGTATGCGCAAACTTACGCCAATGAAATTATTTGTTTAAGCTAAAAAGTTACTTTTTCCTAAGAAGTTTATTTACAGTATTCTCCTTAAAGCTATTCCACTGCTCTTATCTTTTTTTTTTTGACAAGAAACCGAAATTCATTCATTGAAGAAAAGGGAACCTCCGAGGTCTATAGATAATTGGGGAAGGATAGAAGTCGGATCTCTCCATTCTCTACCTTTTCCCTCAGTACGAGCAATATTGGCCATAGAGTCCGCTATCTTGTTGTCCTCTCTACCTATGAAAGTTAAATTACAATAAGGGATTAACTTTAAGAGTCTTTTACAATCAAGTAATAAAACATGGCAAGACCAAGGGTTGGAGTTCGTGAAGTTGTTGACGTCGTCTATTATCGTCTTGGCATCACCCCGAAACAAAATTTGACTCCATCCTTTTTCCTGAGCCCAGATGATTGATTCTCTTAAGGCAGTGGCTTCTGCTTGCTGACTGGATCCAACCCTCGCCGTTCCCGAGAAGCCTGCTAAAAAAGAACCATTTTGGGTACGGGCTACGGCTCCATATCCGGCTACATGGTCAGAAAAAGAGTAAGATCCATCAAAGTTTATCACGACATAATCAATATTTCTAGCCTTCCAGATTGTTACAAGATGTTTTTCAGAGCTGACAGCTTTCATGGAATAGAGGTATTGTTTTGTCTGGGATTTCCTCTGGTCAGAATATGGTTCTGTGGCATCGTGCCTGGGGAGGTTAGGACAATGGGATGAATGGACTGAGGTGCTTTGGCGATTGCCTTTACCTAACGAAAGGTGGTTAAGATTGTTCCCCTGATGATGGTTGCTATGTGAATAGGGAGAGTTGGGAATGGGAATTTGTTGGTTTTTTGGGGTGTTTGGAACAGTAACAGTGGGAATGAGTTGTTGTGATTGGTATGGGATAGTGGTTTTGGAGATTATATGGAGAACCGTAACCGGATTGGGTTTTACTTTATCAAAGATAATGTCACACCTATGTTTCCAAATTTGCCATAAGATTCGTGATATGAATGCAATCGAATTTTTATCTTTGAAAGAAATCATGCTATTTTGCTTATTCCACTGCTCTTATCACTCTTATCTATTTGCTGCTCAATTACAGTAGAGAATATGTTTGGTTTATTTCGAAATTCTTCTGATAATTCCAGAAAGGTGAATATCTTCCTTCTCCAATTTTCGTCCTTCTCTTCAATTTCTCAACTTGGGGTTTTGATTTCTGTTTTTTGTGCAGAGAACTCAGAGAGGAGAAGAAAGAGAATGGTCTGGGATAAGTTTTAATCCAGAGAACTTCATTCCAGGTCTCATCATTGGTTTCGTCTTTGGGCTATTGATTGATTTGACAAAACTCCCCAGAAACCCAAGGAAAATTTGTGCTGCTTTGGGGGAAAAGAAAGGGCAACAAAGACTTGACTCAAATGGTGGTAGTAGTAGGGATGAGGAACTTAAAATGGTACGTATGCTTGACACTGGGTTCACTTATTATGCATTCCTGATTATGGCTGAGTTCTTCGTTTAGATTGATGAAAATAAAAACTGGGTCTTTGTTTAGATTGTGATAATTTGGTTAAGAGATGCCTATAAGAAAGAAAAAAACATTAAAAACCTAATCTTTTTGTGCATTAGATTTAAGAGACTGTAGACCTAGTGTACATTGTGGATTGGTTTAATGGACTACTTGTACAATGTCTTCGGGCCTTTTTAAAGAGGTTTGAAACTTTGGATTGAATGGTGGTTTTCACTACCAAATTTTGGTTTTGACAGTGATATAGAATTAATGCTTTAGGCCTGATATTTGGGCGAAGCACAATGATCAAAGTTACGAACAGCGAAAATTGATATTGTAGTTAAAGTATATATTTGAGAGGTATTAATTCGAATTTGATGGTTGTCTAATTCTGTGGAGATTGTGGAGTGCAGGTCTTGGTTGTCAGACAAGACCTTAGAATGGGACCTGGAAAGATTGCATCTCAATGTGCTCGTAAGATAGTTTACTTATGGATTAAGTTCAGCAGACTATTTGTTATATTTTCTCGATCATTTCGTCTACATATCGTTTGATTTTATTTGTTGCCTTCATAAATGGCAGATGCTGCCACCGGCATTTATGCAGAACTGATGCAAAGGTATTTCATGCAACCTTCTGACTAAAATTCGGGTTAGCTCGTCCTATGTTTTCCATAAAAGTTTCACTATCTCACCCTCATTTCTTCTCATTCTTACGTGCATTTCTATCTCAAATCATGGGTATTGACTCTACTCAAAGAATGATGTAGTTTAGATCCCTCATTTTGATCTTGAGCTCACTTCTTTAACTGACATTAAATCCCCACTCATTTGTCTTTTCGAGTAATATAACACCTAAATTAGGTTTCTAGTTGGAAAACAATGTATGACTAACGCCACGGCTGTATATTTTATACCCAAGGCCGCACCATATGACTCGCCCCAAACAACATAGCTAAAATTAGACAAAGAAGATACTCCCTGGACGTTAAAATCTTTGCTCTTGAGTGTTTTACTTGTCATAGAGTTGGCTTCTTCTTCATGAAGTGGATTTTGAGATGGGTATTGGTATGGCAACCATTATGTATCATTGCCAAATGAATGTAACTCTGTTTCTTATTTTAGTTGTTTAAAATATTCAAAAGATTTTTGTGGCCAACTATTTACTGTAAATAAGAGAGATGGATTATATTTGTGGGGTGCCCTATATGGCTGTACTGTTATTTGTATTTTGCAAGTGTTCTCCAACATTTTTTGCGCAAGATATTTATTCTACTTCATATTCATGGTTGTATAAATTGCTTGGATAATGAATATTACAAGGTTACAAGTTCCAATGACACTCTTCTAATCTGTATTATTCCAGCCAGCGAAATCTTTTAAGGCAATGGGAGCAATGTGGCCAAGCCAAAATAGTAGTCTCGTGCAAGAATCAATTTGATATGTGAGTAGTGGATTATATTTAAAGTACCTTATATCCCAAGTCTTTTGAAATTATTACTGTAAGTCTTTTGAGATGAGTGTTTTTTGTTTTTTGTTCTTTTTTGCTAATAATCGGTGTTCTCTTTTGACTATTCCGAGCAGGAATCGGCTGAAAAACACAGCAGAAAGCATCGGCCTTCCCACTTTTATTGTTGCTGATGCAGGACGTACAGAGGTACACTTTCATCTCCTTAAAAAAATTCAGCAGCTTGATCAGGGAGTTCTAGTGGGTTATAAGTGTAACATGGGATACTTTAAATAAGATCCAAGATGCAAGAGCTGGTCTCATATTTTATGAAATCTATTTGGAATTTCGTCTACCAATCAGAAAATCAGATAAAAACGATGAAATCCTTTCCTCATCATGTGAATGTATATGAGAAATGCCATTGAATAAAATGGGGTTCTGATTAATAATTCGAAAAGGAGAGGAAACCAAAATAGATGAAGATATGTAGAGTTTTTTCAGTGTATGTAACTCTTACTAAATTGAAAATTTTAAAACTAATCAGCTAGTTGATGTTTTGTAGTGCTGGCAATTAGGAGCAAAGATCTATCTTTTGGTGCTTGGGTCTTGATAATCTTGAATGTTGTTAGTTAACCACCTTCCAAATAAAGATTTGCTGGGCAGTGTCACTATAAACCCTTCAGTGTACACACAGAAACATCATGCCAGAAATTGAACCCTTCTAGTTGAAAGAAACTCAGATTTCGAGCACGTTGTCGGCATGATGCTATCAAGATTCAGGCCTTGCATCAATTTCGTCTCACACTTTTGATGTGTTTTCTTCAACTCCAACTTATTACACGAAAAGAGAAATGGCTGCATAGTATTAATCAGATTGTTCTGAAACTCAGGATTCAAGATGTTTCTGTGGAAAGTCTTACTGGCTTACATTGTTAATGTGTCCACTTCTAATGGAAATCATGGTTTGGGAACTTGATATTTATGTGTATCTTATCTCTGCAGGTGGTGGCTGGGTCAAAAACAGTTCTTGCCATTGGGCCTGGTAAGAACCATTCTCACTCTACGCCGCTTCACTTTGGGTGTAACATCTTTTTGACGTTGTACTATAATTTTACTTTATTCCCTTTTGAATGTTGTTTAAAAATTCTCTCTTTGGAAAAAGTGAACCAAATGGATGGTCAGCTTTGTCATTTGTTTTGTTCCCCACCCATCGAACATAGTCGCCGACCCCGTCTATGATCTGTGAATAAAGAAGCTTCAGGTTGTGAAATATGTCTATTCTTGGGCTTCAATGGATATTAAAATGAACTTGATCTACTCCAGCACAGATGCATTTCATTTATACTTATGTCGTACCTCCTATGTATTATACTAGTTTTAAGTTTTTGAAAAATTTGTGAAACCTGAGCTTATGCTTTACGCAGGTAGAAAAGCTTCTGTGGATTCGGTCACTGGGAAGTTGCGCTTGCTATGAAGCAAATTAGCTATATGAAGGATTTCTATTCAACAGAAATACATGTAAGATAAAACTCCTACCCCCACAATACAATTGCCAGAATTGCACCAGAACATTAGTTCTGATAAACTTGATCTAATTGAATTATAATGTTTGTTTCTGTACATACAGTCAGTGTAATAATTTTATAGTTGATGTTGAATTGTTGGAACACCAAAAATATATAATAAACAAGTTTCTTTTGATGTTTATCTTAATGATTGATCCAATACATCTTAATTAGTACAAATCTTATGTTGCTTTCTTTTGCCTCTTTTTATTCTGAAATTTGTTTAACTGTTGCTGTTGGCGGGGTGCAATGAGTCATTAGCTGACCACACTGAAAGCAATGCGTAGGTCCTGTGACACTTGTCTGCATGCTTCTTCTTCATTTAGGAACTCACCTAGCATAACTCATCATGGATCTAATAACAATATTGACGTAGATGGTGTCTGCAAACCAATCCTGGTCTTACCAAGATCAAATATAGAATGCATCTTTCGACTATGTTCACTAACAATTTGGGTATTGGTTTTGTCTTGCTAGATTATGCAGTTAATTGTAACGGAATCAAAGGATGCTTCTCAAATGGAGAAGGTGAATGCATAGCTGTCAAGGATGGGCCAATTGTAATTGCCTAATTTCATCAATGAAATTCTTTTTCTTATTAAAAAAAAGATCTGCTTCTTTTAGTTCTTAGTTCTTGTTAGTTTAGAACATTCTAGAAATTGCAATCAAAATGAAAACTCAAGCTACACCTAAGACTCGAGCTTATCGGAACTCAACCAGCAGAAGCCCGGCTTTTGGGACATTAGCTGGCCTAATGTAACAGAAGGTGTTATGCTGTTATATAGGCAGAAAAGGATCAAATGAGTAGAGCTTCGAGTTCTTAACTGCTTAACCTTTTCACAAGTTAGGATAAAGAGGTACGTCGTTATGCTGGCACAGTTCCAAACATGACGACCACAGGTGTCATTGAGATTTGAGAGCAGGGTGATGTATGCTGGTCATTCTGTACATTTCATAAATCCCACTCGAAAAATGTTCAGAAAACTACTAAGGCAGATTACCTAAGTTGGGGGTAGAGTCCCCGAAGTGCTCATAATGAACAAAGTAGAAACGGAGCCCAAAACTTGTACCAACTGGAGATAGCCGGTGGTGCTATCTATAATTTAATCTATGATGTGAATTTACAATTACCATTATTAGATTAATGCCGTTTGTTAATACTGTAGTAATACATTTGCTTATGATAAACTTTATGTAGAAAATAATGTATTGCTCCTGATAAAGATTCCAAACTCTATAAAGAGAAAAACTATAGCAACAAGAATTTCTCTGCTTTACCATCCATTCCACACTATCAAAAGCAATAAAGCAGGGAACCCACACTCTCTTCTGGTGGTGTCTCCCCGATCGTCCTTACCGAGAAACTCCATGTCGTTTGCATTCAATTCCCGGCGCAAGGTCACATAAACCTATTTATGCAATTAGCAAAACTACTTCATTCCAGAGGATTTCATATAGCCTTCCTCAATATTGAATTCAATCAATTGAGGAAAAATTGTTTGGGTCCTTTATTAGAGCTTCTTAAAAACAAGCTTAATACTTGTTCAACAATTCCCAAAGTAAATTTTATAATCTCTGATGGAATCATGAGTTTTGGTATGAAAGCTGCTGAAGAATTAGGCATACCAGGAGTCCAGTTTTGGACTGCATCTGCTTGTGGATTCATGGCTTGTTTGCATCTTGGTGAACTTATTAAGAGAGGTCTGGTTCCCTTCAAAGGTAACCTTTTTTCACTACTTTATTTCTTCATCTATCTTTCTTTATTTTCACATAACTTTCTTTCTGCATATGAACTGTCTTCTTCTCTTTTGTGCTGTCTTGAACCCATAAGCTATCTCTCCAGTGCAAGTGTAGCGGGCTGCTACAGGGGGTGTCGATTTCCACGGGGGGTACCAAACTTCATATCACCAAGGCTGTCTGGAATTGGGTTTGGTAACCCTCGGGATCCCTGTAGCAGCCTTGCAAGTGCATTTTTATTTTATGGTGCAGGAGATGATGAAAAACTAATGTCTGTCAAATGATTTCACAGATGCAGATTATATAACAAATGGTTGTCTCGATATGGTGATTGACTGGGAATGGGAAATATCCGACTCAAAGATATACCAGGATTCATTAGAACGACTAACCCAAATGATATAATGCTTAATTTCATGGGAAAACAAGCATACAACTGTTTGAATTCATCGGCTGTAATCTTCAACACGTTCTATGAATTAGAAAACGACGTTTTAGATGCAATATCATCAAAATTCTGTCGCAGTATTTATACAGTTGGTGCGTGCCTTACAAGTGATGCTAGAGGGGCTTAAAGAAGACCCATTGTGGAAAAATACGCGTGAACTGAAGTCAATTGGATCTAATCTATGGAAAGAAGACTCGACTTGCATATCATGGTTAGATAAAAGGGAAGCTAATTCAGTTCTATATGTGAATTTTGGAAGTTTCACGGTAATCAGTGATGAAAGGTTGAAAGAGTTAGCATCGGGATTATTCAATAGTAAGAAAACATTTTTATAGATCATTCGACTCGATGTTTTGACAGGCTATTCTGCCAATTTACCAAAAGAATTCTTTGATGAAATCATTCGAGACGATAGAGGTATGTTTTCAAGTTGGTGCTCCCAACATGAAGTTTTATCGCACCCAGCTGTTGGCAGATTTTTGTCACATTGCGGGTGGAATTCTACGTTGGAAAGTTTATGCAACGGAGTACCGATGATATGTTGGCCATTTTATGCTGATCAACAAACAAATAGTCGATACGCATGCGATGTGTGGGGGATGTTTATGCCAAAATTCCCATTGACATCAACAACCAATGATTTGATGAAAAAACAACAAACAGAAAGATTTTAACTTACAATTTGATACATAGAATTCTCTTTTAAATCAATTAATGAGAAAGTTTTAATAGCCCATTCATTTATAGATCATAAATCTGATCAAATTACAGTTACGAATCCATAATCTTTTTAATCAAGAAAATGAATCATGATAGCGGAATTTATAAATTCTATCTTACACAATGTATACATACCTAATGATCTTTTTCCTTTTACTCTGATTATTCTTCCTTAGTCTTTTCCTCACTTCAATTTTCCGACCCCCTCTCTGTTGAATACTCTCTTCTATTTATAGATTATCTAATGGGCCCCTTTTGTCCCGATACCTTCTTTCGTTCTTCTTATTATCTCTGGATCGGGATGATTGTACAATTGACAGGTCATCCCTTTTGCTTTTTGGTCCGTTACCTTGCATGATTAACATGTACTATTCGTTCCTTGAGCATCAGCTTTGTCCCGATCATATGTGTCAAGCGTATGAAAAAAGTAATTACTCTCTTACTTTCCCGCTCCACGTTCATCATTACTCCTACTTTCCCGCTCCACGTTTATTATTATTCTTACTTTCCCGGTCCTCATTCATCATTACTCCTACTTTCCCGCCCAATAAGCATTTAATGCTATCTGTTTCGATCAGTGTGATATTACTTTCCCGATCTTATGTGTCGATCATGCAGAGATTTACTCAGTCTTTCACATCTGTCCTTTTTCGATCCTTTGATACGGCTCTGATTGTGTTCTTCTCATTCTTCTTAGTTTCACTGTCTCCTTCGTTAATCGTCTTACACGTGTCACCCTCCTTTTATTTCCCAACAACTTGCCCCCATCTTCTTCCTTTTTCAAAAACTTTTAACGTTCGATCCAAGGTTTTAAAAAAAGTAGAAGAACAATTATTACCTTCTGTTTTACCACTACTTCTTTTCACACGTTACGCGAACTTTTCGCAAGCAGTAACTTCTATTATCACGTTTGTGTCAGTTATCCTTTTTTCGAGGAAATCAAATCTTTGCCTTGATTAATGCCTTTTCAAATTGTGACGGTTTCTATTCTTCGCTTTAAATAAGATGCAGTCTTTTCCACTTCTGTTTTTACCTCTTAAAGTTGATGCTCTTTATCTTCCTTGAAATTTTCAAATACTTTCGCTCTCCCAACTGTTCAGGAGATTTTAGCATCAATCACATTTATTTTACCTTTGATCAAGTAATTGTTTAACTTTTTTCTCCAGGTATGTTGAGGATTTTTTACCTTTAGTATCTTACTTTAATATTTAACCATGATTAGCTTTTAACAGATATGATTGAACTGATAATTGTTTTTTGATTTCTATGATTGTTTCTTTACGATCTATGATGATTTCTTCACACATTGATCCTTTGAAATTTTCTTTTCAGATAAAACGTTATGTCTTCCAGAAATCCCAATGTTGCTGGTAATCGCCAAGAATCTGGAAGATCTTCAAGAGTTCCGTCTTCTAGATATGCTGTGTCTCGGTCTGTTCGTAATCCAGTTCCTGAGGCTTCTACAGCCGCTAAACCTTCCCCCAGAAATAAGCAGGCTCATGCGACTTATAGTTACCGGTCGATGAACATTGAGGTTTTTAAGAGAAGACATGATCTTGAAGGATTTAAAGTTTCATTCTATGACAAAAATACTGACGTACTAACTTTAGGAGCGATGCAAAGCCTTAACTATTCTCCCAATAGTTTACTAATTTCTGCTGGTGCTTTGGAGGCCGGACTTCGTCTCCCATTATATGAAGAAGAAAGTCCTTGCAACTCGTGGTGATTCTCCTCATGGACTTGCTCGATCCATTACTCAATACAATGGAAATTGGTGGCGTATCCTTGATGAGTGTAGCCTCCGAAGTGAAGGGCGGACTAATCTTACTTGCTGCGTTCCAGATTTTACTGAACGTAGCAGTTATACCGTTGAAAATTTTCATACTACATATGGAGATTGCATTACTAACAAGAATTACGTGAAATGGAGCGTTAACCCTGTTCGCAAGTGTTTTTCGGGATTTCCCTTATTACATGAGGTCAACGATCCCAAAATCAAATTTATTCCCCATACCAAACTTGATTTTCCCACAAAAGAAAGAATTCGTCAGGATCATGACTATAAATGGTATCGCACTCCAATTGTAATTGAAGGTCCTTGGATTTTCAGTAACATCTCCAAAGATGAAATTCAAGAACTTCTTGATCGTTTTCCAAGCTATTGTCCTTGGCGGTTAAATTTTGTGGACTATAAGTTTGATTTTAAGGTTCGTATTATTCTTTATTTTAATATTGTCCCGAACTACCATTGAATTTTTTCTTACGGGACAAATGTTTGTGTTTCAGGTTGAACCCGATTCTGAACTCCACACCGATGTTTCTCCTCCTCGCCCAAGTCTTGTATTCAGATCGTTGAAGGTAGGCAAAGAGTTGAGGAAGAAGTTATTGAAGGTAAGGGAAAACGAAAATTTGTTTTCCCTGAAAAGAAGAAGAAAAAACTAAAAAGACCGTTGTACCCCTCCGAAGTAGAGGAAGGGGAAATTAGAGATTACTTTGTTGAGGGGAACAACAATTCCGCTCTTATCACTGCTACGGGACAGGACGTTGAAGGTTCGGTCCGAGCAGAAGTTTCGGGACAACACATTATCATCAATGCTGTTCCTGTTAGCGTGGGGGAACCAATTCTTTCTTCGGAGCAGCCTTCAATAGCCCAATCCATTTCTGAAACTGTTCCTACCACCGCTGCTCCCACCGTCATCTATGATTCCTTTTCTCCCCTTCCTTTTAACTTTGACATAGAGCCAATTGCTCCAAGTAGTGGTACAATAACAGTTTTTACTGGATTACCTCAAGAAGAAGCAGATGATATTGCTATTGAAGAAGAAAATATGGAAGAAGTGAACGAAGCTGTTACCGTTGAAGAAAATACTGAAAAAGAAAATGTTGTTGTTGATGTTGTTGTGGAAGAACAGAGAAATAAAATTTCTGAAGAAGCAAATGTTCAAATCATGGCTCCTAGCACTTCAGCTACAGATGTCCCTAATGTCCCGAGCCTCCTTATGGATGAAAATGCTCCTGGAGTCATTCAGATATCAAATGCACCCATCGGGACATTAGTTCAATTTGCCGCTCATGCTGATAGTGCCGATGTTGACATGTCGGATGCTGAACCTTCTATTCAATGGCCTTTCTCTGAAGAGGATGAGGGAATCACTCTTGCTGGTGAAGAAGACAAAGCCTTTCAGTGGTTTGTTTCTAAAGGATTCCTGAATACTTCAGCATATCACGATCCATCAAAATCTGACAGTTCTTCAATGGCTAGGCTACGGACTTCATTCGGTGCAACTCCACTGGAGAATACTCGGGACGCTTGGTTCGAAAGCGTATTTCGATCAATCGTACTCACTCAGTCTTCCTTCTTCTTTAAATGAAGTTTTGACTGTTGCAGAGGGTCCATCATATTCTTTTCCGCAGCAAGCTCTTGCTCAGCTTAAATATGGTACCGATTGCACATTTGCAGCGTACAAGTTTTATAAGGCTCGGGCCATAATGATGGAGCTGATCCTCAAGAATGAAGCAACAAAGGCGAAGCACGGAAATGAAAATTTGCAGCAAGAAATTGAAAATCTCAAGCAACAAAAAAACTATCTTCAACAACAAATTCAACAACAACAAGAACAACAACAACAGCAACAACAACAGCTTCAAAATTTTGAGGATCAAAATCAATAGCTTCAGGATCAGAATCAAGGTTCGCTCCTCACCTCTTAGTTCGTATCATATTTTGGGTTCGTACCTCTACAGGTTAGATCGTGCTTATATTGAGTACGAACCTATAGTTTGTAACACACTTTTTTTTTTTTTTTTTTTTTGAAGTTTTGCAATTCATTTATGGATCAGTGAGAGACTTGGAATCCCTGTTTAGGTTCCAGCTTAGGATGACTCAGTTGAACGATCATGCAAGAGATGTAAATATGGATATGGAACTGGTTAAGAGGAAATTAGCACAGTTGTCCGATAGTATTGAGTTGAATACTTGGAGACGTAATAGAGCTGAATCCAAATATCATGAAGCTCTGAAAACTTTAACCCTTAAAGAAGCAGAGTTTAAGTCTGTAGTTAGAGGTATATGCTTGAGTTACATGCTTGTTTTATTGAAGATATTATATGGTTTATCTGATATTCATTCTGGTTTTCAGTGCTAGAAAAGAAGATCAACGAAGCCAATGGACGAGCAACAGTAGCAGGAGCTGAACTCAATATCGCAAATAACACGATAGCAAATATTACTGCAGAGTTGAAGACTTTAGAGAAAAATGTAGCTCTGAGTGAAACTTCAAAACGCGAAGCTCAAGAACAAGAAATTATAAAAGTACAATCAAGATCTGATGAGCTATTAAAGGAATTAAATGCTGAAAAAGAAAAAGTAGAAAAGGATCAGCAAAAAATTAAAGATCTTCAATCAGAAATTGATTACAGGGATGCTTATATCATCTGGGTAAGACAAGATGCCAAGGCAAAAATTGCAATGTCATTTAATTCTGCCTTGGATCGTGCTCAAGCTGATCCTTCTGTTTTGAATGGTCGTGCTACCGTCCCGATGGTTCCTCCTCAACCGTCCCGACGGTCCAACTCCGAAGCCTAGTTGTACTTGTTCTTCGCTCTAATGCTCATAGCTTCATCTTTTGATATTCTTTTCTTGTATCCCGATCCTTTGTTATTTTGAAGTTTGACTTACTGTAGTTGAAAACATCATTTTGTAATCTTCCACTTCTGTGCTTGAATGTGTTCTGAATATTGTCCCTGCATAAGATATGATATTTATGAAATCTTTAGGTTAATCATATTGTTTCATGAGTACAATGGATCGAAGTATATATACCTCAAAACATGTAATTTGAGATCCCACACATACGAAACAAACCCGGGCCAGGGGTAAGATACAGGGTTGGTCCCAAACGTACTCTGAAAATGATAACCATAAATTAGGTATTCCTTCTTTATTAGAATTTCTGAATTTTTAAAATTCTATAAGGACATTTACCTCTTTGATATTAGGATTGTATCGCTATTCGTAAGCGCTTTCCTGGAGTAATTGAATCTTGATTATGTCGCCAATCGTAGCGTTTTCCAGAATAAGGTGTTCCTGGATTTGAATTTTGATTATGTCGCCAATCGTAGCGTTTTCCAGAATAAGATGTTCCTGGATTTGAATTTTGATTATGTCGCCAATCGTAGCGTTTTCCAGAATAAGATATCCCTGGAATTCATTCTTATTTTAAGTATAAACTCACAAAGAATTTTATTGTTAAATAAAGTATTGAATAAAGACTTTAATACCTGTGTTGGCCACCATAGATGTGTTATTAATTATGGATAATAAAGCTTTAAGTATTGTGCATTCCAAGGATGTTGTAAGATGTCTCCTTGCATATTCCGGAGATAGTACGATCCTTGTCCCGCTGATGCTTGTATTACATACGGACCGTCCCAGGTTGGTGCGAACTTTCCAGCACTTTTGTCCCGATGGTATTCTGGGATTTGTCGTAAAACATATTGTCCTTGGACAAAGTTTCGTGACTTGACCCTTTTGTGATAATCCCGTGCCAACCTTCTTTGATAATTCTCCATTTTCTGGAGTGCCACTTATTTTTTTTCTTCCAAATCATCCAACTTTTGTAACATTAAATCCGTATTTTTAGATTTTTCTCCCATGCTTCTGTTCTAGTTGTTGGTAGAATGACCTCTGTTGGTATAACTACTTCTGTCGCATATGTGAGAAGGAAGGGTGATTCTCCAGTGGATTCTTTCCTTGTGGTGCGATACGCCCATAATGTATTATGTAACTGTTTAACACCAACGTTTGTAATACCCATCTAATGTCTTCTTCAGATTTATTGCAATTGTTTTATTTGTGGATTCAGCTTGTCCATTACTTTGGGGATAAAATGGTTTGGATTTGTGTTTTTGAATGTTATATGCTTCAAATAGCATGTCAATGTTCTTTCCTTAAAATTGCTGTCCATTATCAGAAACTAAGGCTCCTGGAATCCCAAATCTACAGATGATATTTTTAAATAAAAATGTGAACACATCGGAATCTCTGATCCGAGCTAATGCTTTAGCTTCTACCCACTTGGTGAAATAATCGGTAGCCACTATTAAATATTTTCTCCTCTTGGTCCCTTCAACTAACGGAACAACAATATCTACCACCCCATTTTGCGAATGGCCACAGACTGAGTACAGAATTAAACTCTGTGGCAGGTGCTTTGATTTTCTTTGCGAATCGTTGGCATTCTTCACACCTTCGTACCATGTTTTCTGAGTCCTTAAGAATGGATATCCAATAGTAGCCTTGGGTTTTAGCTTTTAATGCGAGTGAACGCCTTCCATTGTGGTTTCCCGCATCTTCATAATGTATTTCTTTGAGTATCCGTATTCCTTCCTTTTGTGATAGGCATCGGGATAATGGCCCGAGGAATGATCTACGATACAAAATTCCATCCCGAAGCTGATAATTATCTGATTTGAGTTGGATTTTTCTTGCTTCTTTAGAATTGGAAGGCAATATATTATCTCGGAGATATTGGTGAATCGGAGTCCTCCAATCTGGTTCACTTGGTTGATCATCTACTTGTTGAGGCATAGATGGGGCATTTTGTATTGCGGGATCATTAATTTATTCTGTCACATTTCCTTCTATATTATGAAGTGCTTTTATCTGAATAGATGGTTCATATATTCTTCCGACTTTTATTGCCGTGATATTAGGATCGTTTACCGTGGAGGAAATGAATGCTAGTGCATCAGCATGTCGGTTTTTGTCTCGAGATAGATGCCGAAAAATAATGTTTGGGATTTGATTTGCTAAACTTTGAACAAGATTTTTATATTGTGCTAAATATTCATCAAGTGTTTGATATTTTAATTCGACCTGTCGAATTATCAACTGTGAATCACTTGTGATTCGAACATTGCTGATTCCTAGTTCGATAATGAGTTTTAGAGCATGAACCACAGCTTCATATTCTACTATGTTGTTTGTATGTTCTTCAAACTCAAGACGGAATGAATGTGTCATTCGTCCTCCCATTGGTGCAGTGATCACGATACCAATTCCTGCTCCTTCTTTGTTTCGGGACCCATCAACAAAGACTTCCCACCTTTGAGAGTTTGTTGAGTTCAGAATATCTTGTGGGTCTTCTTCCTCGCATCCTGGTAATCCTTTAATCATAGATAAAAAATAAATTATAAATGTGATAAAAACTCTAATAAAAAAGTTTTTAAATAAGTTAAATTTTTTTTTATTTATTTATTTATTTATTTATTTATTTTTTTATTTATTTATTTATTTTTTTAACTATCGGACCTTGAATTTCATATTCTTCTTCAATCGGGAAATCCGAAAGGAAGTCAGCTAAAACTTGAGATTTTTGGGCGGTTTGCAACTCATAAATGATGTTGAATTGTTCTAGCTGGGCATTCCATTTGGCGATCCTTCCTACTTTTCATGTATTCTTTAATACTGATTGTAATGGTGCCTTGATCGGGACACGAACATAATGTGTGAGAAAATAAGTACGTAACTTTTGAGTGGCGAAGACTAATGATAAGATGAGTTGTTCAATTTTAGTGTAATTTCTTTCTGCCGAATTAAGATTTTTGCTGATATAATATATCAGTTTTTCTATTTTCTCATCAGTACGTACCATCACTGCGCTGATTGCATCTTCCGTTGCCGCTGTATACAAAGTTAATATCTCTTTAGGTTCCGGTTTTTGTAATGTTGGCAATGTAGCTAGATGTTTTTTTATGTTTTGGAAAGCTTGTTCACATCGATCGTTCCACTCAAATTTCTTTTTCTTCTTGAGTATATCAAAGAAGGGTTTGCACCGTTCTGATGATCTGGCAATAAATCTGCTTAAAGCAGCCAAACATCCATTTAATTTCTATACACTTTTAACACTGTTGGGTGATGGCATATCTGTTATTGCTCGAATCTTTGCTGGATCAACTTCAATTCCATTTTTTGTAACCAAGTAACCCAAAAAACGTCCCGAAGTAACACCAAAAGTACACTTCTCCGGATTAACTTTCATCTTGTATTTTCGTAATACACCAAATATTTGATCGAGGTCTTGTAGATGGTTGATAGATAATTTTCTTTGTACCAACATATCATCCACATAAACTTCTAGTATTTGTCCGATCCAAGGTTTAAATATTGCATCAACCAATCGTTGATATGTCGCTCCCGTGTTTCGTAATCCAAACGGCATCCTGGTATAGCAATACAACCCCCGGGGAGTGAAGAACGATGTGTGTTCTTGATCTGCTTCAGCAAGTGCAATCTGGTTGTATCCCGACTGGCCATCCATAAGAGATAATGCCTCATGGCCTTCTACAGCATCTACCAACTGATCAATGTTGGGAAGTGGATAACTATCTTTTGGACATGCTTTATTTAAGTTGGTGAAGTCTATACAGATTCTTACTCCACCGTTCTTTTTTGGAACGATCACCATATTAGAAATCCACGTTGGATATCGCACTTCACGAATGAATCCTGCACTTAGAAGCTTTGCTAATTCTTTTTCAACTGGATCGTGATACTCCGGTGCAACCTTTCGTATTCGTTGTCGAAATGGTATAGCATCGGGACGTATTTATAATTCATGTTGTACAATACTTGGATCTATCCCGGGCATATCCTCCATCTTCCATGCAAATATATCCACAAAATCACGAAGTAACTTGATTAAACTTTGCTCCATGTCTTCTTTCATCAATGTTCCAATTCGTACTTGTTTAGGCCATTCTGTAGTTCCAATATTTATGATTTTAGTTTCTTCTACAGAAGTGAAAATTGGTTTTGGATTCCCGATCGAAGTTGGAGTTCCCTTTAATTGCTATGAGGGTCCTTCGAACTGCTGACTTGTTGATTTTTCTTGACTCTTACTGCTTTCTCCTAACTCATTTGTTGATTTTTGTTCGGTGTTTCTTTTCAAGTATTGATTTATCTCCTCTTCCTTTGCTTCAATCTTACGGTTTTTTTTCCTTTCACGCTGTTGTTGTTCCCGCTCTTCATGCATTCTTACCTCCGCCATTATACAAAACTTCGCATCATTTTGATCTCCCTTGATCTCCATTTCTCCTTGTGGTGTTGGAAACCGCAAATATTGATGATAAGTGGAAATTACACCTTTCAGCTGGTGTACCCAACGTCTCCCGATTATTGCATTGTACGGAGATGGGGCATCTACTACACTGAATCTTGTTGAGATGTTAATTGGTCCAACAGATACTTGCAAATCAATATCTCCTTCTGGTCTTGAGGCCATTCCATTGAACCCATAAATAACATATCGGGATGGGATTAATTGATCTTTTGTGAGTCCCATTTTGAAAAATGTGTCATGAAACAATACATTCAAGGAACTGCCTCCATCCATAAGAATTTTTCTAACGTTCCATCCTGACATTGGCAATGTAAGGACCAAAGGATCATTGTGCATCTCAGTTTCTTGATTTACTTCCCGTGCTGAGAAAGTTAAAGGGGATGCCATCCAGTCTTCCCAAGATTCCGTTATCCTTCCCGATACTTTAAAAATTTCATGATCTCGAATCCTTTTACACAACTTTTTATTAATTGCAGCGTCCATATCTGTATCTCTTTTTTCTGAAAATGATATCATATTAATGGTGTGTTCGTTATATGGAATATGCACTGCTTTGCCTTTGTCGGATCTTGCTATTGGTTCGGGCCTTTTAATATATTCTTTCAACTCTCCTGCATCTATCATTCCTGCAATTATCTCTTGTGTTCCCTTTATAACAGTGGTACTCACAATAATCTTTCGAACGTTATGTGAACTCAGGCTGATTGCCTTTTGATGGTGGCCATTGAAAATCTGGTTTATTTTTTTATGATTTCAAATAATTCAGAATATGAGATACAGAGTTTTGTGAACACTCTTTCTTGAAATCGGTGCACAAAATTTTTATTATCCCCTTGCCGTGGGCGCTTTGATTCCTTTGGTTCAGATTTATGAGGGAATTTTTTTTTTTGTTCTGGTGATACTTCGATTGAATTTGTCCTTTTCATGTTTCTTTGATTTCGTGAATTACTCCTTGGACCTTGTTCCTGCACATCTTGCAGTCTTGCACATGTTTCTATTATCTCCCTGAGCTGTCCCTCGGTCTTGGGATTGTTACGATGAATTTCAATAAAAAGTTGACATCTCCGGTCAGCGATTCCCCACTTGTAATGATTAATCGATGTACTTGAGTCGACATCTCCAATTGCTTGACAAACTGTATGCCATCGGGCTGTATAAGAACGGATCGTTTCTTCTGGCCGCGATGTGAGGGAATATAATCTGTCTACTTCAACGGGCTTGTTGTACATGTAAGCTTCGAGAAATTTCCTCACTAATTGTGAATAACATTCAATGGAACTCTCTGGCAATCTATCATACCATAACAATGCTGAACCTGTTAAATTTGAAGGGAAGCATCGGCATATTATTGCTTCGTGTCCGTCCCATCGTGACATCACTCGATTATAATACTTTAGATGTGAGGTCGGGTCCTTCGTACCATCATAACATTCAAATACAGGGATACTGTATTCTCTTGGCAATGGAACACATGCCAACCGCTGAGCCAGCGGTGTACGCTTGGCTTCTTTCAACACTTCTTCTATTCTTCCTCCTTCTTTATTTTTTAATCCTTTTATCTCTTCTTTCATTTGCTCCATCGCTTCCATACATTTTTGCCATTGTGCACGTTGAATTTCTTGATTTTCCCGTTGCCTCCTAGCTCGTGATGATGATCCTACTAATACCATTCTCTGATCTTGATTTTCCCTTTAATTTCTAGGTACACGTCTTCCAGAAATTGTTTCTTGACTGCGTGACCCTGTTACAGCCTGTCTTTGCTCACGTTGAATTGAATTTTTCAAGGCTTGATTTTCTCTGGTTAATAATTCAATTTGATTATGACTGGCCCTTTGTTCTCTTCTTATTTCATTCATTTCTTTCATCAGATTTTGAAGATAATTTACGTCATTTCTTGAATTCTCATGATGTGACAGCTGATTTTGAGATATGGTATTTGGTGTTAATGGATAGGTGAATGATTTCCTACATCACTCTGTTGTTGTTCTGGCTCACTCTCTCCTTCCCTTTGTCTGTAACTTTGTCTGTCGTTACTGTCTTGGTTTCCAGAGCCTGCTTCTTGAGACATATTTCTTCTGGATTCTTTGTTTCTTGATTATTTGTTTTCTTCCCTTGAATTCTAATGATCTTTTAAAAGTTAGCCAAATAATCTCTCAACGGATTATTTAGTAAAGAAAATGATAGAAACTAGTTTTCCGATCTTCTAAAAATATGTCTATACTTTTAGTAAAACAATTTGTATTATTTACCATGAATCTTTTAAAAACACATAAAATAGGAAATCAAACATTTTAACAAATTCATTCAAACTTAAAAGTTTTTCTTTTCAATGAGATACAATTTCCATTTTTCATATCACGTAAAGGTTATTATGCAGAAAAAATCACTTGCTGGGAAAAGTTAAATTAAGCCAGAATGTTGCATAAAACTACCAAATTCTTTATACTAAATTTCTTTCCCTTTGAAATTCATATATAACAGATAAATCCATTTTTCATGAACAGGTAGGATAAATCCTTTAACCCATTCCCTGTTTCTAGCGCCAAATTGTTTATGCCAAAATTCTCATTGACATCAACAACCAATGATTTGATGAAAAAACAACAAACAGAAAGATTTTAACTTACAATTTGATACATATAATTCTCTTTTAAATCAATTAATGAGAAAGTTTTAATAGCCCATTCATTTACAGATCATAAATCTGATCAAATTACAGTTACGAATCCATAATCTTTTTAATCAAGAAAATGAATCATGATAGCGGAATTTATAAATTCTATCTTACACAATGTATACATACCTAATGATCTTTTTCCTTTTACTCTGATTATTCTTCCTTAGCCTTTTCCTCACTTCAATTTTCCGACCCCCTCTCTTTTGAATACTCTCTTCTATTTATAGATTATCTAATGGGCCCCTTTTGTCCCGATACCTTCTTTCGTTCTTCTTATTAGCTCTGGATCGGGATGATTGTACGATTGACAGGTCATCCCTTTTGCTTTTTGGTCCGTTACCTTGCATGATTAACACGTACTCTTCGTTCCTTGAGTATCAGCTTTGTCCCGGTCATATTTGTCAAGTGTATGACAAAAGTAATTACTCTCTTACTTTCCCGCTCCACGTTCATCATTACTCCTACTTTCCCGTATTATTATTCTTACTTTCCCGGTCCTCATTCATCACTACTCCTACTTTCCCGCTCAATAAGCATTTAATGCTATCTATTTCGATCAGTGTGATATTACTTTCCCGATCTTATGTGTCGATCATGCAGAGATTTACTCAGTCTTTCACATCTGTCCTTTTTCGATCCTTTGATACGGCTCTGATTGTGTGCTTCTCATTCTTCTTAGTTTCACTGTCTCCTTCGTTAATCGTCTTACACGTGTGGCCCTCCTTTTATTTCCCAACAGGGGATAGGGACTAAGATCGATAACAACGTCAAAAGAGTGATGATTGAAGAAATTGTTAGGGAATGGTCAAGGATAGAGAAGAAAAACTGTAGTTATTGGAAAATCAAGGTTAAAGAAGCTACTAGAAATGGAGGAACATCTTATAGTAATTTTGATAGATTGATCAAAGAAGTGCTTTGTAAAAGAAATGCATAATTATAATGATTCTATCAAAAAAAAAACTTTGTTTCGTACGTCTGGTCGAGTACTCGAGTTGATGTTCAACTATGAGAGTCCATATGAGTAAAACGCGGGAAATTACTTTTTCTTGAAAGGGGAAAAAAAATCTAGCCAATTTTTATTTTTATTTTTGTTTCAAAGACTAATTGTCAGGTTTTCTAACCTATTTTTATTGTTTTTTTGTTTCAAATGTGCGTGCAGTGCACGCGTGTAGTAGTTAAAGGTTTGCATCTTGATCCAATAGACCTTACTATTTTGATCTGCCCATCAAGGCATAGTCCTTGCCAATGGGGAGGATATATGGTAAGCACTCTTATAAACTCTTTATCCTTCTCCTTGAATTGGCCAAGCCTTCAACAATTCTTTTCCCTGAGCAATTGCACAACAAATCATGAGCATTCACTTGCCCAACCCATCTATCAGAGACCACCATATTTGACTCAACCTGAAATCTGGTAAATACACAGCTAAATCTGGCTATGTAATTTTCACTGGTATCCAAAACCCCATCACCTCCATCAATATTGAAACCATAACTCTCATAAGTTTCCAAGTGAAGCTCTCAGTCATCCAATATTCCCTCTAAAATGGTGGCCCTGACTTCAGTACGCATCTTATTAACAACACGTAATATTGCTTCTACACGTCTTACAAGAAAAGAATGCAACCCACTCTTTAGTAGAAGCAACGTGACCATATTCCGGCCACACTTGAGTGTATAAATTAGCATATTCGATGGGAACACTGAATCCACCAACCAGCACATGAGATGGGAGGAGCTCACTGAATTGAGGGTTGAAAGGGAGACCAGCACTAGGATATTCAGTCATCATTGTATCTTCATTAATCGTTGTAGCTGTGAAGGATAATAGTCCCACATTGCTAATATCCCCGTAATAAACTTAAAATATAATATGGAAGGGCCACTCCACTCTTTGCCAATTGGTTTTGAGTTGGATGCCCGCATACTTTAACATGGTATCAGAGCCAGACCCGTACGAGAGTAATCCCAACGGTTACCTATACATACAATGGTCCACGTGTTAGAGGCCCACAGAGAGTGCCCTACACGTGAGGGTGCGTGTGAAGGATAATAGTCCCACATTGCTAATATCCCCGTAATAAACTTAAAATATAATATGGAAGGGCCACTCCACTCATTTCCAATTGGTTTTGAGTTGGATGCCCGCAGACTTTAACAGTAGCATCCTTTTCGGCTTCTAGAGCAACACTCGCTTGGACTTCAACATCAACAATGGTCTCAGGATCACCACTCTCATGACTCTAAAATTTATGAATGGTCTCATCATCACATTGTTCCATAAGGATACTCACATCACGACGTCAAGGTCGTTTCCAGGTTTTTTTCCATTTTCAACCAAATATGACAATTTCACTAGTTAGAGTGTCCAAACATGAAATCCAATGAACCAACTAGAAATTTCAGGGTACATATGAATCAACGACATAAAGTTTCATTATGGAGCATTCAACACATGCAAATGGTCTAAAAACATAAAAAGGTGTTTTGCGTCAAGCTCGTCAGGAACAATTATGCACTACCATGTACAAATTCAAGAGATGGGAGCAATAGGTGATAATTCTAGGGACGAGTTATATACCAAACTCTTTGTATGGATGTCGTCTAAAACATACTAAAAAATCAAATTAATCGAATAAACGAGCTAAGAGATATGATTGAAACATTGAACTATCTCATAGCTGCAAAAATTCATGAATTCTTCCAGACTTTTTGTTGTTTCATCTTTTTGAGGCCCTGGACGAACTCAAAACTCAAATATTTCCATGGTAGGGGGCATCAAAAAGTTGGTTATATCATCGAAAACGGACTCTGTACGAAGATTCTATAGCGTTTTCAATGAAGACCCTCAATCTGTTTTTTTTTTTTTTTTACGATGAATTATAATGAAATTCTTCATTCATTCGCATAAATTTCCATTCATTCCATCACTAGGGGGGAAATTTTATGTTATTATGAATATAATACAAGATGAGCACTCATTGGGGTGCTCCCCAAACCATTCGGGGAAATTAGAATTGTTGTTATTACGATTGAAGTCATTATCCTCTTCACTTGACTGGAATCATATCCACTCCCATCCTCGTCTTCTGAAAATACTTGAGGTCCATCATTACTTTCATTATTAATGGGAGTCTCTTCCTAGAAATACCAACACCAATAGATTTCATATTTCGTTCAAGATTATCATAAACTAGCCAGACGAGGCTTCAACCATACAAATTCGGCCCTTCTACCATACTAGCCCTACCTAGTCATACCTTACTAGCCCATACTTTCCAGACGATGATTTTTTCAACCTTGCTGGTTCTACTTCACCGGTTATTGCTCCTTGGACGATCACTCGACATCAGTAACAAATCAAGATGACTATGGAATTTATGGTAATATCTAACTGACTAAATTAAGTTATTTATTTTGCTTTTGTTCTCTAAAATTACCATCTAGTGCTTACTGTTGAACATTATTGTACCACACTAATGCAGATGGTAGATTTTTAACAACGGGTAAAATAGTAAAATTGTCTCTACCCGACAATAGCGTAGAAAATTTATATTTTACATTCCGCAAGAGAATTGAAATGTAAAACTCTTGCTACAGGCATCTCACACTGGTCATGTAGCCGCTCTACCAATATATATATACATCTATAATATTAGAGCCACACCCGGTTGAGCTTTTAATATTGTATATGAATATACACAATATTAGTGGTGTACGACTCAGTGCTTACTCCTTTATAATAATTGGACAGCTCCTAGATAGATCGCCTACTAGTATAGAGTAATATTATCCTTAAAATGTCATATTTTATATTCCGCACGAGAATTAAAATGTAAAACTCTTGCTACATGCATCTCTTACTGATCTTGTAGCCTCTCTGAAAATATACATCTATAATACTAGAGCCTCATCCGGCTGAGCTTTCAATATTGTATCTCAATATACACGATATTAGTGTTGTACGACTCAGTGCTTATCCCTTTATAATGATTGGACAGCTCCTAGATGTATTGAACACTAGTATAGAGCAACATTGTCCTCATAATATCACTGGTGCTTGTTACAATACTCCCAGATATTCTATAAATCTTATACATTAAATCTCAAACTCCTAGATGTATTGCACACTAGTATAGAGAGCGACTTGAGTCTACTCTAGTGCTATATTCCCCGGCTAGATTCCTAGAATTCTCTGTATCAATACTTAAACCCTAATTGGTTAATAAGGATTTATCACATTATCCATACAAGCATGTATGAAAGCTCATAGCAAGTTGCACACGGTATACTTGGTCGAAACCCTGATTTCTAACGTACCGTCATGATCATCTTGGGAAAAAGTTCCAATGGATAGATAGTGGGGCAAAATGTTCTAAACAACATATGTTCCCCTATGTGTCTACTACGAAATACTAAAAAAGCATCCCATTTCGAACAATAGTCTAAGAGATATGGCCTAAACCCTAGACGAAATACAAGCTGAAAACTCTCAGAATTTTGTCTAAAAAATCCTGGAAGGTTGCTGTTTGCTCCGTTTGACTAACAAAACGAGCTCTAAACCTAAATCCTTTCGTGGTGAGAAATAGTTGGCGCTTTCCGGTTCCTGAATTGGGGTTAACCATTGAAAACGGACATCGTATGAAGAATCTACAACGTTTTTACTAAGAACGTTATGTCCGGAATTTTCTAACGACAAAAATCAAAGAAAGATTTCTTTCATTCACATGTGAATGGTCTTAAGGCTTTAACGATATCTACTCTTTTAAAGGACTAACTCAATCGTGCCCCCACATTGAACAATGACCAAAACTCCCTATTTAGTTAAAAGTGAACAATATCCACCCACTTATATTGCTTAATATTGCTCAAATACACAAATACTGAAATGATAGCGGTCACCCACCTTACCCGTAAAACTAAAAAAAAGAGGAAAAAAATATTATATTTATGCCAACAGATATTATAAAAATTATTATACATATTTAGAAAAATATGTCAATAAAATAAAAAATGTTATAAATATTATAATTTCTTTCGAAATATTATACATATGGCACTCGCCCCGCCACATTAAATAAGAAATTCTTATTAAATTTGGTGCATAGCACGGCTTACATGCCAATGTTGTTATGAGAAGTTAAATATGCCCGGTGCATATCACGGGTACAAATCTAGTAAGGCTTTAACAATATAAAGCTTTAACGATATAAAGCTTTAGAGATATAAGTCTCTAGAGAAATAAGGGTAAGGAGCAATAAAACCAAAGAGCTATAGGTGGAAAGAGATAAAAATAATAATAATAAAAAGGGGTCGTGGGACCAGCGCCAGCCGGCCGGTCATCCCATGGTCTGTCCCCACTCCTCTATTTTTTTATTTTACATCATTGCATCCTTTACTTAGGGTTTCTCTCTTTCTATCAAACTCTTTACTCTTTCTATCAAAAGCCTAGTCTCCCTCTAGCTTCAAAATCATAAGCTCTGCAGGGCTATATAGAGTGGTCCCGCTACCATATTAATATATTGAAATATTATTATTCTAATTTGGTCTTCACACTAGTTAGTATTTATATCAAAATTCTCTCTTAGATATTATTTCCAAGCAATATCACAGAGACCATATGACGCACAAAGCAACGAGGAATGGTCTCGCGATTACCGACTTGTGTTCTACCACCTGGTTGGTCCTCTCTACACCTGGTCGGTCCTCTTCTATCACTTCCCTCTTCTATCATAATTAGGGTTTTATTACTTAATACTTCAATTGGTCCTGCTAACAATAATTAAAATAATCTGACTATTACTATTTTAATTGGTTCTTATGCCAAGGTAAATATTCTAGCTTCTCCGCTTTGCTACTCAAGACGTTTGACGGTAGGAAGAAACTAAATATTCTATGACTGCTAACACAAGTCAGTCCTCATACGCTTGATGCTCATATGGATACATATTAAACGTTGTAAAATATACACATATATATGCCCAAATACATATTGGTCTCTGATCGATCCAGCAATCTTATCGAACCTATGCTTATTAATCCAATAAGATTATCTGGATATCATTGTTGTCTCAGCTGACACGACGATATGCCACGATTACCAATGTTAATATTAATCAGACTCTCTATGTCTATGATCTATTAAGCATCACCGCTTATCTCAGCATACACATTATGCTTCGAGTCAACATACTTTGAGTCAACATGCTAGAACTTATCAATATATTAAGACTAACAATCTAGCAAGGTCAACAACAGACCAGATAATATACGTCTATAAAATAGACTTAATCATGTTCAAGACATCAATCATGTCACATGGGGGTATTCACTAGGGTTTTGGTCTGGAGGCCTACAACACGTGCATTGTAGCAATACGCCCACGATGAGAAAGTAAATAAGTCGTGTCGGTAGTTGAAGGAATGAATGGAATAGTGGTCGTACAACCGTTAAATCCCACTAGCATGACATGACTAGTTTTCACCATAATTTCCACTTCTCGACTCTTCCACTTCTCTGCAACTGTCACCACTTAGAGACCAATATGTTAACTTCCACTACTATAAATAGGTTCTTTAACCAATTGAAGAAAAGGACAAGAAGACAATCATCTTATAAGACAACAAGGATATATGATCACAGAGCTATCATCTAAGAGCCTCCTCAGAAAACTCAGACTTCTGATTTTCATCTTCATAGCAGTCCAAACACATATCATCATTGATATTCAATCTCATTGATCTCAATACCTTCTTTGCTTCCCTCCTTACAGATAACCGCTCCTCCTTCCTGACCGAAACAAAATTGGAACGATCATTCCTTGGTTTAGGACAATTTGGTACAGATTGATCTCTCGAATCTTAGAAGTACTTATACAGTACAAATGTTTGGTGTTTAAACGATTTTCTCTTACTAGCATTAACCTAGTCCATCATTTTTTCCTTTTTATCGTTGAACCTTTTTTACCCACAAACAGCAGGGTACAATACCTTACTTTTTTATCTCTTCCCAATCAAATAGTCAGTAAGACGGGTATACCAAATCCGCCTGATTGTTTCAATCCGTAAGTGAGCGTTTCAATCTAATATCAATTGTACTAAGTGTTCATTTGATTTAGGAGATAAAAAACTATCAAACACTTTTGTAAATATGTTTATCCCTTAATCCTTACAAAGATAATTAATAATTAACCACATACAAATGTTGCATTTCAAGTTCTTTTGGGACTACCAAGCTAACTAAGTAGCAGAACATTATAACGTTCATTATAAGAGAGAAAATAATTCCATCACTTTTTTGAGAAACCTCGTGCCATAAGGCGAGTCTTTATACTTTAAGACTTCAATCTTCTTACTGCGCTTTGTGACAAATAATCATGTATGTCCCATAGGTTTTATACTTGGTTGGTTAGCACTACCACACCAAATACCTGCATGTTTTTCAAGAACCAATTTCTACCTGGATTATTACGCCAAATATTCTCTTTGTTGGACATTAAATAATAAGAAGCATGGTTCGATCTCATCTTGCTCTATTTTCTTGAGCAACTGTATATGAACATAATGTTGGGTGCAATAATCAAAAATGAAGAAAATTAAATAAAAAAAAGTTATTAATACTTAGCTCCTTAATGGAAGTGATTTGTCGTAACGGATGAGCTCCTCGTATCTCCGCAACAACAACATGGTATGTAGAAAAACTTTGGAAAAACAGAGTGAGTCACTTATTCAACATGTTGTCCTTAAGACATTAGCACCCGACTACACTCAAGAGTGATGCTATAGACTCCACAGGGTGGATGCCTCTAAGATAAAACACCCTACTACACCTACTACTAGCATATGTAGTAGATGCTCAACTTGAGCTTGGGAACTCAGGAAAAACTCTCAAGGAAAATCAACAAAAGCTTAAGAAAAACAATAGAAAAATATTTTCTTTTGTTGTCTCTAAAAATATAGAGAAACCCTTTTCCTTGGATTATTTCTATAGGTTGAGAAAAGCTTGTTTATATAATAATCTAGTACAACTTAAGAAGAGGGATCTCTACGATATGGGACTAATAAGTTTATATAGTCTCTTAAATAATTTAAGATTGAAAACTCCCCGATGTGGGTCTAATAAGTTTTTCATTCACAAAAGAAAACAAAACTTTATTTTATTTACTTAAAAAACTTTAAAATAAAATTTAATCTATATAGTTTTCCAACAATCCCCCACGTGAATAAAAACCTTAGTAAAACAAGAAAAACACAGATAGATCTTGGTAAATCCACACCTCAACCCATGACCTGACCTGACCGAACAGACAAACCGTGTGTGTTAAAGTTATACTAGCCATTGCCAAAGTCCTCTCCCTCACACATAAATGTGTTGACCCCAGGGTCATACTATGGATTGCAAAAATCATAGTAGTATAGAGAGCTTTCATCTTTAGTTTCCCATACGTGGGACTAAAGGTTTCGTTCACCAAAGTAAAAATGATCCAGTGATCCCTTAGTGACCCTTAGGTCCTAAGTACCAGTAATACCAAGACCATAAAAAAAATATAAAACTCATTTTCTCAAAATGAATTAAATCTCGATAAAAAGCGAAAATCACATAGAAAACAAGAAATACCACATTGGCAAAGGTTTCCATGAGGTCTTGAACCTTTTCTTAGTGAGAAATTACCGAAACTACTTGCTAGAGACAGTGAACACGATGTCTTGAACTGCTAGGGTTTGGTGTGATTCGCGATAACAACTACGTATGATATCGCCAAGGTTGCTTCCAAACTCGTGCGGTTGTACTCATTTTGGCCCTGAGTAAATATCTTGTTTCTCAGAATGCTATAGAGAATCGGCTCATATTCTCATAGGAAGCGACCCACTTCCTCCTTCATATAAGTGAGTTCTATCAAGAGTGTTACTGCTACACCCACTTCAATCATAAATTG
The DNA here is from genome assembly GCA_023531435.1 of Papaver californicum. Lineage (NCBI taxonomy): Eukaryota > Viridiplantae > Streptophyta > Magnoliopsida > Ranunculales > Papaveraceae > Papaver > Papaver californicum. Next base: position 1,678,457 of record JAJJMC010025839.1, read on the forward strand.
AAACTGTAGAACTCATTAAGACTTCTTAAAAGTCATCTTTCACATGCAGTCACACTATCACAACAATGCACCATAGGGAGGGACAGAGAATGTCATTCTCTTGATAGTGCATACCTTTAATTACCACAAATTACTTGTATCATTGAACCTTCGTCTTAGGATCTCCAGTCAGTAAGGTTGAGTATCCTTCATGGTAATTTTATTTCATGAGCTTAAGTCCCATCCCCCTCGATGCAATAACAAACTCTCTCTCTAGATTATCCTTTCGTCAAAGATCCACTGATTTTTCTCTAGACTTTACTAAGTCTACAAAAATTACTTCATTAGAGAGTAGTTGTCTTGCCGAACCAGCCTTCTTCGAGTTTGTCTAGACTTTTCCATTAATCATTTACTTTAGACTCATATAGTCAATTGAGTTTCAACAGTGGGCTTCGGTCACAAAAGAATACCCAACAAAAGGGTTTTATCCATTCAGCTTCCTCTGATGCATTAATTTAAACAAACAGACTCTGATTTCATCTCAGTCGAGTTTCCCATGTCCGTTGGAGGATTTCCAACTACTTATACATCCTAAGAGAGCACACACATAGGCTAAGATTCTCCAAAGCTTGAAATCACAACATCTCTTAAGGTCAGTGTAATATGTATCATGCACATACACAATTTAAAATGTACCTCGGGTACTGCAAATTTCTGATCAGATCATCCCAATAATTCTTCTGGGGTCACAAGTGTATTTGTACACCTAATTCGCTGCACATTTACAACACAAATTAAACGTATCGAGTTTGACAAAGACCATTTCCTTCATAATTTCTTCTGGTTCCAATGATCCTTTATATCATGCTTGTCTACAACAACTAGTCTTTCAGTCAAATTGTAAAAATCACATGTTTTCTAGTGGTTGGAAAGCATATAAAGGCATACACAAGATACATGTACTACATACTAGTACGGTCATTACATCTTCCTCCAAAAGGTTGGTGCAATATATATCACATATTTGAAATTAAATATGTACCTTTAGCATCCCAATTCTATGGTCCTGTGATTAGAGCATCCCTTAAATTCTCCAGGATAAAATGAGAAACATGCACACCTATTTTACAACACACATTAAACACATTTGACAAAAACTATATCATTAAAAATTAATTTTGGTTCTTTATGATCCTTTAGACCACTTCAACAACATATTAGTTTCCTGTCAAACTTTAAACAACAAAAATTTATTAGTGGTTGTAAAACACATAACAAAGGCATGCTAAACACATGCACCTTCAATTGATTTAGTATAAATATACTTATCAAATTCATTAGTGTCACATCACTAGTACTCATCATCATCACATAATAATATTGTTAGGTCATTGATTTACAGCGTGGTTCAAGTCAAGTATATATAGGTGTAATCAGTTTGTACTTTTACTCCCTAGCGCTAACCAAACCCTTAAGGATTGTCCACCTTTGACTAGTACTGCCTCCACATCCATCTAATGTAACATATTTACAATAATGGCAAACAATGCCTGAACTAGTAATTTTAGTGTCATGTGAGTATGTGTCAAGTGATAGGATTTTAGAGTACCCTATATAAATAAACCGCAATCGCACGGTGTCTACAATGCAGACAACGACAAGTACGGGTCGAACCCACAGGGAGCGGGGACAATACTGCAATCAATATTCTTAATAAACTAACCAGAAACAATATTTTTGGATTTTTAGACTTATGAATAAAATGATAAAACAAACTAAACTAATAAAATAAATCAAATGAGAGAAACAGTAACAGGGGTTTTCAGTATCCACCACTATTTCTATTTAATTACTGAAGTGAAACATAACTCCCGAATATTCATCTTAGCATGGCACATCAAAAGCTCTAAGTCTCATGCATACACCATCTAATTACGTTAGCGAGAAAATTATACGAAACTAATTATAGGTTCACAAATAATACCTGGCTCTTCTAAGCATACCACATCTAAGGATTTAACCCAAGCATGAAATATCAAATAAGTATAGAAACATATTTGCTATCCTATTAATTCTACGCGTAGGTTACTGTATTATACAGAACTGGTGAAACAACAACTAATTTTTCATTAAATCAATAAACAAAATCATGGAACTAATCTTATTCAAATCATAATAGTTTGTACCAAATAATTCAATTTAATTGGTCTAATACTTTAAATGATTTCAACATAAAACTCTAGCTACAAATTAATTAGCAAGACATGGGATTGGGTTTCTCACAACCCATAAAAATAATTAAGAAAGTAGAGAGGGAAAGATTAAACCAAAGTAAAGCAATGGATGGTGTGGCTTCTGGGATCTGTTTCTCCGGTATACTTCTCTGCCTCCAATCACCGCTAAGAACAGAACTTTCCTAGCCGTCACAATCAATTCCACTGAGCAAAGCCTTCACTCTGACGCACAGTTCCTCTCACCTCAAACCGTACAGACCTATGTCCCCCCTCCACTCTCTTCTATGCCTCTCTCCTCCTTCACGTGTTGTCTCCTTTCTTCTTTCTCACTTCCAGCCGCAAAACTTTCTCCCCTTATCTCTTCCTTAATCTGCCTGATACGCCTACCAACCACAGCCGTACTTTCCCTCTCTCTTAATCAATCTTTCTCCCTAGCCTTCCTTTCTCCCTAGGTATCCTCTGTCAACTCCTCAAAGGAAAACCTAAAAGAAGTCAAGTCCCCTAACTCTTCTATCCTCTCTTTATTTTTATACTCCACCAATCACACCCCCCTCTTTCTTCTCCACCTGACGCACGTCTCAATCAATAGCCTACGCCTATCTACTCTCTACCCTACCTATTCACCCCTCCAATACCCCTCCTAGGTATTCACTCCCACCTAACCTAAAAGAAAAAGTTGCTCCTTGGCCACGTCAACTGTTCTTTTCTCCGACTTCTTCAAAGTTAACAGACCCCACCTTCTCTTATGACAGTCTGTCTCCCATCTTCAAAGAAGTCACGCCCAACTTCTCATGCTAGTCTCCAGCCACGACTGCTACTTCTATTGACCACGTCACATGCTCACTTTCTTTTTACTTTTGTTCTGTATCGTACCAACTCCAAAACCAACTCTGTTTATTACTGCATCTAGAGAATATTCGTGACTCCTTGACTGGTGCTTCAAATATCAAGAGACGACATCTAATATTCGCACCAATTTAGTCCATTTTGTTGATATAACTATAACGTCTGGTATTTCGCATACCACTTATAAAAACAATAAAAATACATTATTAGTATAAATTAAAGTACTAGAAAATATAAATTAAAAGGTATATATATATATATAAAAATTATGCCCGTATCACCAAGATATCACTACTTTATTCTCTAACAACAATTTCACAAAGTCAAGTCTCTGTCTGACTTATTCTATCTCGTGTGAGAACCCGACCTCAGAAAACTGCTGTCGAGAAGTCAACATCCTCAACAAAATTTATTTAATTCAAATATTGTTATCTTCAGAACTTACAAGTTATCATACTACAATTCTTGTGATCATATGCAAAGATTTGCTAAAGAAGTCGACTTACCTTAGACCCCCCCACCCCCACACACACACATACACACACACAATTGAGGTTTACAGGGTAGGAAACTATAAGTCTAGGGTATTCTATAAATCTGCTTGAGAATCAAAGAAACACTTGTTTCCTTCTTATACCCCCACAGTTGAGGCATAAGACCCCAGTTATCATGATTTCTCACATAAGAAACTACAATTATGTATCATTTAGGTTGTATCTAACCATATAATGGTACTTTACACCAACATTATGATTTAACATGTTTATGTACTCATTCTCAATTCATTAATGATTTTCCCTTTTATCTACTATTGTCTTGTTCTATTAAGCTAACACTCAAAGCATCACAAGACCATATTTCCAATATAACACTTCATAGTAACTTAGGTAGATATAGCATTTGGCACGAGTTTCAAATCGCAATGCTCATATTGAGAATGATATTATAATATGATTAATGTCCATACCTGACAAACCTTGTACTTCATTTACCCATTTCTTCAACTGTTTTGATAGTTGAGTTGTTCATGAAAATGCTTTTGATCTTTTCCATTCTTGGTAGAACACAAAACATGCCTTTTCTGAAGCACACGTTCCAACACTTCCGTTACTTACCAACCAATTCTTTTTATCATCTCCATTAAAAGTAAAATTACTTAACATAGTAAGAACATGAATTGTTCCATTCAAAATTTGAATAAACAATTCTCTATTCCTAGGAGATAAGCACACAACTAAAGATTACAGAAGTTATGACAGATTAACACTTAATCTATCATTCAATTTGAGATGATAAAACTTCTGACCAACTAGGATTCAAGCAAAATTGGTTGATACTCTTGTTCGACATAAGTAATATCAAATTATCAAGACATTCTAAGTGCTCATCTTATCAAAATGTTTATTACCAACATATAATTATCAAGTTACTTAAATCTCTCTTCACATTAGACTATCACTATCATCAGTAAGTAATAAAACCTCAAAATGATTTTTATGTACATATGTATCAATTCAAGAACATTTGATCACATGCACGTCTCTAACATTTTAGAGGCTCAGGGCGAACTTTCAAAAAAGGGCCTTTTCTAATATATATATGAGGGAATATAAATGATAAATAAAACGACAATCAAATTAATCAAAAATTATATGCATGTATATAAAAGTCTAATAAGAGTCCAAAAATAATAAAAACTTAACTGGAAAAGGTACAATACAAGCTAATACAATGTGAAAATATAGCGGGTGAAGGCCGCCCAATTTTTTTTTTGCAGTTTGATCTTTTTTTTTCCTACAAAAAAATGTAACCAACATACCATACAAATTGTAAGGTGTTTGAATAAAAGATTAAATTCAGTGATTCATAATAATTACGATTTCATGATTACTCTGTAATTTAGCGAATTTCTAAAAGCCCAAAATTTGTAAATGTTATGCATTAACTAAATTATTAATTTATTAATTATAAACAAAGATGGAAAAATTGAATGAAAAGAAGTTAAGAAGATAAACCTCAAAACTCGAATAGATATAAGATATTTACGTCGTTTACTTGTTCCAGATCTTCACAGTCTTTGTTAAAATCAAAAGATTAAGATAGACAAACCTAAGAACTTATCTGTAATTTTGAATATATAGAAGGTCAGTGATAAGTGCATAATTCACATGATTATAGTGTCAAATCTATACTTGTTTTACCTATAATTATTGCATATTACCTTTTATTACTTTTTTTTTCTGTCTTATGTCTTATATTAGGTGAATCATCCAAAAAGGAGCTACAAAGTGCCTTAAACGAACAAGGAATTAAAGTCTACCAATGGAAAAGAGAGTCCAACATAAATTCTACTCATTAAAATCCAGAATTTTTTAACAACATTTTGAATAGAATGAGAAGACGAAGCCAATACAAAAAGAATGAGGTCATTCCGAGTTTGTACGAAGAAGTTATGGACGAAACGGTCGAGACGAAGAAAAAGTCACCTACAGCTCAACAGTCGGCATTGCTCATTAGCAACCAATCTGTGCCGAATGTGACACGAAATAGGGCAGATAATTGGACCTAAAGTCGGCATTGATCATTAACAGAGCATCTATGCCGAATGTAGCAAGTTTGGTGGCAGAAAGTTTCACCTTCAGTTGGTATTGCTCATTGATAGACACATTTTAGTGTCTAAATTACACCTTAATTTCTAGTGA
>JAJJMC010025839.1:1684227-1885311 GCA_023531435.1 Papaver californicum
CAAGTTCGAGAATCGAACCTTTATTTACCACTTCTAAAATTACATCACTCATCAACAACCAATCTATGTCGAGTGAAGATAGTTCAGTGGCAGAACGGTTTACCAACTATCGGTATTATTGGTGGGGCATTCTCTATGCCGACTGTAGAAAGCCAAAGGGGTCCGTTTGACACGTTTTTGACTTCCAAATTAAGGAAACTTAATTCCAATGGGATTCTAAACCCTAGAAGGAGAGGATACTTGAGATCCAAGCATTGATAGCTATAAAAGAAGACATCTAAGGCTCAAACAAGACACATCCCATCACATATGAGTAGCTAAACTTTTGTTGATTAAGGATGAATTCAATATTTTAAGCGTGAAGCTTTATTAGTTAATACAAGTTTGTTTGAAGTTATTATCATCATCGTTTATTTTCACTATATTTAGGGTTTATGATTGATTTCTTAGATTGTTTGGAGTGCACGCTAAATTAATATATTGATCATTCTATTGCTAGTTGAGAGTTGAGCGATCCGTAATTGTCGATTATCTCCTACACAAGTAGAGAGCGTGAGACCTTGTAGAGGGATTCTGTGGAGCAATCGTGTGTGAAGACAACGCTAGCTAGTGGACCGAGCGTACTGAGTCTAACTACTAGGATTAAACCTAAATTCATAAATCTTGAAGCATTTGATCGAGTTACATCTTGTAAGCGTACCTCAAGGCGGCTCAGTTGGATAGAATCCGGTGAATAAGCATACCTGTCATCCAATGAAATAAGGAGTTTTAGGGATACCTAAGCGTACATGTTATTTTACGGTTGGTGATGAGTGATTCTAACGAAAGATAGATAAGTATGTTAATCAAGTCAACGTTTGGTAAAAGCGAAGGAATCCCTAATCATCTTTCTTTCTTATTATTATTTTGTCTTTTTAGTTAATTAAATCTCAAAACCCCCCCTTTTTCTTTTACTTTATTTTAGTTTTGCTAATCCAAAAAACATCTCAATTACACAGCTCTTTGTGGGAACGATCCTTACTATCGATGTATTACTAGTTAATTAGTGAGAAATATCTTGAGTAATTTGTTGCACTTATGACACGCACCAGTCATTCAACAAATATTTTTCTTCCTGCTTCCTTTTTGATAAAATTTTATCTTGTTTTTTGTATAAAAGGATTTTTTTTTTGACTCCTCCGTCTTTTGGGCCTAGGGTGGTCGACCCTTAGGCCCTATGTAAAAGACATCCTTATTTGATCGCTTAACCTTCTTGTTGCACTAGTTAATAAAAGATGCTTTATACCTCACTATCCATATGACTATGGTATACTAGTGTATTATGATTCTCATATTTTCAACAAAAGGTAACTTATTAAAAATGATTTAAAAATCACCATAGAAATTGCTAATACATAATTATTAACCAATCATGTGATTCGAGCCAATTGATACTACGCAAAGCACATATAATCAAAGTGATTTATAACATGATGCATAGTTCATACACAACTGATTTAACATCTCATTATTCATTAGCAATGTGATACTAATCTAACACATATAAGAGATTATCACTTTAAGTCACAAAAATCAATTAGTTACTTGCTCTTATTTGTTTATGAGAAATATTTCAACTAAATTGAAATCTCAAGTGTATTATGGATAAAAATACTCACCAGTGCCGGTTTTTCATGTTCTATCCAAAGTGAAAAAGTACCACTATGAATGGTTGCAAGATCTCACACTAATCTAGAGCTTTGACACATTTATTGATATTCCGGACAGACATGCGCAACAATTTTGCAAACACCATATCTCACAAATCACAATTCTGAATCATAAATAAAATATAAGTTTTGAAGATAACATCCAAATCTACAAACTTCGTTTGAATCACCATTTCATAAAACTCATAGCTATGCCAGAAAAACTAATTTAGTCAACAATATTTGTTTGCCTGTCAGAATTTTTCAGGAACGTTTCTCAGTTTTGTAAAATATCTAAAAAATACTTTTACAAGTCCACAAATTCTGAAATTTGGTGTGGCTAACTATCAGGATGTCTACTATATTCGGTTAAAAGGATTTATTAAATTCCTTCTAGGTTAAGAGATATACTCGAAACTCTACAGCTCACCAAAAAACTCAATTTTGTTTTTTCACTTCATAATTAACATCCTTAGTTTTCCAATATAATATTAATATCAACGATTCACAAATCGATCATTCATTTATGATTATTACTAAATCTAATGTCTTAAGATTGTTGGGAGCAATAATCAAAATTGAAGAAAATCAAATAAACAAAAGTTATTGATACTTAGCTCCTTAATGGAAGTGATTTTTCGAGACGAATGAGCTCTTCGTATCTCCGCAACAACAACATGGTATGTAGCAAAACTTTGGAAAAACACAGAAAGTCACGTGTTCAACACGCTGTCCTTAAGACATTAGCCCTAGGCTACACTCAAGAGTGATGCTATAGTCTCCAAAGGGCAGATGCCTCCAAGATAAAAACACCCTACTACACCTACTACTATCATATGTAGTAGATGCTCAACTTGAGCTTGAAAACTCAGAAAAAATCCTCAAGGAAAATCAACAAAAGCTTAAGAAAAACAATAGAAAAATATTGTCTTTCGGTGTCTCTAAGAATATAGAGAAACCCTTTTCCTTGGATTATTTCTATAGGTTGAGAAAAACTTGTTTATATAATAATCTAGCACATGTTAAGAAGATGAATCTCCCCGACGTAGGACTAATAAATTTTATAGTCTCTTAAAATAACTTAAGATTGGAAACTCCCCAATATGAGACTAATAAGTTTTTCATTCATAAAAGAAAACAGAACTTTATTTTATTTACTTTAAAAGCTTTAAAATAAAATTTAATTTATATAATTTTCCAACATATAATAATCATTAATATATTCACACGATCTTTCCATTGATTCATTTGCATTCTTATAAATATCTACGAAAATTTTATTATTCTGGAATTGTTAAATTTCCACGTATAAATTTGAATATGTTCACAATTTACGAATGCACATAGTGTTTGTCGAGGGTAGAAAAATTTCGCAGCATAGAGTAGGTATAGGCAGAACTCAGACAGATAAGCTGGAGTAGTAAACTACAATTTAACCATTAGATTAGTCTATAAAAATCTAAACCACATAGGAATGAGCTGTGAGCTGCTCGACATGCACGTGAGAAAAGAGAGAGTTGTTGGAGAGAGATCCGTCCATGTTAATAATAATGCATCATGTTTTCTCCATTCCAACCCAAAAATAATGCAGTCTTGCATGTGATTTTGATTCTTGACTTTGGTTATATGTTTTCTCTAGCATTATCCATCCATCTCCTCTTTCTCTTGGTTTCTTATTTTTTCCTCTTTCTAGTTTCTCATTTTTCTTTAGGGATCATTGGAACCCAGCAGCTAGTTAATATTTGCATCTCTCCACGTTATATTAAGACATTTAAGGACTTTAATAATACTATGTTTTTATTTTGTTTCTTTGAGTGAATGTACTACGGATGCACATGAAAGTACTTTCTTTTTATGTTTTTGCTCACAAATGTACACGACGGATGTACGTATCCAGAAGTGTTTGAGAACTGATTTTTTTTTATAACCTCCTAATTTGAAGCAGTGGCGGGAACAACATTAGAGCCTGGGTAGGCTAAAACAGTAGGATGGACTAAAAATTAAATTCCTAAGGGCTATTTTTTTTTCTTCCTCAAAGTTTACCCTTGAAAAAATGAAAATTAGCTAGCTAGTTTCATCACTGATTCAATGTGTTTGCATCATCATACCGCGTGTTTGCAATAATGGCAAGAAATTGTGGTAAATCGAACCGGTAGGATACGATCAAACCAATAACATCATCAATGTGCTTAATCCCTTCTTGTATTCATGCTTATACAACTGATAACACGAAAGACAAGGTGCATATGCGGGTTATAAATATTTTGGCACAGATTGGGAGTGGGTAAGAAAGTGCGCATGTGACCGCCGTAACGTGAGCTTCACTCATGGATTCAGAAGAATAATAAGTAAAACACTGTAAATTGTAAAACTAAAAAGTTGGGAGTGGTAAATTAAAATAATCAAAGAATCGGTTTAGATTCCTGGCTTAATTGGAGCTTTAGCAAATTTATCCCCACATCATTAATTATAGAAGGAGTCAAAAGATGTTGTAAATACTAGTTTATCCTTATCCTAATAACTAATCATAATCTCTATTATACTTAACCAAAATCAGTCTCCATTTGTATTTTAAATCAAAACCAAAAACCTCTCATCTTCTTCTCCCTAATTCTCCTCCCTAACGATTCTATATTTTTTTTCCGAAATCAAATCAAAACTTTAATCCACGATTTTTATACAAACATGGCTCATATGAAGAATCTCCAGAGAGATGTGAGCCCATCTAGAATTGCAGAGAAAGTTAAAGGAAAGTTAAAGTCGAAAAGGCACAAGAAATCAAATCGAAAAGAATCAGACGATAAAATGGTCCCAATTAAAAAGTAAGTAAGCCAAAACCCATTACTCTATTTGCTGGATGTGAATGTATGTTTGTTTTAAGTGTAAATCTAGACTAAAAACCACAAAATTGCAGTTACAGGGAGAGGGTCTGCATGGTCGATAACCTTAGACCATGACGATTTATCATATACCTGATAGAAGTATGAAAAATCGTCATGGTTTTTGATTTTCAACCATGACGACCTTAGTAGGTTATTTCCCTTGAAGACGAAGGGTCATTAGGGTCGCATCGGTTGTATTTTTAAGCCATGAAGACTTTTAGTATGTGACGGCCCTTTGATAAACCATAACAACCCCCAAAGGAAAAAATATCTACTCTGCCCATTTCAATGATAAGGGTCGTCACTTTACAAATATTGTGTCGTTACTGTTTTTTCTTGGGTCATTACCATCGACGATTTAGACCATGACGACTCTATGACTAAGTCTGAGATTTTTGGTTCTGACTTTTTATTTTTTGTGTATTTTGTATTGTAGTTGGGTTGAAAAGGGCAAAGAAAGGAAAAGGTAAACTTGTACCCACTCCTCCTTCAAAAACTCCTATCCCTCATTAATTATTGGGAAAACGTCCGAAAGAGGTACCTTTCTCTATTCGTGAACGTACACAACAAGGTGACGAACAAGAGGATTCCTCTTCTCCTGCCTCCTCTATTCCATTTGTGACTTCAGACAATGACAATGAACAAACTGAAGATGAAGTTGATGACACCAATGTTGGTGGTGGTGGTGCTGGTGGGGGTGGTGGTTCTAGTGGTGTTGGTGGTGGTGGTGGTGGTGGTGGTGATGATGATGGTGATGATGATGGTGGGGAGGAGGAGGAAGAGGTACAAGAAGAGACAGAAGAAGAGATACAAGAAGAGGCGCAAAAAGAGATACAAGCTAAGGAAAAGGGCAAGGGCAAGGAAATAGCCCCACCTGCGAGACACGTTCCCAAACCCCACTTGATCATGGAAGCTGAACGCGGTCGAAATGTTGAAGGAATACCTTAGATGGAGGAAAGGTTTTATTTGCATATCCCGGATCGTGGGCTCGTACCATCCATCAGACCATCGTAACAATCTCAACTTTGCGTTTTAACTACTTGTTGTTAATTAGTTTGTTGATTGGGTTATTTTCTCCTTTTTTTCCCTCCATTTTGTAGGATCATTCGAACGTCGTACTTCTTTTCAGACGCCAGTCTTCCTATGCAAAAATAAAGTTTTGGAAACTAGAAGATGAATGTCCAAGAGTTAGAGAGTTAATAGAGAATTCTGGTTTTTATCCTGTCGTAGAGAGCTCTGTGATTGCCTATGACAGGGTCGCGGTTTCTTGCTTCTGTACGAGGTATTACCCTGAAGTAGATTGCTTCTGATCCCGTTTGGAGAGATGATTATAACTCCTGACGATACAGAGAAGATTTTAGGGCTCCGGGTCGAAGAAAAATCTACTGGAGACAAGTTCAAGGTCAAACTTCTTTGGCCTGAAATTTATGAATTGGCCAAGGAGTTGTTTGGATGGGATAAAGACATGACGAAGTCCAAGTTGGTCAATGGGGCAGGTACCCAAAGAGAGAGTTTAACCTGTTGGATATGAGGCGCTCATATGCTGGGTCCCTACAAAAGGAAAGAGATAATGGTCACCTCTATGAGGTTGAAGTTCGTGCTGCCGTAGATGTTTATCTGTTTTATGTGCTAGGGGATGTTGTTTTTCCCGATAGAAAAGGAAACACGGTCAGCGCCAACTATCTCCAGCTCTTGCATCCTTTGGAAGATGTGAATAAGTACTCGTGGGGGACTGTCGTCGTCGCACACGTAAATGAGGAGCTAGCAAAAGCATCTAGGGAACGAACATCTCAAATGAACGAGAATACTAGTCTACTCCGGGTAATTGAAGTGATCATATTTGTTTGTTGGATGAAATGTTATTATTTTTTAATCTCTTGTTTGATGAATACTAGTTTTATTGTTTTGATTATTATGTAGGTGTGGATTTATGAACATTTTCCTTCATTGTTCAAAGACAACAAACACGTTAAAGTGAATGTGGGTTGGACCATGGCTCAACCAAGGGGATTGAAATACACGTTCACTAGGGGTCAAGAGAAGTTTCATAAGAGGCAGTTGTTAGACATGCGGGAAAGTTTGGACATGATGACAGCTAAAATGTAGTATTTGATCCATATGTGGCAGAGAGAGTTGATAGAAGACAAGATGTATCTTTTTACAATGGTCATTTGTTTTATCCTACTGGATTCTCAATGTATGATCCGTCTAGAGTAACACGGCAACTTGGCTATATTCAAGAACCATATGATGAGGATTATAAACCAAAATTCCAATTCAAACTTGATGAATGCAAGTACGCTGCATTGAGGTGGTTTACGACCCTCTGCCGGGGACCAGTGATTGGGATAAAATACATGCTAATTTGGTAGACATCTCTTTTTGGGATAATGTAAATAAGGGTTACGAGGCAAATGAGGTTTACTTGAATTGGTACCGAAAGTTCTCCCATGGCCGTATGATACGGATTGATTCTCACAGCCGGAAAAGAAACAAAGCTTTTACTTCTTCTACTTCGGCACCCGACGCCAGAACTGACTTTATGATTTTAAAGCTTGTCGTAAGTGTTTTTGCCTATCTTGTTGTATTTTTGTTAAATATATACACTTAACCTCAGTTGTAATTTATTTCTTTTAGAGAGATCGAAGGGATATTATGATCAAGGGACTGAGTTTTTCAAAGGACAAGGGAGAGGCGTTGACGCCATGCCAACAAGGTCGGTACATTGACTTGTTGACACACATTGAAAACCTCGTTACGGCCAAAATATTTACTGATCTGGCAAGTGAAAATAAAAGGTCTCACAAACGTTCTACCATGTAACCCAAGAAGGTGTTGATACCCAAGGCGACGTGAGGCAAGGAGATGCTGGTCGAGGTCGTGGAATTCAAGGAAAATATGCAAAGCGAAGCCGGAGATCAGCTACACAAGGAAGTGACCGAGATCGTAGTCGTGGTTCAGACGGTGTTGTTTTTAAGATAATGCAATAATATACTTGATCTCATGTGACATGATGTTTCTTAAATAGATACAATTTGATTTTACCTTATTTGAAATCATGTTTTTTACATTTGTAAAGAACAACATAATTTGGTATATTATTTGTAGTAGTATATTGTTTTAAAACATAGTTATCTCTCCAAGTTTCCAAGTAAATGTGTCGTCATGGTCAAAATTTAGGAGGATTGCGACTTCAAGTATGAAGGTTTAGAGTCGTCATTGTATATAAGTATCAACCTTAACGACTTTAGTTCTCCCAAAAAATGGCAGATATAAGTCTTCATGGATTATTGGGTGAACCGATGCGATCCTACCACACCAACACATCCAGGAAAAAGTGAAGACGGGAGTGGTTAGGGTCGTCATGGTAGAAAATACCAGGTTGACGACTCTTAATTTGAGAAGTTGGTCATTTAGTTTAATGGTAAGTGTCGTCAGTGTCTAAAATAGCATATTGACGACTCCATCTCTGATAAATTTTTCTTTTTTTCCGGGATCAGATTCGTCATGGTATACAGTTTAAACCGATGCGACCCTACTACTCCAAACATCAAAAAAAATATCCAACTTTGCCAACAAGTGTCGTCAATGTGTATTGTTATCGACCTTGCCGACCCAAAACCCCCAAATATTAGTCGGTATGGATGACACCTTTAAACCCTGACGACCATTGGAGCCGTTAGTGTACATACATTTTAACTGCGACGACCCTAGACAAAAGAGGTTGACAAACAACAAGATAATAAACATTTTATTCATTAAGCATTCGAAAGTGTGCTTCAACATATACAACTTTTCCAGAAGATGTACGACTAATCCCCTAAATCAACTTTTGTTGGAGATTCATCCAAAGTCTTCCATATGGTCATGCCATACTCATATTGGTTTATCCACTCCTTAGAGAACTCTCCCCAACAATACTTACTCATTGGTGGTAAAGGACACTCTTCTTTTATCTTCAGATCGATGAAACGATTATTATTCACATGTGCCATAATTATTCTGTTCTTATTTAGTGTCCTCTCACACCTAGTTTTTGAGTGTAGGTATGTCGTAGAGCCCCCAGAGAACCCAGGAGAGAATAAATAAACAACACAAGTAAATGTGTCCGCAAAAAGTTGCCCACAGTAAGGCATCCTCATCCAAAATTTAAAACCGGCCTTCTTTGCCCCCTTCTGCCTTTTTACAGAAAACACTAATTTCTTGAATGTATTTTCTTTTCCTTTCCCATCTTCTTCCCGGATCATAAAAACATAGAGTTCCTTGTTCTGAACAAGTTTTGCGGCCATTTTGGTTATTGCAGAATGGATTTGGGTGACGTTCTCGTCATCGTCTTCATTGAAATATCTTGAATGTTCCGTTGCAACATGGAAAACACAATTTCCATCACCGTCGACGTCGTCGGTGGATATAAGGTAATCTAAAATGACATAAGGGAGTTATTTTGTATACTCTTCGTACACCTTATGAGTAACACGATATGGACTTCATTGTAAATCCCTAGGGGTATGCATATTTCCCCTTTTCCCTTTTATTGTAACCATTTCACTTGTTTGGTTTTGTTGGCTCTGGAGCACATGCTCATCAACATCCATATTTTGTTGGCCTTCGCTAAGTGGCTTCGATGGCATCGCGGCAACCTTCGGTTTCACTTTTCGTTCACTTTGGGTATATACTTCTTTCTTTGGCCGACCCCTTTTCTTGGGTGTAAACGAATTCGCATACTCCTTATATTCTGTTTCGACATACTCATGACGTGATGGATCTCTTGTGCATATCTAATTGTCCTTTACCTGCTCTCTGAATGACATCTTTGTGTTTGGTCTACCTTGTGCTTTTTGCATTGTAGGCTCCTCTTGTACCTCCAAAGATCGACGGAATCCCGACCACAAGTTAGCAACCAATATTTGTCTTCTCGCACAATTCATTGTAGGGTAAACTTCATTTATAGCGCGACTAAGCTCCGTGTCTCCAAATTGTTCATCATATGCTCATGTGGGCCTTGGTACTAAAGAAAGTTGCCTAAAACATATCAATATAGTCAAGCGGAATGACATCCTTGTACTCACCAAGCTTATGACGACATGGGAGGCCGAGCCACGTTAAGGTCGTACAATTACATTACACAAAAATGCCTTCTTTATCTTGATCCCTATATCTTTTAAGTTCGACCATCATATAGTGTATTGCTTATACCGACACTTGGTAGGATATACCACTCAGCAAATTATAATCATCTATATATGCCAACAAGAACTTGTCCCTACTTTGTTCCATTTGGGTCATTATCCGGTTAAGATCATTCATGGCGTGCTCGTGAATAGATTCTTGTACCGTAATGACCCCATTTTTACTATCTTCAAGGATGCTTTTTAACCGACCATGTGATGCCTTTTCCATACTTGTAGACTCATTTTTGAAGTGCTTATATTTGTTGGTACATGCATACACAAAATTTTCCGTGTATGGACGTAACCATGAATTTTGGCAATATCGACCGCTTTCCTATGATCTTTGCTCCAATCATCAATAAACTTTTGTAACTTACAAAAAAAATTCACCTCGGTAGTAGAATGATCCAAATCGTCCCAATCAATTAGAAATTGCTTTCATTTCTCTCCATCTTCCTGGTATTGTTCCTTTTCTTTATTTTCTCTTCCGCTCGTTCCTCTCTGGAAAGTTGACTTAGGCACTCGTCTTCCTCCTTCGAACGCTTAGTACCGGTCTTTGGCTTAGACTTTTGGATATGACGTCTTTAATTTGAAAGGATATTGCACTGGATGTGCCACATGCATAGAAAATATTGTGCGAGTGGAAAAACTTGTTGAATGTCATTCATCAATCAAATCTCCCTATCGGTAATTTTAACCCCTGGAGTTTCTTCACCGCGGTAAATCAACCTCAACTGTTCCAACGCCCAAATATAGTCATTTTCTTCCTCTTTTTTCCATAAAACACCAGGCAACGGTGAACGGTTGCTTATCCAAAATATGACTGATAATGTTCCACATAATCATGTTATACCTATTGGTCTTATAGGTACAATCTATCATCAAAACCTGATAAAAACACTGAGCCAATGCCACCATCTTCGGATGCGCAAGGAAAATGTGAGACACTTTGTTGTTCGGACCCAAATTTGTTTGCATCGCGTAGTCTAGCTTTTCCGCTAACCACTGAGATTGTTACATGATTAATCTACCATCCCATTCGGTTCTTTTGAGCGTTGCTTTTGCGGCATAAATTATGGAAATTATGGCCAAGTTATCCTTATCATCGGCTTTTATCTTATTCAGGATCTTAAGAGGTCTACTTTCCTTCATCATCCGGACCGTCTCTATCTCATGTGGTTTCAACCGGGAATATGCAGTGTGACGAATCATACTTTGGGGCAACGGATAGTTATGACGACCATCGGGAACACTCGACAATCTCCATAGACCACCTTCAAAGTTCCTATTAAGTCTAATCTTAAACGGACACCCACACTTTTTTCTTTTGATTTGTAGACCCTCGTCGTCTTCTTCTCGTACTTATAATCCTTTGCTTTGTGGATTTCACGCTTGCGGCCTCTCTCGCAAATCATCTCAAACTTTATAGTCATGACTTGGTTGTTTTGAACCAACACGAACATTTTCTCTTTGGCCTTTGAGATAACCCATTCCTTTGCCTCAACCTCAGTTTCCCATGTCTATATTTCACAAATTTGATTTTATGAAATGTATACTTATGTTGACGAGAGGACTAGTCAAACTTATTGAGAACATAAATCAATTCAAAAGGTAGATCACATACCTTTTCATTCATATAGTGGTGGGAAGTATCCAGCCTTATCTGAGACATTGGTTCAAGTTTATAGCTTATTTGTGCACAACCTACATAGAAAGGAAAAAACAGATTTAAGCAAACACAATGAGATGAGTCGTCATGGTCTTAAACTATCGACATCGACGACTTAGTCTAGTGTCATCAATGTATTTTTTAACAGGTTAACGACTCTTTTCAGACACTGTGACGACACGTTTTCGAAAAACATGATTGACGATTGTCCATAAGTTACAAGGGTTGTTATGGTATTACAATACGATCATGACGACCCTAGCAGCAGTTATTGCGAATTTTGAATTTGCCAAATATGCTTACTGATCCAACGGTTTTTTTAAAAACAAAATTAGTCGTTGGTAATTTAACACTATAAAAGGAAACTATCCCTTTCATCTCATTCTCACCTATCTCTTTCATATTAATTTTCATTCTCACCAATCCCTTTCATTCTCATTCTCATTCTTATTTTCCAACTCATTCTCACCCTTCCCTTTCAAGCATTAAATATGGTAACTCCATACACTATCGATGAAGATGTTGTTATTGTTAGATCGTGGGTTACGATCACAAAGCACGACCACGATAGAGCGCACATTACCCAAAGTAACGAATCCGTTAATGAAGACATCATGGACCAGACATCTGATTCTTGGTGGAAACGTTTGTTTAAGATTTTTATGGGATTAGATGGAAATCGTAATCGTAGGACATTCAAACCCATTAAGACAAGGTTCGAGAAGTTGTTTCAACGATTGGAAGCTTTGAAACATGAAATAAAAGATGTAAAAGAAGCTCATCCCACTGAATCCATTGTGACAAGAGTAAGTATGCCAATCAATAAGTCGTTCGTCAAAAATAGTTTTTAAACTTTCAAACTTACAATTGATTTTTCTTTTTCAGTGGGTGACGACTCTCAAAAGATATGAAACTATCCATGGAAAAATGTTTACGCATGAGGATTGCTATCGTATTTTGGAAGAAAATGCCATTTGTTATTTCAACCTATATGTTTAAGTGTTTAAGTGTAATCTAATGATCTATTCTGTTTCATTTCCTTTAATGTAACGCTATGCCTTTTCGATTCAATAAAATGATTTTATGTTAAGAATTGTTTTACAAAAAAAAAAAAAAAAAAATCCCAAATGGAATCGTCAAGGTTATGAATATCCACATTGACGACTGCATATTAAACTTGGTTAGAGACGTCATGGTATTTCATATGAACCGATACGACCCTAACACATATTTCATACAAGAATTTTTGGGCCTAGGAGTCGTCATGGTATAGACATAGTATAGTGACGACTCTTAATGAGTAAGTTAGGGTCGTCCCTTGGACCATGATGATTTTTCGTAAAATGGTAAAGTTGCAGGTTAGTGTCGTCAGTGTTGGATCTTAGAACCTTGACGATCTATATAAAGTCGTCACGTCATAACCTCACGACCATGCCGACACTTACTCTGTGTCTTTGCTTTACCACCGTGATTCGACGAATTTAACCAAAAAATCAACCATTCGTAGACTATTAGAGGTTTACCTGAGTGTTTTGAGCTATGGGTTCTTCATTTGGAGCATTGGTTTCTTCTTTGGAGCTTGATGTTCTTCATTTGCACCTTTATTTTCGGCTTCATATATCAATCGATCAACGTTATATATCCAATCTAATCGAGAATCTAAGTTAAGATCAACACAATCATCTTTGGTAGTTGAAGCTTCTCCAACATTAATATTTGCCCTAGAATCGCTCATCTCTCAAAACCCTAGGTCTTCACTTTTTTTCCCTCCAAAAGCCCTATTCTTCTCTACTCTACTCACAAAAAGAAAAAAAAAAAACTCTAATTTTAATCATAACCAAATATATATAACTAATCTAATCATAAATTAAAACTAATCAAATGGGGATAGTTTAGTCATTTATGAAAATATAAGGGGTAGGGGTATTACTATTGGATGACCCATCCTCCAACCCCCTATTAATTCTGCAAGTCCCCAATTAAGCCAGGTTTAGATTTGATGTTTATTTGGGTCCAAGCTTATAGCTCAATAGTTTCCCATCAACTCCAGTAAGGAGGAAGTCAGGGGGTTCGATCCCACCGTAAAAGTTTGTATTCATATTAATATAGTTGTATAGTTGAATTTAGCGGGATGGATCTGACAGTGGAACCAGATTGCTTGGCTGGATTCGGATAGGAACCTGGATCTGGCTTTTGTATATGAAAATTTCTAAAAAAAAGTGTTCGTATTTAATTTGGTCTAATATACTTTGTTTAACTTAGTCTAACATATTAAACTGATCGTCTCTAACATTAGAGTATAAAATTAGAATTTATATTTGAACCATTTTTGATGCACCGTTGAAAAAACCGTCCATAAAACCGCCTCTCACATTATAGTGGATCCTACACACCAAAATTTCTAGAGGGTGGGTTTTAGGTCCCGTAAAATATTTTGGATCAGGGATGTATGGGATCGCGGGAACATTATCATCAGACAGACACTCCCCCTCTCCCCCAATATTTTTTTCGTTAAAATACTTCTTTTTTGGAATATAAGTATTATATTCTTTTTAATATAATATTTTTAAGCCTTCGTTTAATTCTGTAGTAGGACTCAGAATGAAATTTGAAATGGTAAATAATTAGGCTGTACAGTGTAAAATGCCCTAACTTATCGAGACAACATAGTTTATAAACGAGAAGATCGCTTTATGGAAAAAAAAGTTTTAGTAAATTTTTTATACAAAAAGTTTTAGTAAATTTTTTATACAAAATGATTTCAAAGTATAAACATTATTAAGTGATGAATTCAAAATTTATCAGCATTAAATTCTTTATCGATCAAAAATAAAAAAATATAAAAAACTGTTAGTAGGCATTTTACTAGCTATCACACCTTCTATTTTTCAATTTTGAACGGAACATAAAGATGTAATTTTTCTTCTGTGAAAAAAAAAAACTAATCACAGACTTCTTTTCCCATTCGCATGTCCAACTCGTAAAAGGGTAAAACCATACTTAAATATGAAATCTAGGTAATGAAATTACGCGTAGATTATTATACTCAAATGTTTTTAGTCAAGGGTGAGTATGGTCCGGATTGGTTTGGTTTTCAGCTCATTCACATCCAACTCAATACATGACTGATTTCAAGTTTGACATCCACATTCGGTCCAACATCTATTGGATTTGCATATATTGAGTACGTGGATGGACAGACGGATTGTATATGGATGATCCAATAGATTTATTTTATAATCAACAATTTAAAATATAAAAATAAAATTAACAGGGAGGTAGTCAAATGAGAATTCTATAGACTTTTATAAATTTTTTATTTTAGCGACTCCTTGAGATCCTCTGGAAATTTAAAGATTTCTAGTGATTTTATAAGATTATTATAGAGAGTCTTTGTGACTTTTAGATACAAATTTAGTGGGTTTTTAACGAGTTTTTGTGATTTGTAGAGACAAAAAATATGTATAATATCTAATAAAAAATTCAAAATATCTACCAACTTTTTTATTATGCAAGTTATGTTAACAAAAGCATCACGATAAATAATTAGTATATGTATCACATCATCTGTGTTTTATTTTCTTATTTTTCTTCGTTTTTTTCTATCAATATTTTCTTCTATTTGCCATGACAAACTACTATCACGCAACACACATGAAGGAGAATGAGTATACAGTAAATATAAAACAGATAAAGACCATTGTAGAATAACTAAAAAGAAGATTTGTATGTGAATTTGATGCTTATGTGAAAATAACCCGAATTTCAAAGTCTCCAAAAATCTCACCTATTTATTAGAGATTTTTGACATACCTATTTTCTTAAAAAAGTCCACCAAAGTCTCTAAAATCTACAAATCCATGACTTATAAATATAAGTCCAATAACAAGGATGTTTGAGTGACTCTTTAGAAATCCTAATCCAATAATGAAGTTTTAAAGAATTGAAAAAACTTAAAAAAATCGTTATCCACTAACAAAGGAAATTAGGAGACTCTCTTAGAATCTCTATTGACTAACAATAGATCTGAGAACTCTCTAAAAATACTTCAAATTCCTATTTGACTACCTCCCTATAAGATTATCATTATCATGGTTTCTAATATTAACTCAGATACACACAACCTTTACTAGTAATGAAACTCATCATTGTCGCTTAAATAAAAAATATTTCTAATTTTGTCTATAAAATAATGTCAGAAAATTTATATACTAGTACTTTAACTAAGCAACTAATATTAGAAAAACATAACAGTCTCTAATCTATCAACTTTAGCGAACAAGATAATCATATAGAAGAAGAATAACTGTTAACTTAATAGATGTATGTTTAAAAAAAAAAAACTTAATAAATATGTATGTCCAACGGATTTTTAATTCCGCACTCGCATCTAATCCAAAATCTATTAGACTTTAAATAATGCACCTACGTCCAATCCATTAGCACAGATTGAATATGCACCCATAAAAATCGGATGGGATTGATTGGATCTAGTGGATTAGGTGAAAATGCTCACCCTTATTCTGGGTATTCGGTTCAAAATTTTAAAGCGGGATTTATTTATTTATTTATTTATTCGAAAAAGAGAAAAGAACATTATATATTACTAAAAGTTTTACTTTCCACGATAAAGTGTGAAAATGAATACGTTACATAATAATTCAGAATTGTATTTGCAGGTTGTTTAGGATTGTCCAAAGGCTTTCATCTGTCCAAGAGTTTTTGATAGCATATCTATTACGAAGAGCTGATATATGTGCAACCCAAATTACATAAAATCTACTTTTTTAAATATAAGCTTCAACTTTAAAATTTATGTAGGAATTGGTTTTGATTCCAAAGTCCTCACTAATAATATATCTTTTTTTTTTAGCTTCCGCGTACAATCCCATCAGCAACACAAGTGTTTGTTCAGAATCACTTTGGAATATGATATTGTACCCACTATATTGTGTTGTCAATCTGAAAGCGGCTTCAACTCCTTTCACTTCAAGTTCTTCTCTGGTAGTACAATTAGCATGAGTGTCCCTTGTTTTAATTGTGGTTCCTGTGTGGTCACTCAAAGTTAAGTCATATGCTTAAACTTGAAGTGGGATAAGACATAGCTAAACATATACTTATCTTAAGAGGCATTAGCATACAAGATCTTTCTATATCTTCACTAATTATTTCCAAAGTTTCATCTGGATATGATTATAATATAAGGTCTGCATGATGTTATAGTCAGAATTGCTCACATTTATAATACTATTAAATGAATCTCACTATAATTTTAGTTATTTCAACACTGTTTATTTTGTTTTTCTAAATATAAAATTATATTTTGCTTTCCATATATACCAAATAATTATACTGTAAAAATCTACCTAGTATGACAAGGTATACAAATACTAATTATTACTTATTATTTTTTCGAAGCATATTTGTTCTTGAATAAGTTTTCTTTTTATAAGGGCTAAAATGACTTATTTTGGCTTTTTGACCCCATATTGTAGGGTGGATCTCGAAAGATATGAAAGATCTCCCTCCAAGCCGTACATACGACTTTCATCGAATACGGCTTTCCACAGAATTCTATATGTATCTATGAGATCGAGTATGGAATTCTGTTTACTCACTTTAAATTGAGTATCCGTTTCCCTCCTTTTCCTGCTAGGATTGGAAATCCTGTATTTTACATATCCATACGATTGAGTCCTTGGGTTTCCGAAATAGTGTAAAAAGAAGTGCTTCGAATCATTGCTATTTGACTCGGACCTGTTCTAAAAAAGTCGAGGGACCTCATCAAATGACTCAAGTTTCTGCCTAAGATAAAGGGCATTTACCTTTACTTTTGCTATGTAAATCAATGCTATCTGAAGAGGCTGCCGAGGTCATGACAGCCAATCCTAGGCGAGGGGGTCACAGCTGGGACAGCTTAAAAAGTAGAAACTAGCCGTCAACTTACATACTCATCCCAGCCTTTCTAAAGCCGAATAGCAACGGCCAACCTAAGAGCCCATGCCTATAGATCCTGGTCGAACAATTCAAGTAATTAAGAACTGGGAAATGAGTCATAATGAAGCGGTAATCCAATCCCAGTGGAATAATTATGCTCTTGCTCAGTATGTTACGTAAAAAGGAAAAAGAAGAATTCCTTTCGCATTCATATCCGACCTCAGCAGCTTCCTCAATAGTGCAAGCAGGGGAATAAATCCCTAATCAGGACCGTGCCCCGAAGCATCGATGGATTGCACAAGATGAACCATTACCGACCCAGGGTATAACTAGAGTCGCTACGACGGTGCTTTACGACCATGGTCGTGAAATAACGGTGAAGTGTATAACAATCAAAATAGTTGTTGAAATGATAATAATTCTTACAATCTGCTTTATTTCTTCATATAGCTATGTCCACTTTATCCTTAAATAGGTAATGAATAGACATCTCAGGGCTCTTTAGTTAACCATGTAGATCGGAGAAAATGCCTACCAAAATTAACCAATTCCTAACCCTAACCCCCAAACAAAAGTTAGTCTGAAATACGTAAACGGTAAACCTAAAAACAATGTGATAAACAAAACTGATAACATCAATGTAAGTTTGTAAAAGGGCAATTTAGTAATGGTTTATTAATAAAAATAGTAAAATTTTAGATATTAACAATCAAATTCCACTTGAGGGGGCAACTTTATCTCCCTTCATGACAACCGCTTGCAATAAAAAGGAATGGGCAAAAGTGCAGGGTAAAAACAATCTCCTTGTTGTTTTGTTATGAATAATTCATGAGGGTGCATGTCAAAGCTGCCCAACCACATGATAACGAACTTGACCATTCAATTAGTAGGGTCAAAGATGATATTAAAATTTGACCTAAATATTAGCTACCTAACTTTCAATATCAATCATAAAAATCAATTTCATAATCATAGAACTGATTTGCACTATTTATAGATGGTCGGAAAACAGTATACCGCTACCAATATTGCTTATCTGTCTCCATTGCTTAATTAGTATCCCTAATTTGTTTTTCTGTTAGTTGTTACTTTCATTTCAGGCTTTTCAGCAGATGTTGATGGGACATTCGCATTTTGCTAAGTGACTGTTTTGGATCAGAGTGGGAGAGGGATGAAAATCCAAGATAGCTCCAACTGCATACCAGTGCACACCCAGAAGCCTTCACAATCCAATGCCTAACATAAATCATGATCTTGTGTAGGACTGAGGATACTTCTTTGTAAGGACCTTATTTAAGGTACGGGGCATAACCGGTGAGCTACGCTTCCGGCGCATATAATCTTTTCAGCCACAAGGCTTCGGGCCAGTGGAGCTCATAGCATAATGTTGGATTTGTGGTACTTTGGTTCATGCTATGAGAAAATTGAATAAATAATAATAAGAAAATTAAAAGAAAATTAATCTCCTAGATTACGAAAAATTTGTTGCTGATTACAGCAGGATTACAAGAATATTAGACAACCTAATTAATCACCGTTGCATCTTCCATCTCCCTCTCCATCTATTGGTTTTTTTTAGCATTTTTCAACAAAGAAAATTACTAAAAGCTTGAAGCAAAAAAAGAGTTAAAATAGAACTTCAAAACTCTTACACTAATGAAAAACGATAAAGAAATCCACTAATGAGTTTCTTTCCTTTTTCCACTAAAAACCTGAGAATTTCTCTATTCCTAAACCTCGAGTTGCTGCTGCTGCTGCTGCTCTTGATCATCAAATAAGCTGTTGTCTAAAGTCGGGCCCACTATGATGATGAATCAAATAATCATCACCGTTAGATACATGATTAAACCCAGGATTAGGATAAAGAAACTGTTGGTGTTGAGATCTGTGCATTTCCTTCTGTCTTCGAAGTTCCAGAACCTTCCTATGAGAATTCGAATGTTTTGCAAGAACAAATGTAGGACTAGAGGCGGGTCTGTATTCAGGTACTAACCGACCCGACTTGTATCGAACTCCACAAGCATTACACAACGTTTTGGGACCTAAAGGTCCAGTCCTCCACTGTGGTGTTTTATCAGTTGCACAATGTAGACATTTCCGACCATCTCCAACAACATTTCCGACTGATGACCCTTCAGAAATCTCCTTCTTTCTTGATACTACCACCTTCATAGTCTTCTTACTGGTTGTGGAGATAGACAGCACGTCAGATTCCGATGATGATGTTGTCGGAGATAAAACGAGTAGTCGTGATGACCAGTTATTTGGAGCAGCACGGGAACGTTTGGAACGAGCTTTTCCTGGTACGGGTAATTCTGGGTGGAAAATTGGGTTGTTGCTGCTGATGTTGGGTTTTGTTTCGTATTCTTCAGTTCGGGTTTCAGATACTTCATCTGGACGGGTTTGAATTCCTGAAATTATCTGCAGCTTCTGTAAATCTTCACTTGAAAATGATTCTTCCCCGAATGTTGATAGCCATTCTAACTCAGCTAGGTCATCATACTGTAAAACCAAAATTGAGTTAAATTTCAAATTGAAAATAATTTCGAATCCGCTCGAAAATTTCGGAGAAAATTTTGAATTTCGTCCAAAAGTTTTGGTGAAAATTTTGAAAACAGGAAGAATTCAAATTTTAAAAACAAATTCGAACTAAAAAAAAAAAAAAAAAAAAAAACTAGAATGTTGGAAAATTAGAATTAATCGGTTAAAATTCAGAAACTAATGCGTTAAACTTTTTTTTTTTTTTTTTTTTGTATTGAATATTTCAGTTTCGCTTTACTCTGTGAGACACTGAAGAAAATGGAACAACAATTTTGGTTACTTAAAATGCAAGAATTCAATAAAACTGATCCAAAATCAAAATGAATTAAATGGAAACATTAAAAAAATTGATTCTCATGAAGAATTGAATTACAATTGAAGAAGAAAAAGAGGAGTAGAAAAATTACCGGAACGCAAAGGTCATTAGAGAAAGGAACATCAGGAAAATCGGTTGAAAAATTCAAATCATTCCCATAAGAATTGCAAGAACTATCAACAACAGTAGTAACAGAAGAAGAATCTGCTGATGAATTTTGAATACAATCAAACGTTCCATCAATGTTATCATCTAAAATTGCAGCAGCATCTTCATTGGAGAAATCTAAAAGATCTTCAATAATAAATAGTTGATTGTCAGTAGTACTTGATTTTTCATCTGCTGCATGTCTTTTTTCTTGTGTGTATTCAACTGCTCTGCATGAGTATCCCCCATTCATGAATCCAATTTTTCCCTTCTGATTTTATTTTTGTTTTTGTTAGGGTTTACTCTGAGTTAAAGAGAGAAGAAGAAGTTAGTTTGTTGTGTATTTGAAGATGACAGAATGGACAGCTAAAAATGGAGGGTTTTGACGAGTTAAAAAAGAGCTATTATTATTATTATTATAAAAAAAGAAAATGAGAAAAAAAGAAATTTACATTTTATTATTATCTGCTTTGTGAAATTTATTATTCTTTTTCTAAGCTTTGAATTACTTTTTTCTCCTTTTAGTTAGATTTGTTTTTGTAATTACTTATATAACCTTCTTCACTAATGTGACATGTAGCTTCTTTGATATTTGTTTCTACCTCGTTATATTTTTACCCCATACGCAAGTAACGTTGTGAAAACACTAATACGAATAATGGGTGGTTTGAGATATAAATTTATGTTATAATGACATTTGAACATAAATATTTTTTTCTAAGATGAATGTTTTGGACTATGTAAGATGAATGTTTTGGACTATGTAAGAAAAATTTAAATCTATAGTCTTTAATATAACTATCAAATATCAAATCAATTCAACTGTTGGATATCTATAAACATAATATTTTCCGATATATTTTTAAAAATATTACCGTTAGATAATATTATATTTTAAGATTTCTCTTTGGTCTATTTTTAAACTTTAAAAAAATTATTAGTACATTAATCCAAACTATATTCATATGTATGATATTGAATTATTACAACATAAATAAGTGGACAAATGATATATGGTGAAATATTCCATCAAAAAAAAGTTGAGTTGCCAAGGGTGATTTTGGTACAAAGTTATTTAGCCTTAAACCCACAAAAATGCACTAGCGTATTCTCAACCCCTCCGATTGGAAAAAGGTCAATTCCAATGCAAATGAACATGCAAAAATAGAAATGATTTTCTTTTTTTTATTTGGTTAAATTGCAGAAATTCAAACCCTTAGGAACCGATCCAACAAGTTTGTCGGTGTGACTCATGCATTAACATCCAAGTTTATACCGGATTCTAGTGCTCTTTTCTCCTCGGGAAGCGTAAAAAATTATTATTTTTGGTTTTTATTGAAATATCAATAATACCCTTATAATGTTGTCTTTAATTAACTTTCATAAATAAACCCACATTTAAGCACGACGGTTACAGCTCAACTTCACAACCTTCACGGATATGATTTCAACACGTGTCCAATTTCCCCTGTACCTTTTGCCAGTTCAGTTTCATTTCACTTTTCACCTTCTACCGTATGCCAAGTAAGAAAAGATCCTTCCCGGAAATTCTTCAAATTCCACCACGTGATTAAGATTAGTCCTTGCATTATGTTACTATTCTAATTTAGAACCAAAAATACGTAATCTTCTGCATGTAAAGTTTCTCAGTAATTGGACCAAGAAAAAAAGAAAAAGAGATTTCTTGCCTCCTTGGATAGGAAAAGGAAAAAAAAAGGAGAAAAAAAATATCTATAATTTTGTTTTAATTAAATTTTGAGGGATTTTATATTTTTCCAACTAAAATAATTATTTTATATTATTTTCTTTTTAAATTAATAAACGGTGAAATTCCTTATCGGTTGTAGCTGCCATGACAACCTAGTTAAATGTTATCTTAAAAAGTCTTTAAATACTTTTTAGTCCGACGGTCCCAAACAAACATGAAAAATGTGTTGAGATCACCTACTAGCTTCATGTAAAGGTGCCGGGCTTTCCTCTTGGGGCACCATTATCTTCCCCACTATTTCCGAACAATAAAGAACAACATCAGTTCTTATCACTGCTGATGACGATGATGGTAATTGATTATGGGGTGCGAAGTAGTTTTCTAGCTTGAGTGGAGCGGAATTATTGGGTTACATTCGATATGAGTTGCTGCCATGGATTGACGATGAGAGGCTTTGATTGATGATGATAATCATGATGGATGACAATCATCATTGGATTATATTGATATCATCCATCGGCGATGAAGACTGATTGATAGTTTATGGACGATTTGGAAGGGTTTTAGTTGCTGCAGTGATGAGGAAGATTGATTAACGAGGGATGAGAAGCGATCTGCTTCCATCGATTGTCGGTGATGGTGACATGGCGAAGGGGAGATTAAGCAAAGAGTCAAGTTCAGGTTCAAGTGAAGAAGAAATCAATACTGAATTGCCGCTGATATAAGAAAATAAATAAAAAGACTTGCTTCCATTAATAGCCATTAATTGAGTTCTGTTGTGGATGATTAATGGTAATAAAGAACTAGTTGCGGCGGTTAGCATGAGAAAGAGCCAAACAGTGACATATACTCCCTCCGGACTTATCGTCTAGTTTTGGGATGAAACGAAGACGAAATTCGAAATCTCGGCCAATGATATTTGACCGAAATATCGACCGATATGGACGATACGATCGATACGGAGTTTTTTTTTTGTTCTTTTTTGAGAAAAATCAAAAAAAAAAAATATTAAAAAAGATTTTTAAAAAATTTTTAAAGAAAATTTTATAAAAAAATCCTTGTTTTAGGGTTTCAATTATTACTCATATTTTTTATGATATTTTAGAATTATATATGGATATGATAATATCTATAATTAATCTAATGATTTCGATTAGAATTGTAATATCTTTGTTTAATTAGCATTTTAGACGATGAACTTTGAAGTTGTTCTTGTTTTTCTTATGTTTCCAGTTTAAACTTTGTATGAAATCTATGGATCTATATATTTTAGATGATTACTAGTTTTTCTTTCTAAACTTTGTGAAAAAACGTTTGTTATAACGTGTTAAAATATATTTATAATTATAAAATGTGAACTAGTATTTTTTCATAAAATTATAGGTATAAAATATATGGACCGATATTTCACCGATATTTGAACCGAAATTTTCCCGATATACCGGCGTACCAGTGTATCCCTCTCGACCGATACGAACGAAATCCGATATGTAACAACCTTGGGTGGAACTATAACTTTAAAACCATTTTTAACATATACTCCCTCCGTTTTAGGAAAAGAGTTACTTTTCCTATTTGCACAATTGTTAAGGCAAGATGAGAGAGAATAACTTTTATAATTTATTTCCAAATTTGCCCTAACAAAAAATTTAATACTACATATATCTTTATAATGAGAATAATAACATTTCTTAAAATAACAAGGGTAATTTTAAAAGTTTGTTATACTGAAAATGGAAGTAACTCTTTTGTTGGAACAAAAATTTAAAGAGAAAGTAACTCTTTTCCTGAAATGGAAGGAGTATATCCTTATTTATCATGCATGAAAAATTATATTAAAAATAAAATAAAGGATAAAAATAAAAGATATAAATTATTATAAAAACTAAATAATTTTTTAATCTAAGAAATTTTATCTTCTTCGCCTATATAACAAATGCGGAGATAGTGTATTTTATTATTTTATCAGAAGGGTGATGAGGACTCAAAAAAATTAATATTTTAATTTGTATACACGTATCGCGTGGGATCTTTAACTGGGAAATAACGGCAGTTATAACAGATAGAGGTTTTTACCAATTATCGACTTAAAAAGGGATAATGCAAAATAACTATTTTAATTAAGGGGAATACAAAATCTCTCTTTAATTTTGAATTCACGAGTAGAAATTTCAACAATTGAATTAGTAAAGCCAAATAATAATTACTAATCTAATTAAATAAAATTATCGAATTTAATATACTTTAAAATCATTGATTTGGACTTCTAATATGTAGTGATGCTGGATGTTGCTACGGAGCATGCCAGTGACAGAGCCTGGATTTTTGGCTGGATGGTGTGAAATGGTAATATATTCTAAGTATCTCTGGTATTTAATTCATGCGAAGATAAAAATTGTCAGTAAAATTATAATTATTTTATAAATGAAACTATTTTTATGTTTTTATTTTTATTTTGTTGGAATGTAAAGAAATAGGAATAAAAATAAATAACATATTTTGACGACGTCATAAATATGTTATAATAATATGGCTTTAAAACATAACTACATTACTAATTACTTCTATGCCTTCGCATTTATTTTTTCCTCTTTTGATTAATATAAAGAATAAGGACATTCTAGGAAAAATAAAATTTAGCTTTACATGATTATCAATATACCCTCAAATAATTTTTATATGTATTATATAAGGTCAATTTTCTTTTATATAATAGTGAATAAATATTTTTTATATCCGAAAATCACACTAGTATAAATTCTAACTCCCGAATAATAAAATCGTGTTTATTTTTGTAGCATACTTTGTGAGATAGAAAAAAAGTTATAAATTAACTTGGTTTAGAAAAAGCAAGAGTAATATGTAACATAATCAAAATCTAATTTTGCTAGAGTGACATAGTTTGTAGAGAAGATGAGAAACATAATTAGAGTATACTAACAGTAATTTCGTAGTCAGATTGCTTGTGAGATAATTCATGAGATTCACCATTGTTAGAATTCATAACCTAATATTCTTTGAATGGCTTTTAAAAGAAAAAAATGCTTAAAATTTACTTGCAATTAGAAGCCGAAATTTATAGTATATAATATGAAAGATATCATTAACAGTGTGATAAATAACTTTACTATGATATAATAAAGAAGTCACGTATAAGCACTTCAAGCAGTGGTGGAACTAGGAATTAATATTTTGGGGGTTAATTTTTTTTTTACATAAAAATCTAGATTTTATGTGAGCTAAATTATAAATATTAGGTGGACTAAATACGAAATATAGCATAAATTTAAAGGTTTTTATATAGTTTTAAGAATTTTAGGGGGGCTTGAGTCAGGATTAGTCAACCCTTGGTTTCGCCCATGACTTCAAGCATGGCTATTAATAGGGGCACCAATTTACTGGAGTAATACCATTCCAAGGATAAAAAAAATTTCGTCTTAAGTTTCTATTATACGTAACCCATGCATTTATTATACATAACCCGAAAAGTGTAAGTTATTAATTAATCAACTTAAATCCTACTTCTTTCCAAAATCAAAATAAACCCTAACTCTTTTATAAATCAAAACTAAATTATAATAAAATTAATTGTAATTCTTCTCTTAATATTCTTACACATTTACAAATTATAAACCTTAATTTCTACTTTCCTCCAAAATCAAACTAAACCCAATAATATTCTTACAAATCTACCAACTATAAACCCTAATTCCTACTCTCTCTCTTTTTCAAAATAAAAATAAACCCAATTTCAAATTCGCCAATTGTGCCACCAATCTTACGTAAACTTAACTATGAAAATTAAATAATTAATTCTTTTTTGTTTTGGAATTTAATAGTTTAGGTAATTGTTTGGGCTATATACACAAATTATATATAATTTTATGGGCTATGTAGACTAATTATAAATATCTATTTGGTTAATTTAATCACTTAGTATGGGTTATAGATAATAAGTACGTGAAATAAGTCAAGAAAAACCTTGTCTTATATGAAATTTGGTATACTAACCAATAAATTGGTTCCACTACCAGCAATCTTGACTTCAAGTCGCAAACTGGCATTCCCAATTCAATAAATCTTGATTCCAAGTGACAAACAGAAGACTGGCATTTCCACTTCAACCAAAACCTCGCTCGTCACCATCAACTAGGCTCTTTCTTAGAAAGAAATAGTGCAACCGAGTAAAAACAGCTGCTTGGCCAGGTAGAGACTAACCTCACCGGTCACCATCGTGATGTCTTTTGCAGCGTCGTTATTTGGCACACCATGTAAGGTGACTGCCAAAATGCTCACCAGCGATTCTGTTTCGCATACTGACTTCTAAAACTGTCATCATGATAATTAACGACACGTTTTTAGCATTGTTAACAATTTATTTATATTTACCAAAATTTAAAAAGGATTTACAATGTTTGCAAGTGTCACTTTTTCTTTTCTTTTTAAAAAATAATTACTTTCGATACTGTCACCGAGTCACTCTATCACAGTCGCGTTGGGAGCTCAAAAGAGATAAATGTGTCTGAGATAAAGCAGGTAACACCTTATTCCCCATTCCCCTTTTATCTTCTCTGTTTCCCCGATAGGATTAGAATTTAACGTACAATCTCCAAGTACGCATCTCAAAGCCCAGCATAACCCTCTAGAGACGACACTAACCAAACTTTTTTTCAGCATAATTAAACAAATTACTGTAGGAGATAATTTTCTTACACGTAAGATAAAATAATATTATTTTTATCTTAAAAAAATAATATTTTTACTTTTTTTTTTTTAGGACGAAGTATAAAGTTATAAACTGCTACAGTATGGAGATTTTTATTTGTTGTTTAAATGAATGACATTGTCTGCACATTTGTACACCATTTTATCTCTTTCAAAATACGGGTTTGAGTACATTCTACGATTCATATTCATATTAGTAGGTTGTACGATTGATTTGAGTCCGTCCCATCTGATAGTACTCAAAAAGGAAGATGCTTAAATAGATTTGTACTTTCACCCCTCCGCAATTTGTTTTCGCTTGAAGTTTATTTTCAAGTATTCTAGCTTTGTAATCTTGGTAGCACGAGCCTTCTGCAAAAAATTCCATTCACTACGTTTTTCAATTTTATTTGTTTAAATTAATGAAAATTCTTTTAATCTAGCTTATTTTTGGTTGTGCAATCCTTATGCTTGTAGTAAAAGGAAAGACAACTGACAAAGAAAGCACAATGTTGGACGGATCGGTTTTATAAAACTTTCTATTATATTCTTAAAAATTAAGGAAATAAAACATTTAGCAAACAAAAATCTTTCATGGTCGTTCATGTTTTTATATACTGTATTTATTTCAGAAAATATCAAAAAATAATCTTAGAAAATAAATCTAAAAATTGGGACCCATAAGCTAGAGCAAAGCACGTGACGAAGGGTGGAGATGGTGTCAGCCAACCATGTGAGTGACATTACTCGTGTCAAAAGCTAAAAGGACACAGTGGTCAATGACTCGACTCAACTCAACTCAACCTAATTTCCTCGATGCTTCTCTCACGTGCTACTTATTATTAAGTTTTTGTGATTAGTGTGGGTATTTAGCTCTAAAATGAGAATCAAATGGAAGTGGTTGAGTTTAGTGTGATTTTAACACTAACGTGTTTTACTTTGCAAGAGGCCTACAGGTTAATTAGAATCATCATCATGTGACTTTCGTAAATTTACACGTGCATTACTCCCGTGACAAATCACGTGACACCAAAGTGCAGTTGATCTAATATATCTCCCCCGACTACGACCACCGTTGAACGGTGAAAAAAATAAAACAATCCAGAGAAAAAGAAAAGTAGCAGAGAAGAATAGAAGAATTAACGAGAGATTTAGAAGCTGAGAACTTCCATGAACTGACAGTCGAGATTGAAGAAGAGAACAACTATCAGCAAGAAGATGAAAAGGGGCGATGCTGTTTCAGTCATGAACAGTTAGGTTTCGAGTAATAGAGAAGATGAGAGATGGCAGTGAAGATGAATGGATGTAGTTCAAATCTGTGAGGAAGATTGAGATGGAATAGAAATTGGGTTTGTGAAGGATGGGTTTAGTTTGAATTGCAGGAATAAGAGAGAGGGTCGTTGCAAAGTTGAGATGAAGATGCGGAGAAAATCAGTCAAGGAAAGAGAATGAGTTTGATTAGAGATTGGTTTCGCTGATTGAAAGAGTGTTGCTGTAATGATCTGCTGCAGTAAAAGTAGAAGATTGTGATAATGGGTTGATGAAGAATCAGGGAACAGTGAACCCGAGGCTGCTGCCGAACTGGTGATAATAAATTGTGAGTTTACACAAATCAGTGTTGAATGAATGGTTGTTATTGATTATGAATTGCTACCTTGCAGGGAAGGAATTGATTTGTGTGACCTCCAAAGTTCAACCATTTTACAGCCATTATTAGTTTGCTAGACGAACAACAGATGTTCGAGAAAAGGCTTGAACCAGTTCTGCTGCCAAGTTCACTGAACCAGTGCCTATGCCAAGTCCTACCGCGGTTAACCACGAAGAATTAGGACAAATGGGATTAAGTCAGATGATTTAGGGTGCCAAACATTTAGTTTAGAATCTAATAAGCATCTTTTGATAGTACGTTACTAACTGATAACATTTTGCTACACTGCAAAAACTTATATTATGTTAGTGACTTCCTTGCCTTTTAGGTTCAATAATTGGGTCTGGAAGTGACCTTTTGATTAATTTTTTCTCTTGGGATATAGGCATGTGGATAGGAAAAGACGAGAGAGAGAGGAATTTCTTTCACCTTATGAAAGCTTATGTTTGGGAAAACCATGATTCAAAGGTTGGTGAGGGTTACCTTTTATTTGTATTTGCTTCCCTACTAATCTGTTTTTCTGGTGATTATTTCAGTATACAATGGCCATGATGGGATATGGATATGATCGACAGTTTTTCAATCCTCAAACGATTAATAGAGTGTACTTTTTTACCTAATGGCATTGTTAGATTAAGCTAAGTACAAAGTATTTACATCGGTAAACATGGCAGAAACATTTCTGAATTCTAAAGTAAATTGGTATCATACTTTTGGTGGTGATGTGTAAATAATCTTATTACCCATTTCTCATTGTGTTTTATTTTTTCATGTGTGCAGTAGTTAAATGTCCCAATAAGGGTATTGAATTGGAGATCTGTAGGCAATTAGCTTCTAATGGTATCTATGTTATATAAGAATCTAGAGATAGAAACAGCTGGACTCTCAAAACGCAAATTGGAAAGCCCGATATCTTAGTAAGAGTTTCTTTAAACTTGATATGTTTTGTATCTGTGTGATTTATTACACTTAAATGTGGTTGAATAGAACATAATGCAGACCATGATGTAAAATCACCCTGAATAATGCAGATAATTAGTGGCAGTGGGGTGACAGTATAATAGACGAGGATCAACTGAGGGTTCTGATACTTGAGGATGAAAAGGTAACTCCAGTGAACAAACTGCATTTGGTATCATGTGATTATTTGTCGAATGCATAATTTAAATGCCTCAACTCAATGTTTAAGATTTAAGCACCTTTGAACTCCAATAAAGTATTGAATATGTTTCCTAAAACGTTAAACTGATTTTCCTGATATATTTCTCTTTGCTAAACAAACTTGGGTTATTGAGATAATTTATACGAGGCAGAGGGCTTTGGTGGCTTTATGTGAATACGTGGGGTGACTATTTATTGTTTTTTTTCTTTTTCTATAATTTTGTGTTGAGATTATAGGTTGTTGGTAAATGTTTTTTTTTCAGGAGATGCCTGCAAAGATAGACCAGGCTTCCATAGCCGACATTACCCTTTTCACTGCAATTATTGATTCGATGCTTGGTGCTTCCACAGTTATATATTCTGATACCGTGAGAAAAATTATTCTTTAATACTTGATCCTACTGCTGATGAAGGCTCTAACCATAAGATAATGCTGAAAATTAAAAATCAGTGAAGGGTAAATAAGTATCCTTCATCATCATGGATATTTTATGTTTTATCTAATTTGAAATTCAGACCATTTTATTGATTTGAATAACTTTTGTAGTTACTAAGGTTTTTATATATACATTGTAGTACAAAAGCTTCTTTGTGAAGCAGCACACCTTAACAGGAAAGGCACCTCTATCACGAGTTATTCAAATGGATTTAGCACGCGGGTATGTGGATTCCACATCAAATCAAAATTTCTCATCGAACCGGTTCATAGCACGGTTACATACCAGTTTTGTTAAAAGAAGGTAACTGTTTGGCATGCCATGTATATTGTCGTCACTAACATTTCATAGGAGTGCTGCACTTTAGGTTCCTAATTTTCATGTATATTGTCTGTCACCAACATTTCATAGGAGTGCTGCACTTTAGGTTCCTAATTTCAAGTGTGAATACGTGTTTCTGTAGCAACTAAATCAAGTTTGAACTGCATGTTTTGGTCCCGTGGAGTGGCATTTTGTGAACCCAAAGTGCATGTTTCTCACCTTGTGATGGCTGGAGTATTTGACGATGTGATACACTTGGTTTGTAAGTAATCTAACATCGTCAAAATACTGCAGAAACCACAAAGAAATTCTCATCGAACCGGTTCATAGCATGGTTACATACCAGTTTTATTAAAAAAAGTTAACTGTTATGAGAAGTTAAATATGCCTGGTGCGTAGCACGGACACAAATCTAGTTTATTACTTACACTAAATTGTGCTTTATCTAGAATAAACGACAATTAGTATGCTAGTGTGTCACTTGCCACATGATGAAAAATAGAATCATCAATCCTTTGACGAATGAAACCAACAGCTTTACGGTTAGCGACACGCTACTTTTAGCATTTTGTCTTCTTAGGCTTCACTCCCTTGTTAGCCGTTGAACCATAGAGATCTTTGTAGTGCGATAAGTCTTCCATCTTCGTCTTCCATATCACGTAGTTTTCACTGGTCAAACTGACTATTCTATTACTGGTGCTAGCTTCCATCATTGTACAACCCAAAAGCTCTGATACCACTTGTTGGGGGAGACTTACAAATCCGAGCCGCTCTGCATAATATGGAACCTACGCAAGCAAGCTGTAACGCCCCACTTCACAATTCTAGGTCGGCCGCCCTAAAAAGAGAAGTGCAGCATACTCATGGGAAAATTTTACACACATAACCTTCAAGCCAACAAATGGAGATCCAGTTATCATATGGTGCCTATGTAAAGAATAGTTTCAAAATGAATAGTTTTTTTTTAAAAAGAACTGACGAGAGTTATAAAACCTGGTGAAATCTCTTCAAAATAAGAAAACTAAACTTCGACACGCAGGTCGATTTCCCAAAAACGAATTGTAGACATTTACTTGAAAGAAAATATAGTCTTGGAAACAAACAATAAAAGAATTAGCCTAATAAGCACCTTGAAGACAATGATAGAGCAGCTTTCCGGGTCAGAAAGGCAATCTATAAGTTAGTTTGCTCCACGAGCACCGGTTCCTGAAAGAAAAGTAGTAAGTTGGGTCAGACCCCAACTTAAAGTAGGCTTTCGCACCCTTATAAACCTTACGAATAACCTCAAAAATCCAAACTCCTTGAAATGGCGACAAAATATGAAAATAATTTATAAAAGAGTCTTTTTGATACAATAGGTTCGATAACTGAAAATAGTACATAACCTCATATTGTGCATAAGACACGGTGACACCAAAAATAGAGGTTAACCAGTAGAAATAAAACAAATTTCCCACCCTCGGAATTAATCGACAACCCTTCTCTGTAACTTCAAACTCTAACCGTACTACAACACCTAACGACTCTTGCGTATTCCATTTAATTCCCGACCGTGCGTCAGAATTAAATGTTGTCGACCCCTTTCAAGATAATAGATCCATATCTTCTAGGCGACCCCTCGGTCATCGCCCAACTACGTTTGGGAGTCGAGCCAACTACGAGTCTCAAACAAGTAACATACAAGCACAATGATCACTATTACTCCCCTGTGATATTTTGTTGTTATACACATTACAACATGACTGCTTCCAGCATCAACACACAGGATTCAGTCACGATTCTCTTATGATTTGAGGTACCTAACATACTCATATCTTCATGAAATTTCTACAGTAGTTTGCCTATATGTATACAAACATCATACTAAAATTTCAGCTCAATCCAACGCTTTATTACAGAGTTATACACATTACAACATGACTGCTTCCGGCATCAACACACAGGATTCAGTCACGATTCTCTTATGATTTGAGGTACCTAACATACTCATATCTTCATGAAATTTCTACACTAGATTACCTATATGTATACAAACATCATACTAAAACTTCAGCTCAATCCAACGGTTTATTACAGAGTTATATACATTACAACATGACTGCTTCCAGCATCAACACACAGGATTCAGTCACAATTCTCTTATGATTTGAGGTACCTAAAATGCTCAGATCTTAATGAAATTTTTACAGTAGATTACCTATATATATACAAACATCATACTAAAATTTCAGCTCAATCCGATATACGGATATGGAGAAATCATACAAAAAGTTGAGTGTCCAGAGTCTGAATTCAGCATATTGCAGTCTCAATTTATTCAATCTTTGCAGTAGTAAATTGAACCTGATCCTCATGAAATTCTTACGGTAGCTTTATAACTCATAGGAACACAATATATTCAAATTTCATAACAATCTAACGGTTTAATAAAGAGATGCACACATTACAGGATGACTGTTTAGATTTGTTAAGTCAATTTGCAATGAGTATAAGAGCTAGAAAACCTACCTGATACTTTTGCTCCCACTTTTCTCCTACAGGTTTCAGTCTGATCCTCTTCTTCTCCACCAAAAACTCCTGAACTGCTTAGCCCCAAAACTCCACCGGTGTTTTCTACAACTCTCCCATAGTTTCCTTTTCCTACCCGCAATAAGAACCGATTCCAACCCTAACTACCCGAAAGACTTCAAATAGTATTCCTAGTCTTTCTCTGATTCCTCCCATAAATCCTAACTACCCCCACGTTCACTAGCCCACTAACTACACTAGGTCAGACAATAACGGGTAGACAAAACTAGGCTAAGGGGTATTACACAAGCAAATACGCAATAATCCACAAACAATAAAATGAAGACAAACACACCGTACACAAGATTTATGTGGAAAAACTTCTTCAATGTGAACAGTAAAACCACGGGAAAACTTCCATTATAATGAGAATAATGGATTACACAATTTCTCCCTAATTGTGGTTCCACACAACTTGAAGGTGCACAACAATATGCATTCTAATTCAATATGCACAACAATATGCACTTCGATAACAATGCCAATATACTCACCACTAACGGTGGATCAACTAATTCACTTACTAAATATGTAAGTTTCACCAATAATCAACAGTAACAAGTGTAGAGATTACTACTAGGGTGAACAAAACCAGATCGTTTCAGTAAAGTAGTAAATAAAATTCGTTCACTGAGACTTGTGAATATTTGTTTTAGACCTAAATTTTAATACTAAAATAAAAAACTCAATTAAAAGTTGATTTGAAGATTATAGATAAAACTGAGACTATGGATTCCACTATTAACCAATTTTTAAGTGATTCAATTAATAACAATAGTCATACAACTCAAACATTCAAATTGATTCTCAAATATTACCAATAAGTAGATTTTCAAAATACTAGTTGTAAATCAGAAGCATGGAACATCAAGAGCCTTAGACTAAGCATGAACCATCAAAAGAAATCATATATTCAATGCAAAAATCATAAAAAATTTTTGCAAAATTAATTAAATAAGAAATTACCACTTTAGTATTTGAAAAATTGCTTCCTATGTTGCCTCAGTAATGGGGATTAGCTCCTTATAGTAATCTGTCTCTTAAAGTAATTGTTCACAACTCAAAGTGTTTACAAGAAGAAAAGAAAAGAAAAGAAAACAGAATAACACAGAACACTGATAAGGTGTATCTTTGTTGCAATCAGTGTGTTCTGTTTTGCTAAAAAGAAAGAGAAAAGAAAACAGACATTAGCGACCGTTATTTAGTATAGCAAAGAAGAGAGAAGAGGTGATGGTTGTATGTGACTGTTTTGATATATGGTATGTTCTTATTCTTCTTCTCCTCAACCCCAACTATTTATTCCTCTCTGAATTTTTCTGCTCGACTCTAGCTAATTTTTTCTTTGATCTCTTCGCTTTATATAGGTTTAGTAAAACTTACCTAGTCTTCCTTAATCGATGAGGACCCAAATATCTTCCCAAAACAGAATCTAACTCGAGTTTCTCTTCAATTCCAAATAATTTTATTACCCGTCATCACATGGTTTCCGTCCAGTTTTTACGAATGAAATACTCATATCTACGTGTTTAAACATGTGTTGATAGTTTTTTCTTGTTGAGATATCGAAACAGCCTTTTAATCCCATAAAACTCATTCCCAAACTAACTTAGATAACTTTTCACGCGTAGAAATAATTCCTGTCATTTTTTCTTTTCTTGAACAAAGAAGAGGGTGACCCTAATCCAAAAGATGGGTGCCTTTATCAATTCTTATGGGTGCCTTTATCAATTTTTCTTGTGCCTTTATTACTTTCCATTTTCTTTCCAAAATTGAGTTTTTGCTAAAATACCTAAAAAAACATAAAATAGATAACATTAATAAAAAAATAAGGACTAACATTATATAAAATTCGGCTTTGTGGAAACACAAAAACGTGTCTATCAAAACTCCTTTGAAGAGATGTAGAAATTAATAGATTAATCTTCACCAACACCAACCAAACGATCCTTAGTCAAGAATCCTTCTTCTTCTTTAAACTCTCTTTCTAACTCTCTAACGTCACCAAACCTCTCTATGGTGGCTGGACTCAATACTCACTTTCTTTTCCATTTTTTTCACTCTACTTTTAGAGGGAAAAAAGAAAAACTCTCCTTTATATATGTTAACCTAACTTACCACTTGTTAAGTGGTTCTTTTTTTTATGGCGTGTTTGGTTAGAGGTAATGGAATGAGTTTCCTGAAAATACAATTCCATTCCCAATGTTTGGTAAATAGAAATAGAGCGAGATTAGGAATGCGATTCCCGAAAAGTAGAGGAATTCAAAACCCATGAGGTTGGTGGTTTTAGGATTTCCTCTCTTTTAACTTATTTGGATACGGTGGAAAGGGAATTATATTCCCTGGGGAGGGCAAATCCTAAATCCACCATCCCCATAAATTTTATATTTCCTTATACTTTGGGAGTTATATTCCTAACCAACCTCTATTACTATTTACCAAACATAGAAATGAAATTATATTCTTGGGAAAGTGACCATTCTTTCCAACCAAACACGCCGTTTAGATAATAAGATTCATGGGAATAGAATTCCCTTCCTACAATCCAAACACGCCATAATTGTTAAGAGGTGAAACCAGTTTTTGGACATACCCAAAATTTATAGGACATATTGAATAATGTCAAAATACGGTCATTTGGTAATAAAACCAAAAACTCTTATCCTTATATTTTTGTGAATGACAAAACTGCCTTTATCCTTTATATTTTAGTTATTTTTTGTATTTATTTTTTATATTTAATTTGTATTTATTTATTTTAATTATTTTATTTTATTTTATTTTATTTACAACAACTAGGTTTGGTTGATAATTTGTCAGCCGAACTTAGGTTTTTTGAAAATATACCTAGGTTCGGCTGACAAGTTATCATCCGACCTTCTCTTTGTAAAAAAATTGGACTACCTAACTTACTACTGATCTTCATAAAGTGAAGTTCGGTTGTCATTTTCATGTTTAATTATCAGCCGAACTGTTCATCAATACATTCAGAATGAAGAACAATGAGTAGTCCGGCTGATGAGTAAAATCCTAATTTTTTCGATTTAAACATAATGTATCAATCACATAAAAAAATATGACATGAGTCTGTTTCCCGTAGGGCTCAGAGCAAGGGGATTGCGCTCTCTGCTAACCTAGTTCCCTTTCCCATGGGAAATACTTTTTATCGTACGTTTCCTTGTAAAGATTTTTTTTTTTTTTAAATAAAATAATAAAAAAATGAAAATAAATAAATTAAAAAATAAAAGTGTTAAAAGGAAAATAATATATATTTTTTTAAAAGTAAAAAGATAATCAAATAAAACAAATAAAATAAATGTAAATAATAAACTAATTAAGGGTCAGTTGATTTCCCTACTTTAGATGAATCATTTGGTGCTAATCGATGTCGTATTGTAAACCCTAGAAATAACTCACAATTGGGTTTGGATGGCACTGATAAAGAAAAGAATCAAAGAAACTTAGTTGTACCTGTTGATGAATGGGTCATCAATGGCTCGGAGAAGAACCATAATACAGGGGGTAACAACCGGAGAGCTGTGTTTCCGACTCCAAGACCTGTAACTTCTCAATCGAAAATGAAATACACCCCTCCTGCTGAGATCAATGAGAAAAAATTGGTATCAACACTTTCTGAAAATTTCACAACAGGAATCAACAATTGTGAAAATCTGGTGGTGTTTTTTTTTGTTAGGAAAAGAGGTTCCTTTGCTGCTGTTCAAATTGCTATGAGCAAGTTATGGGAACTCAAGAAGGAGGTAAGCATTAAATTTCATGGAGATTGTGCTTTCATTTTTAAATTTACGGATGAGGAGGATCGTTAAAAAAATGTTAGAAATTGGATCTTTCTACATTGCAAAGCGTTTGTTCAGCTTGAGACCATGGTCTCACTTAATTGAAAAATCAATTTCTAATATCAAGATTGTGCCTATATGGGTCAAGATTTTTGGAGTTCCATTCCTATATGTGGAATGAAGAAGGAGCTTGATAGCTAGTTACCTTGGCATTCCTTTGTTGGCTGATGAGTGTACACTCAAGAAGAACATATTTGCATTTGCTAGGATTTGTGTAGAGATTGATGTAGATTTTACATACCCTGAGAATGTTGATCGATAGCAAATATGCCATGGATCTTCCAGTTGAATACCAACGGAAGCCTGCAAAATGTGAAACTTATGGTATTTGGTCATCTTGGCAAGAACTGCCCAATGAAATTAAATAAAGACAAGATGGACCTTAAAAAAGAACAAGATTATGAATCTTCAACCAGTGATATCTGCAGGAGTTTTTAGTGGAGATAGTGATATGGGCTCAGCTGGTTCTAATGCAGATGAAGGTAAAATACAAGATATTGGTTATGAAGATAATGAAGCTACTGGTAGTAAAGGGACCACAATAAGCAATGGTGGAGGTAACATTGGATTGGGATCATATGTGATATCAGGGATGTTAGGGCAGGGTTTAGCAGTGCAGGTGCGCTGAATGTTTCTATCAGTGGAGAGGCCGATAACATTGACAAGGAAGTTAATGGTCAGGATAATATTGTTGTAGGGGTACTGAATGAGGGAAATAAAGAAGGCAATGTCATTAACTTAACTCCATACTCAACTGGTGTTGGTGATAAGCAAGGGAATCAGAACCAAAGACCTCTTGCTTCAAAGGGGTTGGTTTTGACTGTAGGCTGTAGTGATGGGAAGGCAGATGGGGCTATACTCCAGGTGAGTAGGTCGAAGCTAAAGGAAATGTCCCTGCTTACAAGAGTGTTAAGGGTGTTAAAAGTGCTAAGCAAGTGATTTCACCAAAAAAGAATCATTTTATGGTGTTTAGTGACTTCCAAGAAGGCAGATTTCCAATTTATAGAAACAAGATTGAGGTTAGCACAAGGAAAATTGAAAATAAAGCTACAATTGAAGAAGTGGAGGACAGTGATGATTTTGATGATGATGAGTTTGAGAGGAACATGAAACTCATCTCTTGTGAGGAGAGAGCCTCTAAGAGAAAAGAGAGAGAGCTTCATAGGCTAAATTGGAATGGGAAGAATGGGAACTCCAAGTTAGATAATAAAGAAAACTTGGGGAGAGGACAAAGATCTCAAGCCAAGAAGAGATCTTCTTAGTCTCTCTATGGCCTTTTCTTGTGCTTTTCTTTTGTCTTGTTTTTGGATCAATTATCCCTGGCTAAGAGATTGCAGTGTGTAGATTGTAGGCTTCATTTTATTCTTGCTTTGTTATGTTGCAT
Source organism: Papaver californicum (assembly GCA_023531435.1). Classification (NCBI taxonomy): domain Eukaryota; kingdom Viridiplantae; phylum Streptophyta; class Magnoliopsida; order Ranunculales; family Papaveraceae; genus Papaver; species Papaver californicum. Next base: position 1,722,361 of record JAJJMC010025839.1, read on the forward strand.
GTCAGCTTGCTTTGAAGTAGACTTTTGTCTCTCGTTTTGTTTCGCCTCGGCGTTCTCCCATCTTATTTTTTTTATCAATGAATTAAAACCTTTTTAAGTAAAAAAAGAGAAGAAGGTATGTTATCTTTCTTGTGTGTCCAAAAACAACCTTCTAAGGGATAGCTCTGCTGAGCTATAAAGGAGGGATAAGCCCAACACACTTCGCACTAAAACTCTTAATTCCCATTGGAGTAAAGCTGTATGAACTGAAGTAACCAAGGTCTCAAACCAAAAAATGAATGTGGTGGAGCTGCTGTAGAATGTGATGAAGTTGAGGGAAGCAATAAGTAGGGCACAATGCCGTTCACCCAGTATCTGCTATACAAATGGTATAATGATTGTTTTCAAATAAGTCAACTTCTTGAAGCTGATACTTTTCATCTTCATTGTTTTCAATCAACAGGTATTAAAAAACACTTCATAAACAAATCTTTTAATTTTATAGTTTCAATTTTTGGCAATATCAGGGTTTAGTGATTATCAATCTCCAGGAATAATAGTTTCCAAATTTCTACAAGTCTCATAAAATTATCGAAATTGGTTAGGAATTATAAGATTAGATTAGGTTATAATGCCCTTGACCTGAACTGTTCTGATGATATTATTCAACCCACTCTTTAAGATTGAGTAAACAAATTAAACAATAGTACGAAAGAATTGAGTTTTCAAAATCCAAACCTGGAAATATGCTTCAAGTTCAGCTTTGAGTGTTGCCAATTCCTTCTTCAATTGCTCGAAAGTTCCTCTAACCCTGCAGTTCATGCATTTGAGAACTTAATAAGTATAATCAACTAATAATGTTGTCACAATTTAAGGAAAATAAACAAAAAATGTGTGGTCCATGAGTGTTTGCATATGACCAAAAATCAATGCCCGTTTCATGCATGCATATATCAATAATACTTTCACAATCTGATATAATCGAAATCTTTGGATTGCTATTACAATAATCCCAAACATTTTGCATATATATCATAATGTGGTTAAACGATTACCCGTAGTCGTATCAAAACCCTCGTTAACCCTATATATGCTAATAATGAAATGAAAACGATAAGAAATTAGAGACTAATTTATGTGTTTACCCTTCAACATCTTCTTTTATGCAGTGATTTCTAAACGATGTAATTTCATTCTTCACCTCTGCAGCTCCAATGTTGCATTAGTTTAGCGATATTAGGATGTTGTATTTTTATCCGCAAATGTAATAATTCACCTACTAATTGAGGCATATAGTTTGATTTGGTAATTACCTGCAGCAACTACCCTTAAAATGGTGCATAAGATCTTCTAAATTTTCGAAATTGATAGGGTTTTTCACTCTATAATGCAAATATTTTCAAATTAGCACATCGATAAGAATTGGATTCTTACCACGGCCAGCAGAAGCGATAATGTAAACGAAAAAAAATAGAAGATAAATAAAATTATGTTTTTTGTATGTAAAATAAGAACCTGACAACCTTTTAATATAGTCCTAATGAAACTCTTAAACCTATTCCTAAGGCTGTTAGACTTCTTGAGTAGGAAAAACCTTTAGAAGGATTAAAAAACCTTTCAAGAATCCTAATCACACCATATGACTAAAACTGAAAAGGATCTTAACTAAAAGACAGAAATATAAAACTACTAGACTCCTAGATCGCTAATTTGTAGTGCTGTCGCGCCAAATTAAAACTTGATAGAAGTGGGTTTTATCATTCCACCCCCCTTTGAAGCTTCCATCTCTCGTTCATCGTCGATGCTCTCTTAAGGAATAAAGTCTTTTGCTTACATAGATGTCCTCGAAACCATCTCTCATCGCAATTATAACATAATTGTTTCTTTCGTCTTTCCTCTGCCTCTTCGGTAGTCAATCGTTTGATTTGAGGAATAAGATCGGTGTTCGTCGATGGTATTGTGGGTGTACTGATAGATCGCACTGCCGGTATAGAGCCTTGTCGACGTAATTTTACTTTTTCATCTTGTAAATGAGCTAGACCTATAGCTGATGTGGTTGTGGAAGTGGTAAGAAATAGTTCGTTCACTCAGACTTGTGAAGAATGAATTTTAGACCTAATTTTAGTTCTAAACTAGCAAATAAATAAAATATGATCTCGGACAAAGATGATATCAAGATTAAAAAAATACCGAGGCTAAGATTCCGTCATTCACCAATTTTTATGTGATTTAATATTAATAACTATCATGCAATTCATACATTCAGTTTGATTCTAAAATATTGTCAATATTAGATTTTCAAAATATTAGTTGTTAATCGCAAGCATGGAACATCAAGAGCCCTAAGCTAAGCATGCACCATCAAGAGAAAACACAACTAGTTAATAAAAATCATTATTTCAATTTTGATTCAATGCAAATAATCATAAAAAGAAATGCAGAAATTAATTAAATTGATATTACCACATAACTATTGAAAAAATAGCTTCCTTCGCCGCCTCATCAATGGGGTTTATCTCCTCATATTAAACACTTTCTCAAAAAAAAAAAAATTCATAGCTCACAAGTGTTTGAGAAAAAGAAAAGAATCAAAAATAACTGACATAGTGAATTTGAGACGTTTATAAATGTCACATAAAACGTTTTCTCCATTGCTAAAGAAAAAGGTAACACAGCCGAGTAAGAGTCTGGTTCTGAGCGCTGTAAAGATTAAAAGCTTTAGCAACAGTTTCTGCGACTATCTGACTGCGTAGTTCTTCTTCTTCTTACTCGATCAAAAGTTGCAGCTATTTTTCTTTGAACTTATTTTTTTCTAACTCGATTCTGGTCGAAGTCAAACCCCCCCGTTGATGCTTTCCCTCAATCTCTATTTATAATAAACCCTCCTCCAATTGAATCTTCTCCATTAATGATATAATATCTCGGTAATCTTCTCATTATCACAATCTCATTTTTTTCCCTCCAAACTGATGTTCTTCCTTCGTTTAAACAGAACGAGACTTGGTTGCTTCCCTATTTATCTCGAGCAGTCAATTAAACCGAATCTGAGAATATTATGTTTCTCGAAATAATACAGGGATGGGTAAATATCTCGTGTATGATTTTCTATCGAGATTCCGTTTATATTTTTTGTGACTTGATTTCATGAACAACTTGCTATAATAAGGCAAGAATATTCTTGTCCTAAAGTCATACAAAATAACTCAAATTTACGTAATTTTTTTTCACAGTTTTGAGAAGGAATTTTTTCCGCCAGAAATCAAATTTGAAAATGGGAAGAAGGTGATGCCCGTATCCAGAGTGAGGGTGCCCTTATCCAATATTTGGGTGCCTTTAATAATTTGTAGGTGCCTTTAACACTTTTTCGAGCCAATTTTTTCCAAAAATATTTATTTCCCAAAAGACCCATAAACACAATTAGTACACAATCAAGCACTATCAATATAAAGAATTGAGATAAATCAGACACAAAAATGTGTCTATCAATAGTCTCGACTAAGGAGTCTGGACTTAATGCTTGCACTTCTAGTCCAACTTCATCTTCCAAAGATTCGAAAGTCGTTCGAATTCTTCTTGATAATCTCCAATGATATTAAAATTAGTTTGATTGATCTTGGCTAAGGCCGCCGCTGGGTCGTCATATTTTGTGTGTCCAAATCTTTTTTAAAAAGATGCAGAGAACCCTTCCCATTTAGGTTTAGGTGATATTTTTTTCATCCACTTATACCACTGTAACGCCTTTCCTTCTAGGTTAATACCCGCCAACTGCACTTGTTTTGCTGGAGGTATTTCATAAAATTGAAAGTACAATTCAGCGCGATATAGCCAACCTTCAGGATCAGTACCTTCGAATCGCGGAAAAATCACCTTCCCATCATTCTTAGGCTATTACGAGGTCCACTGGTTGACATCGAATCTTTCTCCAATAGCTTTTCCAATTGTTCCGCCAAACGATTGCTTGATGTAGCCATCGCAGTAACTTGAGCTGTTAATTGTTCCATAATTTTTTTTTTTTGTGTTCGAGTTTTAGTCATACAAGGAGCAAACCGCTCTGGTACAAATGATACAATTGGATTCTTACCACGGCCAACAAAAGCGATAATGTAAATGAGATACAAATAGAAGATCAATAAACTTATGATTTTTGTATGTAAAATAAAAACCTGACAACCTCTTTATATAAGCAAATAAAATCAAAGTAATCCTAATGAAACTCTTAAAGCTATTCCTTAAAGCTATTATACTTTTTGAGTAGGAAAAACCTTTAAAAGTATTAAAAACCTTTCAAGAATCCTTACCATACTATAAAACTGAAACTGAAAAGGATCCTAACTAAAAGACTGAAATATTAAAACTACAAAACTCCCAGATCGTTAATTTGTAGTGTTATCACGCCAAATTAAAACTTAATAAAATTGGGTTCTATCACACATATTATCCCAAAGGAAAAAATTACTTCATTCAAACAAGATAATATGGGAAAAGAACTATTGAAATGCATATCATTCACTTATAATGCCCGATCAATATTATTAATGTGCCTCACATAGTCCCTGAAGAACATCGTAACAATTTCCTGTAGAAATTAGGATTGCCAGTATCCTCTAAGTCTTCTAGCATATTAAATTGTTCATCCAAGTATCCCTGGAAAAATCCAAATGCACGATCCAGAATTAATATTTGCAAATCACATCAACCAAATGTATATGTATGCATAAAAAATATAGACTACTTAATATTTGGTACCCAGTAAATATCTAACATATTACTTTGGTACCCAACATTTAAAATATTAAAAATTAGTATTTTAACCCGTCAAAAACTGTCAAGTTAAACTATTGACTCAACCTACTATTAACTAAATAATTAAAATTAATAAAAACAATATAAACAATAAAAAAAATTGTAAACCTTCTACCATTTGACTCGGCGAGTCACCAAAACAAAACACTACCTCAAATCGATCATTTCAAGTTTACCCCATAGAGCCCAACAAAGCTACTTGCTTCTTCTTCTTTCTGAACCTCCAATCTGTATTGGATATTATCATGAACTTTTTTGAATGTTCATCTTCTTCTGCATATACATATCTTTTTCATCGTCATCAACATTTTACAAAACCCATTTTTTTATCTCCTCCAATATTTGCTATAATCACTAGAAATTGGTCAAAAGATTATTGATATGAGAGGTCCACAGGTTAGAGTTTTGACGAATTTGGAGGACTTGAATGCAGAAGAAAAAGCTAGGGAGAGTGATAAACCCATTCCTGAACTTCAATATAATATCAAGCTGATTTTGGATTTGGCTCGACTTGATATTTTGAAAATTAATAGTGATCTTAGGATGGAGAGGGAAAAGGTTGTAAGTTTGCAGTCAGAGAAGGAAACACTCCAAAAGGATGCTGGTCGGCAGAAGAAACAGCTTGATAACAAGGAGGAAATAATGGCAGTGATGGATCGAATAGAGGGGGAGAACTTTTAGGGCCGACTTTTTTTTTTTTTTTTTTGGGGGGGGGGGGGGGGGGCTCAATTCCTATGGTTCTTTAGGTAAAATTAGTAATTCAAAATGATGATGATCTCAATTTAAGAATCATTCAGTGATCATATCAACGGTTTGAGGTTTTTTCTACTTAGAACGAAATGATGAAGCATCGTAGAAGAAGAAGATAAGCTTTTTCATAAGGGGTATATATATATAAATTCAAATAATATATTTATATACTTTATTAATTTTAATTATTTAATTAACGAAATGTTTAGTCAACAGTTTAACTTAACGGTCAGTGACAGATTGAAGTACCAATCTTTAATATTTTAAACGTTTACTATCAAAAACAATATATTAGATATTTACTGGATACTAAACATTAAATAGGCTAAAAAATACTGATAATTGTATTATCAGAGAAAGATGTGTAATTAAATAATAGTAATAGACTTTACATATCAAGGCCATCCCAAAATAGCAAAATTAACCGATTTAAAATGGCTATATAACATGGTAATTATAATCTTACTGCATGCGGTAGTTGATTTTTTTACATCATCGACAAACATAAGTGTGAGATCTCTAATAAAATGAACGAGCAATTATATGTTGCTATATATATATATTTAATAATGGATTTTATTTTTTTTTGTTTGAAAATCTTCAAACCGAACTAAATGAAGATATTTTGTTTTTCTTGACCTGCTATATGGGGTAAGGTGGATGGTTACTAATACCGACGAACTAAGGTCAAAACTCATGGATCAAAAAGAAAAATATGTAGAATGATCCAGAGCTTACTGCGAGGGTATTAAATCCCTAACTACACGTGTTCAAATACTATGGAAAGAGTATCAAAATATGATGGAACGAGAAGCACGGAAACAAAGCTTTTTGATAAGTACTGAAATAGACAACACTGTTGCATGATCGACACTCAAGCTGCGGGAAAGCATGGCACACTGCACGAAACATATAGCTTCGTTGCATGAATGACACACAAGTTACCGGAAAGCCTGACACCATAAAGGGAACTGACAAACATCGATGCATGGGAGACATGTTTCAGCTGTACAGGTTGCGGAAAAAAAGAAACTAAAGCATGGCAAGTTAATTTCAATGGCCACATGTCAGACATGCCATAATTCTAATAAAACTGTAACGTTCATCCAAATCCAAAATAACAACTTGAGTACAAATCCGCAGAGGAAGTGCGGGACATCAAGCGAGAAACTATGGGAAATAAAAAGTACGCATACTAAGTCTTGCGGGAAACACGAATAAGTCTTGCGGAATAACTACCGTTCCAAAGTCTGGATAAGAACTAACAGGTGTAAATTTAGATTGGAGGGACCCATGATATTTGCTATAAATACCCAACTCTAAGAATAGAGAGGGGACTGGAAAAATTTACGAAAATTGGACATAAGGAATAGGATCAAAGCAAAGAGTTTAGGTATGAGACTTGTGTTAATTTGATAGTTCAATTGTTCTTTGATTAATTTGACTTTAATTATGTAGCATGATATCTATCTGTAACATATAAACATGAATAAAAATTATACAAATCTTTATCACCTGTGGATGTAGACAATTTAATTGTCGAACCACGTTAAACCATTGTGTTGATACATGTTTTAATTCCTTCTTCAAATTGTTAACATGTTACGTTTTCATTTTAAGAGATTTAATTTTACTATGTTTCTGACTTTGATGGTTGTGATCCAAAGATTTAAATTTTTGGTAGTCACAATTTGGCGCTAGGAACAGAGATATGTAAAAGAATTTATTCTACCTGTTCAAATCTTCATTTTTAAAAACCTTGAATTTCGTTATCTTATAAAACCCCCTATTACAACATTTTTAATCAGAAATTCTTTCAACTGATGTTTATATAGATTTAACTGTTTACAAAATACTTCTTTAATTGATACCTTTCATTTATATTAATAATCCTGGATACCTTATATGTTCTCTTAATCATGGGTTTAAAAACTTTGTTCATAAACTTCCACCAAAATATTATTTTTTATAATTATTTTGCAAAAGAATTAAGCGTGAAACCATTAAATTTATGTATCTCTGATTCAATTGTTTGAATGAATTAATATTGTACTAAAATTACCTAGTTTTGATTCTTGTTAAAACAATAAATAAATCCTTGAATTGAATTTCTGAACTTGCTTCTGATATGTTTGTAAAAAATGATTTAATGAACTTATAAAATCTGAGTTAAATTGGAAAGTTGTCTATCTTTTACGTGATATATCAAATTTTAGCTAGATGTTTTCTATCAGTCAAATTGTTTTTTATATATAGTGCGGATGTTAAAATTTCATGAAACACATATCTCATTATCTGAACTCTTGTTAGAACATCGACAAAGAAACTTCTACGACAACACAAGATTGAACAAAGAAGATAATATAATATTCTAAAAGAGATTACAAAAATGGAGACAATTGCAAATAAATCCGTACAAGAACAAAATGTTGACATAAGAAATATGGAAAATCAGACAATAGAGACTCTTCCAGAAAGAGAAGTAGTAGAGGAATCCCAAGGACCACAACCCTTGGATGCTCAGGCAAACATTCCAGTTAATCAATCAATCAACCAACCACATGAAGAAGCATCACAGAACAGGGTTGACCCTATTAATCAACTGTTTGAAGAAATGATTGAAATGCGTAAGGCACAAAAAACTTATGCAGAAATAATTTCTCTCTTAACCCAAGAAAATCAGATGCTTAGAAATAAAATCCAACAAGATGCGGAAGCATCTGTTATCAGGATACAAGGGCAAGAAGTAAGCTCAAACAGATCCGAAAAAAGTAAAGAAAAGATGAATAAAGATCAAAGAGTGATGGCATTAACATGGTATGATAATTTACCGGAAGGGTCAATACATTCGTACACACAATTGACCCGTAAATTTTTGGAAACATACATGTATAATAAACCAGCAAATGCGGGAATGGAGAAGTTGTTTTCCCTTGCGTCATGGAACGATGAGACTATCCGAGACTATACAGATCGATGGCAGATAATCTGTCAAGCAATAGGAAATATTAGTCCGAAAATTTCTATTAATTGCTATAAATAGGGAATAACAAACCGAATGAGCCCACTCTTTGTAGATATTCATGGAAAAGATCCGAAAACCGAAGACGATCTCAGGGTGATTATTGAAAAATATGCAAGGTTGCAGGATATTCAAAAGCAACATTCAAGAATAATTTCCCAACATCAGAGAGTTCCCAACAGGGCAAATTTTGTGGAACCATCAACAAGTTCCGGAAAGCGGGTTGCGGGAGAAAATCCGTATATTGAATTCAAGCGAGGTAGAGCGGATGAGGAAAAAAGGCTCAATCGGCAATCTGAAGATCGGGTTTATACTAAACTCAATACCTCATATCCACAAAAATGCAATCAAGAATAGGCAAGATTTTGAATGGCCATGGACAAAAGGAAATCAGCCATCATACACACAGGGTTCAAAAGATTATTGTGAATATCATTGCTTTCATGGCCATCCCACAAGCAGATGCAAGAATTTAAAATTGCAAGTCCAAAAATTAATTGATGCGGGATAGTTGAAAGAATTTCTTTATTTACCCAATCCTCCACCAAGGCTCAACATGGGAAAAACTGTAAATATTCCACAAAATAACCGAACTAGCAATATGATTTCTTATACCGAGTCAAGTCAATCATCAATAAACGCAACCATTGATAAGAAGCTGCATAAAAGAGTTCACAGACATGAAGTTTCCAAATTTACGGGAAGAGTCACAGAAACATGGGAGGAATGGATGGCTTCCCCATTAACTTTTTCAGCGGACGAAGTTGATCAAGAAATCGTAACACACAATGATCCGCTGGTGCTCACTTTACCAGTGTCTGGGTGGAACGTAAAAAAGATCCTCATGGATGGGGGAAGTTCCCTTAATGTGTTATTTTATGACACATTCCAAAAAATGGGATTAAAGGACGATCAACTTACACCTTCTTACTACACTATTTATGGGTTTAATGGGATAACATCAAAACCAAAAGGAGAAATTTTACTTGATGTTATGGCAGGACCAATAAGAATTTTGACTAAATTCAGTGTAGTATAGGCACCGTCTCCATATAATGCCATCGTTGGTAGACATTGGGTCCACCAATTGAAAGGAGTGACCTCAACATATCACCAATACTTGCGATTCCCGACACCGCAAGGGGAGATGAAAATAAAAGGGGATCAGAATGTTGCAAGATCTTGCATCCTCGCTGAAACTCATATGAATAAGGAACGAGTTCAGCAGCAACAAAATAGAAAGAAAGAACAAAAGATAAAAGCCAAAAAAGAAGCAATAAACCAATATTTGATTGAGACTGCGGGAAGAGGGTCAGTAAATGAAACAAATGAAAACACTTCATCATAAGCAAACATGACAAAAACTAAAGAAAGGGGCAGTATCCCAGAATATCAATTAAAGGGAGCTCCCACAATTTTAGGGGCTCCCAAATCCACTTTTTCAGCAATTGAAGAAACCAAGAATATCAACATAGGAAAAGAAGAAGCTCCGAAAATAATCAAGATTGAAACACTTAATGGAATCAGAAAGGGAACATGATTTGGTTATTCAACATAGAGATTATGTGGATATTTTTGCATGGAAAATGGAGGATATGCCAGGCATTGATTCAAATATTTTCCATCATGAGTTGCATATATATCCGGGAACTACACCCTTTCGGAAGCGTATACGCAAAGTGGCACCCGAATATCATTTTCCAGTTGAAAAGGAACTAAAAAAGCTCATGTGGGAGGGATTTATTCGAGAGGTGCGTTATCCCACTTGGATATCCAACATGGTAATTGTACCAAAGAAGAATGGAGGAGTAAGGATTTGTATAGATTTCACCAATTTGAACAAGGCATGCCCCAAAGATAGTTATCCGCTCCCTAGTATTGATCAACTAGTAGATGCAGTTGAAGGGCATGAGGCTTTATCTTTCATGGATGGACAGGGAATAATCAAATTGCTTTAGCTGAAGAGGATCACGAACATACTTCATTTTTTACCCCACACGGTTTGTACTTCTATACTAGAATGCCATTTGGGTTAAGGAATGCGGGAGCAACTTATCAGCGACTGGTAGATGCAATCTTTAAACCATGGATAGGCCGCACCTTGGAAGTCTATGTAGATGATATGTTAATAAAAAATAAACTTTCAAAGGATCATTTACAAGAATTGAGAGAAATATTTAAAGCTCTACGGAAATATAAAATGAAAGTTAATTCGGATAAATGCATTTTTGGAGTTGCATCTGGAAAGTTCTTGGGTTACTTGGTCACAAAAAAGGGGATTGAAGTTGATCCAGCAAAAATACAAGCGATTGTTAATATGTGATCTCCAAGGAATGTAAAGGAAGTACAAAAATTAAATGGATGTTTAGCCGCACTTAGCAGATTCATTGCCAGATCATCAGACAAATGTACACCATTTTTTGACACACTGAAGAAGAAAAACAAATTTGTATGGAATGAAAATTGTGAGCAAGCCTTTCAAAACATCAAAGCTTATCTCGCCACACTACCTGTATTACAAAAACAGAAGCCTGAAGAGATATTGGCCTTGTACATAGCTGCAACAGAAGATGCTGTAAGTGCGGTATTGGTACGAACAAATGAGAAAATAGAGAAACCAATGTACTACATCAGTAAAACTCTTAATCTTGCAGAAAGGAATACACCAAAATTTTGAACAACTGATATTAGCACTGGTTTTTGCTACACAGAAATTGCGCACATATTTTCTAACACATTATGTGCGGGTACCTAGTAAAGCTCCATTAGAGTCCGTACTAAAGAATGCAGGAAAACAAGGGAGACTAGCAAAATGGAATGCACAACTGGAACAATTCCATATCTTATTTGAAATACAAACTGCATAAAAATCACAAGTCTTGGCATATTTCCTGGCGTATTTACCACTAGATGAGATTTTGAAATCCAGGTTTGCCCGGAATAGAAGATGATGATTCCCAAGATATTCTGAGTTCTGTAAACTACCACAGATGGGAAATATTTGTTGATGGGGCACGGAATAAAGAAGGAGCGGGAATCGGAATTGTGATTATGACCCCTACATGAGATCGGATGGTACATGCATTTCTTCTTGAGTTCAGTGAACATACAAATAATATAGTGGAATATGAGGCTGTGGTTCATGCCCTTCGGATCATCATTGAGTTGGGAATAAGTGATGTACGGCTTACAAGTGATTGACAATTGATAATTCGGCAGGTTGAATTGAAATATCAAGTGCTTGATGAAGACTTGATAGAATACAAGAATCTTGTTCAAAAATTGGCATCTCAAATTCCAAATATAATTTTTCGACATTTATCCAGAGATAAGAATCGCCATGCTGATGCATTAGCATTCATTTCTTCAATGATAAAAGATAAGAATACATCAGCAGTCAAAATTGGGCGCATCTATGAGCCGTCAATCAATTTTTGGGCAGTTGAAACCATGGAAGAAGAAATAGGTGAAGATATTGAAGATGCATCCATTAAAGATGATGCAAATTTTCCACAGAAACCAGAAAATGAATCATCTGAAGAAGATTGGAGGCTCCCGATACATCAGTACTTACAAAATGGGATATGTCCCGCGGACACTAAAGAGGCAAGAAAAGTGCAATTAAAATCTGTAAATTATCAATTACGGGATAAAATTTTGTACCGCAGGTCTTTTTTGGGACCGTTACTTCGATATTTATCACAAGAAGAAGGACAACGTATTCTCACAGATATTCATTATGAAGATGCGGGAAATCATAGTGGAAGACGATCATTCGCACTAAAAGTAAAAATATAAGGGTATTACTGGCCACTTATGCATAAAGATGCAGAGAATCTGGTAAAAAGGTGCAAAGAATGTCAACGCTTTGCAAAAAGAATTAAAGCTCCTGCAACGGAACTCAATTCCATACTCATCCCCTGGTCGTTTGCAAAATGGGGAGTAGATATTGTTGGGCCCTTAATGGAAGACACACAAAAGAGAAAATACTTGATCGTTGCAACAAATTATTTCACTAAATGGGTTGAAGCCAAAGCTCTTGCTCACATTAGAGATACGAATGTTTTCAAGTTTCTATTCGAAGATATAATTTGCAGATTTGGAATCCCGGTAGCCGTAGTCTCGGACAATGGACAACAATTACAAGGGAACTATGCTTTTCGAAGCATTTAATATCCAAAAGAACAAGTCTACTCCACTTTATCCTCAAAGTAACGGAAAAGCTGAAGCTATAAACGAAACTATTGCCATGAATCTAAAGAAGACTCTAGATGGTCATCATAACGATGGTGCGAACAGCTTCATAACACTTAGTGGGCATATCGCACGACAAGAAGAGAAACCAGTGGAGAATCACCATTTCTTCTCACTTATGGAGCAGAAGCAGTTATGCCAACATAAATTATTTTACCCACAACAAGGACAGAAGTGTGGGAAAAGAAACTAAATACCGATCTAATGCTTGAGAAGTTGGATGACTTAGAAGAAAGAAGGGAGGTTACGCTCCAAAGGATGGAAAATTATCAAAGAAGATTGGCAAGAGAATATAATAAGAAAGTAAAGTTGTGGAACTTTATGGAAGGGCAATATGTTCTACGGAAAATCCAGGAATACCAAAGGGATAAAAAAGCAAGAAAGTTTACACCTACATGGGGAGGACCATATGTCATACAAGATATTGCGGGACATGGATCATATCATTTGCGGAATATGAATGGAGAAATCTTACGGTATCCTTGGGACGCACAATATCTCAAGCCATACTACCCCTAGCCATCAACGCAATCATACAATAATTTGGCTTCATACTAGGTAAAGCAGAACCAATGCAATCTCTCTAGAGAGTCCATATAAATGTCTATGAATGTGTGACTATTGGATCTTTCGCCACAGAGATGCCTAACATGACATTAATTATTGTATCAGGTACTCTCCATTTCAGGAGGTGCTCTAGGGACCGCATCCTAATTTCCTCTTGGCTAGAGAGAAGTTAGACATGCGCTACAACCCTCAAAGTAACTCGAGGTATAAAATTGCCTTGCGGTTAATCAATACACACTCAATCAATGCACTAACAATCAATATATATTTATAAACTGTTTTGCAGGAACAAAAATACAAGACAAAAAGAAAGTGCTAATACAATTTAAAAGAAGAAAAAACTAAGGAACGAGAAAATAAAGAAAACATTAAGCAACGTGAAAACAAAGGAAAAACTAAGGAGCGGGAGGTTTTGCACTAGAAGGAGGATGTTGAGGGATTTCCTTGCGGCTATAGACTTTGGTAAATCCATCAGCCTTAACTTTATCAAGAGTGTTGTTGATCGCTTTTGCAACTCCAACACGAGCTTCAATCCTCAACCAAGAAATATGAACTTTTACGGCTTCAAGCTCCTTCTTGCACTTATCTACCTCGATTGCAGACTTTTGGACACTCCCCTTCCAAAAAAGTATTTTCCCTCGCTCCGAATCCAAGTCACGAGCTAAGCTTTCATCCTTCAAAGTTTCCACCTGCCATTTGTCCTCCTCCTCTTTGGTTTTAGAGGAAAAAAGTTCCAGCTGATTTTGCGCCTTATTAGCCTTGGCAGTAACAAGCTCCAGCAGCCCTTTAATTCTTCCACCTTAGCATTGGAAGCATCAATCTCTCCTTCATCCCTAGCAGCTCTTGAGGCCGCATCTCTGAATTTTTCTTCAAAACTTGTGGCAAAAATAACAGGTTAATCAATGCGGAAATAATATTCAACTCCCAGTATGCAAAGAAATAAGATACCTCTTGTGAGGATTCAAACTCTTCTAGTTCGTAGGCCATTGCGTCTTTAGTAATATCAATGAAATCATATTCTTTTGAAAGTTTATCATAATTGTCCTGCCTGTTTCAATGAGTCATTATCCTGCAACTGATTTAATTCGCTTGTACACTTTTCCAACTCTCTATGCAAGCGGAAAATGTCACTCTCAAAGATGAAGTTTAGCTCCTCATTGTAATGGCAAAATCCTCAAAAATCATTTTTATAACTCAAAAATTGCTTACAATAAGAATAGAAATGCTCACAGACACCTTGATACGTTTATAGGTGTTGCTGTGAACACCTCACACCGTTACAGAAGGTATTTCGAATGAATACGCAACAAGAAACAATTTTCTGTTGCGTTTTGAATTAAAGTACGGACTGATGTAAATGAACGACACTTGAGTGTGTAGTATGCTTCGTGTTCTTCCTTGGCAGCAACAGAAATTTCTTGTCTGTGTACGTTTTTCTTGGCTGTTCACTTCAATTCTAAGCTTCCCAATCGTTTTCTCCCCCCTTTGGACTAGCATCCTCTATATATACTACCCATCACTAAATCATCCCAATCTTTCCTTTGATTCTCAATTGATTCATCGATCATGACTTTCCAAAAACTTGATTATTTTCTTTCCTGATTTCGATTCTTTCTATGATTCTTGATCCTATTAAGAGAAGAAATTGTTCTATTTCTCTTTTTAATTCTTCCCCAAACAAGATGATTTCTTAAGTTAAGGAATTTCCAAACTCAAATCTTGTTTCCAAATCCAACTTAAGTTTCCTTTTTTTCACGCTGTTCTTGAATAGGAAATTTTCCTTCCCGCCAACTTTTGACTTTTAAATTTTTGGGTGTGGTTGCCCTTAACCAAAGTGTGGGTGCCTTAATCCAAGTTGAGGGTGCCTTTAACATTTCTCCAAAAATACCTACAAAGAAATAAAAAACCATAATAAATACAAAATCGAGTACCAACAAAATATATAATTGAGATTAAATCAGACACAAAAAATGTGTCTATCAAATACCCCCAAACTTATTATTTGCTAGTCCTCGAGCAAATCTAATCTAGAAAATAAAATCCTAACTCACTTTCGCAGGAATCGCGACTACATTTAGCATATGTAATAAGCCGTTAAACCCCTAGGTGTCCCTAGTGGACGAGTTTTGTCTCGTGAGGGTTTACAAGAGGTATACCCACAAAACCTTTACTCCAGATTTTAGCGACTCGTGAGCGATTAAGGATAGACACTAAACAAGCTATTTAGTTGGCTTACTCAATTCTTCGCTATGGGAATCATTACCCTATATGAGTCCAGTTGCTGTATGCGAGTGTTTACTCAAGCATACTAAAATTCATATATAAGACAACAGAGCTCTACTCAGATAATCGTTCGACCACAAGGCTCAGAATCTATCACAGTTCAATCACATGAAAAGATTTAGAAGATGAACATGGAAAATATGAAGGTTGCACATGGTGACTAAGGTGAACGGTGTTTCCCATATCTGTCAGAAGGTCAGTGCCAGGATGAATCCTAATGGATTGAGATACATGGTCTTAAGCCTAATACTAATATCGACTCAACTGGTATATACAAGGGTCCCAGCGATCGATTTATTGAAAATAAAACGATAAAAATATTGACAACATGATTGGATCAAATTGAATCCAAGCGCATGATATATCATCGTCTTACGTGATAGTTCTCATGGATCCTGCGTTCCACGCTTGCTTAGGCGACGGAGACAGGGAGAACACACACATATAGCTATCAAAGTGTCAATATTGTTTTTTTTTTTTTGACTTTTTTTCATAGAACTAAAATATAATAATGGGGCTTGATCTCAAAACACTCTATTTCATCCCGACGCCGATAACAATTTGACACTGGGCCCCACCAAATCACTTTGAGAAACACAAATTTGCAAAAGTAAAACAGAAAGTGATAGACTCCGAGATGTGGTGAAAACTATCATGTTATTTCTAACACCTGAACTTTGTCCTTTTATGAATAGACCATTTCACTGGGTACACCAATTCCTATAGAAAAAGAGCTAAGTTTCCATCTACCTAGAATGGTTAGTGTCACCCTGAAGCGCTCACAAGCTTTTAAACTCTAGAGCTTTATTATTTCACTAAAAAGTTTCTCCCTTACCCCCAAACTTAAATCAAACAGTGTCCTCAATGTTTCAATTTAAAGAGCAGTACCAATAGATAAGTAAAGAGAGGAATAGCGAGGTAAGTCAGAAAGATAGTACCTGAGTAAAACGTAGTAATCCTTCTATGGAGAGAAAAAATAATAAAAAAAAAAACTGAAATCCTAAAAAATAAATAAATTTTTTTTACTAATATACAAGAACGACCATGATGGTCAATCAGAGTAAGCAGGGTCCTCCAGAGGGACCTCCTCAACATCACCTGTAGGAAATGGCTCTAAAAATATTTTCAATCTTTGACCGTTAACCTTTGAAGAACTACTACCATCCAGTGTCTCAATCTCAATAGCACCATGAGGATAAACAATGCGTACTATAAAAGGACCCGTCCATCGAGAGCGTAACTTCCCGGGGAATAGATGCAAACGGGTATCATACAGAAGAACTTTTTGACCAGGAGAAAATGACTTTCTTAAAATATTTCTATCATGCACAAGTTTCATTTTGTTCTTATACTCCTTAGCACTATCGTATGCATCTCTACGAATCTCGTCCAACTCATTGAGCTGGAGTTTCCTGTGAGCTCCTGCCTTGTCTAGTGAAAAATTAAGTTTCTTTACAGCCCAATATGCTTTATGCTCTATCTCAACAGGTAGGTGACATGCCTTGCCAAAAAATAAATGGTAAGGCGACATTCCAATGGGGGTTTTAAACGCAGTACGGTAAGCCCATAAGGCATCAGTAAGCCTCAATGACCATTCTTTCCGATTAGGATTTACTGTTTTATCTAAAATACGTTTTATTTCCCTGTTGGAAACCTCTACTTGACCACTAGTATGTGGGTGATATGGGGTAGCTACTTTGTGGGTAATACCATATTTCTTTATCAAAAGCCTAAATGGTCGATTACAAAAGTGCGACCCTCCATCACTAATTATAGCCCACGGTGTACCAAAACGTGCAAATATGTTATCATTCAAAACCTGGACCACAACCTTGTGGTCATTTGTTCTACACGCAACCGCTTCAATCCACTTAGACACGTAATCTACAGCGATAAGGATGTAAAAGTAACCAAAAGAATTAGGAAAAGGACCCATAAAATCAATGTCCCATACGTCAAAGACCTCGATAACTAGAATAGGGTTCAAGGGCGTCATATTCATACGGGAAATTGTTCCTAACTTCTGGCAACGCTCACAAGTAATACAGAACTGGTGGGTGTCTTTAAACAACGAAGGCCAATAGAATCCATACTGCAATATCTTAGCAGCGGTTTTCTTAGTACTAAAATGACCCCCACAAGCATGATCATGACAAAAGGAAATAATACTGGACTGGTCACTCTCAGGTATACATCTCCTAATAATCTTGTCTAGACAATACTTAAACAAATAAGGATCATCCCAGAAGAAGTGCTTAACCTCGGCTAAAAACCTAGAACGATCTTGTTTTCCCCAATGTTGGGGCATTCGACCAGTAACAAGATAGTTCACTATATTCGCATACCAAGGTAATTGGGAAACAAGGAAAAGTTGTTCATCAGGGAAACTATCCCTCACAGGAGGAGAATTATCAGGGAAATCAAGAACAAGCCTAGACAAGTGGTCCGCTACTACATTTTCAGCACCCTTTTTGTCTCTAATTTCTAGAGAAAACTCTTGCAACAAAAGGATCCATCTAATCAGTCTAGGTTTAGTATCCTTCTTGGACAGAAGATATTTCAAAGCAGCATGATCGATAAAGACTATGACCTTTGAACCTAAAAGATAGGATCTAAACTTGTCTAAGGCAAAAACAATGGCTAACAATTCCTTTTCTGTGGTGGTGTAGTTTATTTGGGCATCATTCAGAGTTTTTCTAGCATAGTAAATCACATGAAGTAATTTGTTTTCTCGTTGACCTAGCACGACACCAATAGCATAATCTGAAGCATCACACATGATTTCAAAGGGTAGGTTCCAGTTGGGTGCTTGGACTATGGGGGCGGTAGTGAGTAAAGTCTTAAGCTTCTCAAAAGCCTCTAAACAAGCATCATCAAAGACAAACTTAACATCTTTTGCGAGCAAATTGCAAAGCGGTCTAGAAATTAAGCTAAAATCCTTAATGAATCTACGATAAAAACCTGCGTGCCCTAAGAATGACCTAATATCTCTTACGGTCTTGGGAATCTGTAAATTCTCAATAAGGTCAACTTTGGCCTTGTCTACCTCTATACCCTTAGAATATATGATATGCCCTAAAACAATTCCTGATCGAACCACAAAATGACATTTCTCCCAATTAAGCACTAAATTCTTTTCTTTACATATAGTCAACACTAATGTCAGATGATGCAAGCACTCATCAAACGATGAACCAAACACAGAAAAATCATCCATAAAGACCTCTAAAAATCGTTCTACCATGTCAGAAAATATATTCATCATACAACGTTGAAAAGTAGCGGGTGCATTACACAACCCGAAAGGCATGCGTCTATACGCAAAGGTACCAAAGGGACAAGTAAAAGTAGTTTTCTCTTGGTCTTCTGGGGCAATAACAATCTGATTATAACCAGAATAACCATCTAACAAGCAATAATGACTATGTCCGGATAATCGTTCTAGCATTTGGTCGATGAAAGGAAGGGGAAAGTGGTCCTTCCTTGTGACCTTGTTCAATTTTCTATAGTCAATACAAACACGCCACCCCGTGGTCACTCGGGTTGGGATTAATTCATTGTTTTCATTATGGACTACAGTGACACCTGATTTCTTGGAAACAACCTGAACAGGGCTGACCCACCTACTGTCTGAAATGGGCTAGATAATACCTGCATCTAATAGCTTAAGCACCTCAGTTCGAACTACTTCTTTCATATTAGGGTCCAGTCGACGTTGCATCTCCCTAGAAGGTTTGGTGTCATTTTCTAAATGAATCTGATGTATACAAACAATAGGACTTATACCCTTAATGTCTGCTAAGGTCCACCCTAAAGCTTCCTTGTTGTCTTGAAGCACGGTCACTAGCCTACTTTCCTGATCACTATCCAAGTCGGATGCTACAATTACAGGTAAAGTTTCTGCTGAGCCTAAGAACACATATTTCAGAGTATCTGGCAATGGTTTGAGGTCCAACTTAGGGGGCTCTTTTAAAGAGGGAATTAAGGTGGAATTAGAAACTGGTAATGGTTCGAACTTAGCTTTCCATCTATTAGTATCTAACACAGGGGACAGAGTCTAACAGAGCATTCACGTTTTTAATGTAGCTATCATCGTCAAAATCTAAGCCAACATGGGATAAGTAATTCTCTAGTGTATCTTCAGATAGGATGTCTGGTAATGATTCCTGAACTAATGTTTTTATCATATTCACTTCCTCAATGCACGTGTCATCTAACTCAGATGGTTGCTTATTAATATGGAAAATATTCAGTTCAACAGTCATATTACCAAAAGATAAATTCATAATACCACTTCGACAGTTAATGATCGCATTAGATGTAGCTAAAACAGGCGACCTAATATCACATGTATCTGGTTTTCTGGGTCAGGAAAAGGTTGGGTATCTAGGATAACAAAATCCACAGGATAAATAAACCTATCGACCTCAATAAGAACATCTTCTACAATACCACGATGAATTTTAACCGACCTATCAGCTAACTGAAGTGTTATCTGGGTAGGTTTTATGTCACGAAGTCCTAGCTGGAGGTACACATGATATGAAAGTAAGTTCACGCTAGCTCCTAAGTCAAGTAACGCTTTCTCCACATTGCATCTACCTATGGTACAAGAAATGGTAGGGGAACCTGGGTCTTCGTACTTAGGAGTTGTGTTATTCTGGATAATTGAACTCACATGACTAGCTATAAAGGATTTTTTCTGTACACCAAGCTTTCGCTTTCGTGTACAAAGATCCTTAAGGAACTTGGCATAAGTAGGAATCTTCCTAATTGCATCTAATAAAGGAAGATTAATATTAACATGCTTAATAATCTCCAATATATCATTAAAGTTGGATTCCTTCCTAGTTGGCACTAGAAGTTGTGGGAATGGTGCTCTGGGCACAAAATATTGTTCAGCAGGAACCGCATTGAACTTTTTAGAGACTTTATCAGTCTCTTCAACTATAGGCTCGGAAGGGTGAACTACAGCATGTTCACTATTGGGCGAGGTTACCTCATTGTCTACTACTCTACCACTCCTAAGGATTTTAATTGAATTCACATGGTTAGTAGATAACACATGAACTCCTCTAGGGTTGAGTTGTGGTTGACTAGGGAACTTGCCTTTTTCTCTTAAAAACTCATTCAACTGACTAAACTGGTTTCTTGATTCATGGATAGCCTGTGAGTTATCTTGCACTATCTTCTTATTGTATGCTAAATCTTGGTTGATTTTTTTTCTGAAACTCATCAGAGTTACATGTTAGGAGAGCGAGAGACTCTTCTAAACTCATGATCCTTTTGTGTAAAGAGTTCTGAAATTGTGTCGGTCCAGAAGAATTCTTAGTATAACCAAAACCTGGTGGACCCTGAGGGTTACTAGACTGACCTTGATTCTGGTCCTTAGACCAAGAAAAATTTGGATGGTTTCTCCAACCAGGGTTATAGCTTTCTGAATATGGATCAAACTTCTGACGGTTATCATATCTAGTGTTATTGTAAAGAGCATGGGCTTGCTCTTCAACAGTCTGTCCTTCCCAAAATGGCTTGGGATCTATTCCTCGACTAGATTGACTTAATTCTAAGGCTTCTAACCTTTTCACTATAAAGGCATATTTGGCATCTGATTCAAGACTTTCATCTACCCTATTGACATTACCTCTACTCAGAAGAGTTTTTCTAGGGGGTTCCTTACTACATTCCCATTGATGGGTCTTATCAGCAATCTCATGCAAAAATTTCATCGCCTCAGTAACATCTTTACTATCAAAACTTCCTGTACACAATGACTCAACTATGATGGTTGTTGGATAATCTAGCCCTTCATAAAGGATTTGGACCAGTCTTTGGTCTTCTAAACCATGTTGGGGACATTGTGTTATTAATTCATTGAACCTTTCCACATAGGTGTACAAAGACTCTCCTTCGTGTTGCCCAAATGTGGAAATATCTTGCCTAAGTTTTGTTATCTTGTTCCTAGGTAAAAATTTAGCTAAAAAGGCAGCAGTAAGTTGCTCATATGTCTCAATGGATTCAGATGGCAAACTATAGAACCAAGATTTGGCCTTGTCTCTCAGGGAAAAGGGAAATAACCTAAGTTTCAAAGCTTCATCAGACATGTTGTGAATTTTTAGGGTACTACATCTTTCTTCAAAATCCCTAATGTGAAAGTAAGGGTTTTCATTTTCTTTCCCTAAGAAGAGTGGGAGCATCTGTATGGTCCCAGGTTTCAACTCATAGTTGGCTTGAATTTCAGCCAACTTGATACATGATGGACGAGCAGTCCTAGTAGGATTCAACAAAGATTTCAAGGTTGTCATTTCTGACACAACTGAAAAATTAGGAATAACTTCCTCACTAAGAAACAAATTCTCAAAACTAAAGTTTCCAAAGATAGGGCTCTCAAAAGAAGGGTTTCCTAAATTCTCACTTTCAGTGACAAAGTTTCTATTCTCGTCGCTGATCAAACGGCCAATAGAATCTCTTCTCCAGGCACGCTCAATGGGCATGCAATAACTCCTAATCATAAGGGAATTCTAAACAAACACAAAGCAAGGTCGACTCAACCAAATCAAACCTATTGATTCTAGCAAAAAAAAAGCATGATGGCTCCACTTAGATTGTTTTCTAGACCAGCTTCTATTCTTTCGAAAGGCAACTAGTTACAGTTTTAGCAAACCTCTTAGGACGATCCGAATTAGATTAAGTCGAAGAGAAACATGATAAGCTCTAAGGAGCTTTGATAACCCTGCCTCTTTGGCAACGTTTCCCTGGGTTACAAGGCGGCGCTAAGCAACTTAAAATAATCTTTTCGAACTTCAAGTTAGGCTAACAAAGCAACCAATACAATCCTTTTGAATGATTTTCCAATAAGCTTGATACCCTATCGGTCTTCTTTCTAGTCAAATTTTAAGGATTAGGTTCGCGTTAGGTAACGTGTTCCTAGGAGGGCAAGAAGGAAACCGTGATGAAATCCGAGTCCTTATCTTGTATGGCCAGTTCTTGCCCTTTACTAGAAAAGTAAGTCCGTTTCAGTTCCCCAGCATATATGCATACGAAGGAATACAGTAAACCCACTTGCAGGGGATTCGTTGGGTTGATCGAATCTTACCTCCCGTACCAGACGGGCGATGAATCGGTTGAAGTCGACTCGGGCCACCAACTCCTGTTTCAGTGTGCGAACCCGAGGGGCCGAGACAATATCGTAATTGTCGTCCTTCCCTGTGCAATTTATATTTAATACTACCCTTCCGTAGGGTTAAAAATAATAATAAAGTCCAAAAAGTCCAAAGTCCAAAGAGAAGTGTCCAAAAATAAAAACAAATACAGAAACAATTAAAATCCTAATACAGTTTTCTAAAAATAAAATAAAATAAAATCTAATTAAAATCTAATTAAGAAAAATCTTCGTCTTCTTTTTCGTTCTTTTAAGCTTTAGCTTTTAACTCCAAGTCTTTAGCTTTAATTCCAAATCTTTATCTTTAATTCCAAAACTTTGGCTCACTTTCCTTTCGATCCAAAATCCAAAACCTGCAGCAAAAAGAGAAATACCAAAAGAAACGTAAAATAGAACAAAGTAAAAATAATAATAAAAAAATAATCTAACTAAACTAATGAACCTAAAAAAAAATATCTAAAAACAATTCTAAAAACAAGTCCGCGTCTGCGGCGCCAAAGATTGATGTAATTTTAAAGTGGTAAATAACGATTCGTTACTCAGACTTGTGAAGATTGATTTTAAATCTAATTTCTAAAACTAAAAGTATGAAAACTCAAATATTTTTTATAAGGTTGAGAGAAAACTGAGGCTAGGATTCCACTATTTTCCAATTTCAAAGTGATAATAATTTTAATCATGCAATTAAAACATTTTAATTTGATTCTAAATCATTGCAAAAATAGATTTTCAAAACAACAACTGTATAACAAAAGCATGGAGCATCTAGGGACCTAAGCCGAGGCATGCACCATCTAACGGAATCACAATTGCTTAACAAAAATATTTTAAATCAATTTTTAACCAAGGCAATTAATCATAAATAAATTGCATAAATTAATTAAATACTTACCACATAATTGTTGGAAAAGTAGCTTCCTCCATAGCCTCAAAGATGAAGTTTAGCTCCTCATTGTAATGGAAAAATCCTCAAGAATCATTTTTATAACTCAAAAATTGCTTACAATAAGAATCGAAATGCTCACAGACACCTTGATACGTTTATAAGTGTTGCTGTGAACACCTCACACCGTTACAGAAGGTATTTCGAATGAATACACAACAAGAAACAATTTTCTGTTGCGTTTTGAATTAAAGTACGGACTGCTGTAAATGAACGACACTTTGAGTGTATAGTATGCTTCGTGTTCTTCCTTGGCAGCAACAGAAATTTCTTCATCTGTGTACGTTTTTCTTGGCTGTTCACTTCAATTCTAAGCTTCCCAATCGTTTTCTCCCCCCTTTGGACTGTCTAGCATCCTCTATATATACTACCCATCACCAAATCATCCCAATCTTTCCTTTAATTCTCAATTGATTCATCGATCATGACTTTCCAAAAACTTGATTATTTTCTTTCCTGATTTCGATTCTTTCTCTGATTCTTGATCCTATTAAGCGAAGAAATTGATCTCTTTCTCTTTTTAATTCTTTCCCAAACAAGATGATTTCCTAAGTTAAGGAATTTCCAAACTCAAATCTTGTTTCCAAATCCAACTTAAGTTTCGTTTTTTTCACGTTGTTCTTGAATAGGAAATTTTCCTTCCCGCCAACTTTTGACTTTTGAATTTTGGGTGTGGTTGCCCTTAACCAAAGTGTGGGTGCCTTAATCCAAGTTGAGGGTGCCTTTAACATTTCTCCAAAAACACCTACAAAGAAATAAAAAACCATAATAAATACAAAATCGAGTACCAACAAAATATATAATTGAGATTAAATCAGACACAAAAAATGTGTCTATCACGGAACGAAAAAATCCCGCAAGGATATTCTGAG
Organism: Papaver californicum; assembly: GCA_023531435.1. Lineage (NCBI taxonomy): Eukaryota > Viridiplantae > Streptophyta > Magnoliopsida > Ranunculales > Papaveraceae > Papaver > Papaver californicum. The sequence continues at coordinate 1,746,996 of JAJJMC010025839.1, forward strand.
CTCCACCATAGCTTGCGATTTTCTTCTTCCAACTTCTCTGATTGTGCCCGCGCTTCAAGAAGACAATCCTTGGTCCATAGCAAAGTAGCATTGTACTCTTTGTTCTTGCGGATGTAATCTCCATATAAATTCCGGTGCTTTGATTCTGATTCATCGTACTTTGACTTGGCTTCATTCATCCTATCTACCTGGTTATTAAATCTTCCCTTGATCTCCATATTTTCATTATTAATTTTCAACACATGATCTTTCAGACGCATGTCTCTACGTTGCATCTTAGATATAAGGTTTAAATCCCCGCTGATCCCATAAAGTAATTCAGAAACATGCAAATAAAATGAAAAAAGTAATATGAGAGAAAAAATATTAAACCTTGATTCTGAAGATCTAGTAACTACTGACGAAGCGTGTCATTTTCCCGCTTCAAGTCCACAGCTTCTTCTTCCACAGTCCTAAACTGGGTCTCCATCTTCATGGATCGTCCTTTATAAAACTTATAGGCGCTTTGACCTCGGGCAAGCTGCAATTTACTGGATTAAAGTTATAAATAAATATGAAAATAAAACAAAATCTAGAAATCTAAGGTTATTAAAATAATAAAAATACCTGCAAGAGAGCTTGTTGAGGAAAAGAGTACGCTTCATATCTGCAAGCGCAACCGTCTCCGCAAGAGAGTAAGGTGATTTATGTAAAAAGAGGGATCTACGGGTTGGCCTTGGCCTCTTATCCAGGCTTCTTTCACTGCGTCATACGGTGCGGACCGCATATACTCCCGTAGATTAGCTACCGCAGGACTATCTGTTTCCATCGGCTGGAAGTCGCACGGAACAGACAACAGCTCTTTCGACATAAAACAAAGGAAGGCTTCTTCCTCCTTGTCCATGAGATTTTCATCTCCCGCTATCCTTTTACCTTTATCCCTTTGCGGGATTTCTTCGCTCATTTGAACTGCGGTTGTGCTTACAACATGGCCCTCGGAAGAAGCAGCTTCTACCGTAATATTTGCTCGTTCACCCTCTTCTACCGCAACATGTGCTTGTTCACCCTTATCAAGCAAAGCATTTCCCGACTTACCTTGAACGGGAAGATCCTCCTTATCAGATAAATCATCTTCACTCGTAGAAGGAACAAGAAGATCTTCTCCAAACAAGGGAGAAAGCTGAGAAGGAAAGAAGGAAAGCTCAGCATCTGCGGACTGGATCATACAACTGTCCACAACGCCCGTACCCTCCACCGCAGCAGCAATCGGCTCTGTGGGCACAAAATTTGTCACCTGAAGCGGGATATTTTGTTCTTCTTCATTTCTTTCAGGTACAAAACTATCCTCAACTCTCAATATTGGCTGACCATGAGGAGAATCACGGATTTCTCCTTCCACCCTATCGGTGGAAGCACGGGTATACCCTTAGCTTTTTTCCGACCCTGTCAATATACCGCAAGAACTCATTAAATAAAATTCATAAGAATCATAAGAATTCATTTGGATAAATCAATACATTTTTTGTTGGAGTTGCGGCTTTGCGCTTAACCCACGAATCACCTTTCACATCCCCTTTAGTTTGCGGCTATAAAAAAGAGGAAAAAACAGTTAGACAATGTTTAAAGCATGATGTAAAAGAATGGAAAGAATTCTAAGTACCACATCGTTAAGCGAGAAGGAAAAGCCTTTGAAATTTAACTGCCAACGGCAGTAAGGATGAAGGCGTGATAAAAGGTTGCGGACCACACTTTCTTGAACAGATCCGAAAACCCATGGACCTTCAATTATCAGGGGAGTGCGGTACCACCTGAAATCATGATCATCACGAATCTTTTCCCGTAGAGGTTCTTGCGTCCCAGAGATTACATACAACTTGTAATTATCTATTTCCCAAAGCAGAAGAAATCCTTCGCCACCTCTGCGCCCTGGACCTACGCTCCAATTCTTTTATTTTTTCACTGCCATAGTATCAGCATACGTAACATGAAAATTATCTACTGTGTAGTACTCACATTCCGCAGCGTTGGGAACGTAACATGAAAAATTTGTTTCTCTCCTGCCGCGCTTACTGCTGTATTCATCAAGCACACGCCACCAATTCCCATTGTATTGAGCGATGGACCAAACCAAACCGTGCATGGACTTATTACGGCTTGAAAGAACTTCATATTGAAAGAGCTTCAAGCCCGCATCCAATGCTCCCGTAGAGATTAACAATCTTTTGTTACTATATTCAAATTTCCTTATCATATCAAGCGTGATTTCATCTCCTTCAGCGAAAAATTGGACATAAGGAATAGGATCAAAGCAAAGAGTTTAGGTATGAGACTTGTGTTAATTTGATAGTTCAATTGTTCTTTGATTAATTTGACTTTAATTATGTAACATGATATCTATCTGTAACATATAAACATGAATAAAAATGATCCAAATCTTTATCACCCGTGGATGTAGACAATTTAATTGTCGAACCACGTTAAATCATTGTGTTGATGCATGTTTTAATTCCTTCTTTAAATTGTTAACATGTTACGTTTTCATTTTAAGAGATTTGATTTTACTATATTTTTCACTTAGATGGTTATGATCCAAAGATTTAGATTTTTGATAGTCACACTTACTGTTAGAAAGAATATTGGGTACATGCATGCATCTAGTGATCCAAAATGAAAAGCCATAAAAAGAAGATCAAAACTAAGGTTTTTTGATTAAATTTTCTTATATATTTGTTAACAGATGATATAAGAAACTCTTCGATCAAAAGAAAAATATGTAGAATCTCATATACAAATATCAAGTAGGCTTGATTCATGGGAAAAGAAAACCTGCTTAAAGAGGGCCTCACTCATGGAAGCAACACGTTTTTGCATCTGTTTGTTTGACATCCTTTAATAGAAGAGAAGTAAAGAAATAAAACTAAGTGATACAATAGCTTCACTTGTTCTGGACAGAAAAAAGATATGGTTGTTGAGTTGTGATGAAGAGAGCAAGGAGACTATAAATAGGGGAAGTAAAGGACTGAGAGAGGGCAGGGCGGCTTAATTATGTTATGGCAACAACAAATGTAAGGTAGAAAGCAACATTTCATACAATGGGAAGGATTAAGGAATTAAACCAACAGACCACGTCCAACTAAACGACTCCAAAATCATTGGCTCACCTAATCTTTTGATGCGATGGCCTATATTTATGTGGGACCCATCATTCACCCAAAAAAATTTAGACACTTTCATCTTTTAGAGTTTAATTACCGGAGACAGAGAGGTTTTTAGGGTGTTTTTTGTCATCTGTTTTAAATCTTTGATAACGATTCAATATCTCTCTTCCATATTTTTGAATCTTTATTCCTAATTGAGTCAAAACTCGAAAGCAATTAGTCATTCTGACTCGGGCTGTTATTTTGATCAAAGCTAAATTAAAGTAGATTTTTTGTTTTGATTTTGGTTTCTTGATGGCGGTGGACGACAATGAAAAATAAAGGGAACTTTTGTTAGGGATTATTTGATTGATGAATGATTTGTTGTTCTATATTTGATAGCCATTTGGATTATGTTCAATTGAACTTCCATTAGTTAACTCGATCAAATTATTCCTGATATTCAGAAACAGAATTCAAATACACAAGGAAAAACTTAATCACGATCATAAATTTCCATGACCATAAACATAATTAATTATTAGGGAAATTAAATGAATTTATGTTCGAGATTGGTAATAGATCAGTGTAAGATCGTTAGGCTTTTATACAGGGAAAATGAAATAAGACCTTATGACAATAGATTGGTGAGAGAAAACATGTGTGATGCTCCTATTAAGTGCCAATGATACCTTTAAGTGAGAGATCCTATTTTTATTCATTAGGAAATTACTTACTGGTTTTATCAAAAAATACTTCGTGATGATGATGATGATACAAAGAAAATAAACTTCAGATTCTCAGGGAACGAATATTTCCATTTGCTAATCCACAGGAGACAGTTAATCAGTTATTTTATCAAAATGACATGGCACATGATAAATTATCTTTCTCCACCTCACCGTACAATGTCAGCTATCGTTGTTATTCAGCTGTTACATAGCTGTTCACCTAGCAAAATTGGAAATTTTGTGTCGGCATAGCAGCTTTTCAAAGGTTAAATTCAAATTTTTTGAAAATGCTAAATACCCCCGCCACAAAGGTATTCACCGATGACATATCGTAATCTAACCCAAGTCGGCCAGTCGGCCTCACCTTTTGGCATGTATAAAAAGGACATTGGGGGATACCGTAAAAGGGTTAGTTCTTTTTGGATAAAGAAGAGATTCCATCATGGAATTTTAACAATCATACTAGATTTATACCCGTGTTACATACTGAATATATTTAATAAAATTGACATGTAACTCATACTATGCACTGGGTTTGATGATAATTTTTTATTTAGTGTGGCCGTCGCGATGCATTAAACCTTGATTACAGACTCCATGATGTCATCTCTAAAAAGATTTATAATTGTTAACAACTTATAATAAATCAATAATCTTGTGGTAATAATCTTGTAATCAAACCTGGTGAATGTGATGTACAGACTGATTATGAATGAAGTATTTCTTTCGAAACTTGTACTTTTTTTAAAATTACAGAGTTACCAACGACTAGGTTGAGGAAAACAACCTACATATCCATGGCTAGAAATAACCACCTACAACTAATTTTTTTATAGCAAAAAATTAGATTTCAGAAACACAGCTACGGATAGAAGTTCATCATTTTCTAGCCGTAGAGGTGTTTACGGCTAAGAAAATCAACTATGGCCCAATAATAGACTGCTCTCAAACTGCAAACATGGCAAATCTTTTTACGAATCTAACTTGTTTTAGTGATCAAAAACAACAAAAAGAGATTTTAATTTTAATTTTTTTTTGTTTTGTTTTAGATTTAAGTTTATAGTAAAGGCTTACATGGTAACATAGTTGATTCAAGGATAACTTAGGCATTTGATATGTATTAGGACACCCTTATCCATATCCTAAACAATATATACCCTGAGAACCCTTCAAAAATAAATGAATATGGAGCCCTTAAAACAGGTTGCTTGTCAATCCACCCATCTCAGCAGAAGCCCAACATTTAATATTGGACAAAAGACCTTTTTTCCCAATATAGAGATTAGAGACTAACAGAGAATTCTGGCATCAGGGGAAAATGTTTCTCCATTTTTACTCGGTGGGCGGTGGAAAGACACAAAATAGTTAGGTATAGTAAAATCCTTGCCAATACACAGTTCATAGATGGGCTATTTGGTCAAGAATGCTTTTACACGAATGTTTATTATAGAAATTTTGATGCAGCATAACAACTTATTTGAAGCACTGCCTATTGCATTTACATTAGGTACTGTCAACTGTTTGTATAGAGAACGATTCCTTTCAATATGATCATTTTATCGTATCAATCAAGATAATAATGAAACTATAACAGTGTGTTAATATTTATCATGTGAATGTCATATTGGATCTCATAACTTGACTGAAACAAAAGCATTGGTTGAGAAAACACTTCAATTATCAACAGCCAAATGAGATGTTCTCAAACACGTATAAACTCCATAAATGAGCACTATTCTTGCAACTTGTGAAAACATAAACTTAACATCCTGGTGGCCATAGGAAGCAACAGATTTTGGCATAACTGCCATCAAAACTTGAAAGGTGGTATCTAGTTTACCCATGCTCATTAAGATTTCAATACAATGCCTGATAATCTACGCTCTGGCATATGAAATGGATTTTCTCAGTGATGTAAAATGGGATTTAAAGTTGCAGCATTTACCGTTTGTACACGTCTTCAAAAGATAGACCCTGATTAAAGAACACCGAATAGTCAATCGAAAAGGTCAGGTATACTCAATCTCTTCAAAATAATGGACAAAATTGTAATGTATATGTGGTGTAGATTGTTTTGTTTTTGTAAATACCCTCACTCAACATCATCACTTTATCTCTTTTACTTCCCATATCAAACTCAGACTCATACTCGAGCCACTGCCAACAAACATCACACAACATCTCCAACTCGAATTAGATCTTTTACCTATTTTTTATGCTTCCCTTCTATTCTTGACCTGATCCATAACAGCTACTGCAACCTAACATGACCCTCTTCACTATTCACTCAATATCTTCTCTGTCTAGTCATTTCGACTGATTTTCTTTGGCTCAAAAACTTTACCCACAACTATCACACACTCGAGTACTTCTCCTTGGTCTTGACTTCTAAGAAAGCCCTATTACCATGGATATCCAAAGCTAGTTCATGCTTTTTAACAAACACCAATTGTGTGTGTTGTTGGTTGATTCTAACATGAATTCTTTGTGAATTCTAAAAAATACCTAACTCTCCTTCCCTGCAATATAATTCAAATTCATTCAGAACCATTCATTCGAATCAAATCAAACAATCATTTATCACACACCATTTCTCGGCTGCAACATCTACCTGCACTTATTATAAACCATTACTGCAACTGTTTCACGGCTAGAACCCAATCTTGTCTTCTTCGACAACGAACCAAATCTCTGCAATCTCTTAGTTCCGCCCTGTTAACCATTCTCAAGCTCATACTACATCAGCAACCCCTTCTTCCTTGTAACTGAATGGTGTTTTCTTCTCTGCGTTTCAATCACTATTTCTAGCGACCACAACCCATCACAGATTCGATCAAATTCCTTCTCGATAACTTGTTTGTTTGAACTAAATCTTCTCTTCTCGGCTTTAATACATTCCCCAACTCAGTATCCATCTCGACTACTTCTTCTCCATCCATAGTGACTGCCGACGTTGTTATATTGTTGGTAGTCGCAATGGTTATGAAATAAGGCGAAAATTTTCAGTTTATAGGTTATACATTATTAAAGAGAGGGTGTAAACCGAGTATAATTAGCTCTCTTTTTTTTTAGCGAAAAAGACGTGGAAAGATTGAAAAAAGATAGGATTCGCGCTCCTTTCACCAATTGTAAATTTAAACAATTCTAAGGGTGGGTAATGTTCACCGTTGAATGGTAAGGTGAGTTTTCTCTCCATTTAACGTGGGCAGAAAAAAGTTAGCCCTTTAAAAGAGATAATTAATGATTGTTGCTAACACCGGTACAATTACTCCCTTCGGCTACTTAGAGCAAGTCCAGTGGGTGGTCAAATGAGCATATTTACCAATTTTTACCCCACAATGGGATCCCGTCTCAAGTTGGGTCGATCGTCCTTTCCTAAGCCGAAACACAATATATTAAACTCAAAAAACGTTAGTTGAATTATATTAAATTCAGATTTGATAAAAAAAATTTGATCCTATAAATACAAAAAAGATAGTACTAATTTATTTTTAATCTAAGGTTCCACACGTTAATTTTCCAATTTACCACTATGAGAAATCAGGTTTGTCCATCCATATGGACATGCAAACGAGCAAATATACCGATCTCCACTGGACTTGCTCTTAGACGCCCAAAAAAGAGAAAAAGATAAAACAACTAAAATGCATTCCCAAAACAAAACTTGGTATAAAAAACCAAGGTGAACAAACTTACTATGCATAAAACCCTCCCATATTATCTTTTATAAAGAAAAACCATTTTCATTAAAAACGAGACAAAAACCCCATTTCACTTAATACTAATTAAATTTAAATTTTAATTATTTTCAATATACCCGAGATGCCCTTCCATATATAATCTAGGTATGTTAATTTTCTTTTTCTTTTTCTTTTTCTTCTTCATCTCCCCACCACCATCACCAACAACAACAATACTTCCTCCGCCACCATCACCAGCAGCGACAATACCTTCTCCGCCACAACAACACCTTCGTATCCTTCACCAACACCTCTCTTCTTCTTCTTCTCCTCTCCACCACCATCACCAGCAGCAACAATACCTCCTCCGCCACCATCACCAGCAACAACAGTACCTCCTCCGCCACAACAAAACCTTCGTATCCTTCACCAACAACACCTCCTCATTTCCCATCGCTTCCTCGTCGTTATTGTTTCTCCTCCACCACTATATGTCCAAATCCACCAACAACAACACCTCTTCTTCCTCCTTCTATCCTCTACAAACATCACCAACACCTCGAGATCGTCATCGCCGAAAATCATCAACAAAATATAATGATATATCATAATTGTCGAAATTAGGATTTTTTGTTGGTGAAACGTCAGAAAAACTATGAAACCTTTTTCGTTTCATATTTTTTTTTTTAATTTCATCTTACTATAGATGAAAAAAACTATGAAACCGAAAAAGGTTTCATCATTTTTTTTCATCTGTAATTTTATTTGAACGGAAAAAGAAAAACGATGAAACCAAAAAAGGTTTCATAGTTTTTTTTTAATTTCATCTTACTACAGATGAAAAAAACTACGAAACCGAAAAAGGTTTCAACATTTTTTTTTTTATATGTGTAATTTTATTTGAAGGAAAAAAGAAAAACGATGAAACCGAAAAAGGTTTCATAGTTTTTTTTAATTTCATCTTACTACAGATGAAAAAAACTATGAAACCGAAAAAGGTTTCATCATTTTTTTTTGTTTCATCTTATTCCAGAAGGAAACCAACTATGAAACCGAAAAAGGTTCTATCATTTGTTTGTTTCATCTTATTACAGATGAAACAAAACAAACTATGAAACCGAAAAGGGTTCTATCGTTTTTTTTTCATCTGTAATTTTATTTGAACGAAAAAAAGAAAAACGATGAAACCAAAAAAGGTTTCATAGTTTTTTTTAATTTCATCTTACTACAGATGAAAAAAACTATGAAACCGAAAAAGGTTTCATCATTTTTTTTCATTTGTAATTTTATTTTGAACGAAAAAAGAAAAACGATGAAACCAAAAAAGGTTTCATAGTTTTTTTTTAATTTCATCTTACTACAGATGAAAAAAACTACGAAACCGAAAAAGGTTTCATCATTTTTTATTCATTTGTAAATTTATTTGAACGAAAAAAGAAAAATCGATGAAACCAAAAAAGGTTTCATAGTTTTTTTTTTAATTTCATCTTACTACAGATGAAAAAAACTACGAAACCGAAAAAGGTTTGATCATTTTTTTCATATATAATTTTATTTGAACGATAAAAAGAAAAACGATGAAACTAAAACTGAACATAATTGAATCATGAATAAATAAGGGTGAAAACAAATGGAATTGAAGCTTTCTATCTTTGAACCTAAGTATGAAAGATTGATTTCGAAACAGATGAAACCTAAACCTAACAGATGATGAAACCATTTTTGATTTTGATCTGTGATTTTGTTTTGATTTTAGGTTGAAATTGTTACTGATGATGATGAACAAAAATTTCGTCAATATTTTGAAATTGTTTTGATTCTGATTCTAGTTGTAGATGATGCAGATGAGGATGATGTAGACGAGGATGATGAAGATGAAGACGAGGATGATGAAGCTATTGATGATGAAGATGAAGACGAGGATGATGAAGCTACTGATGATGAAGATGAAGACGGGGATGATGAAGCTATTGATGATGAAGATGAAGACGAGGAAAAAATTCCGTAAGGTGAAGGGGAATTTTTTTTTGTAAGGTGAAGGTGAAGTGGGCGTGATGGGCGTGAATAGTTTCTGAATTTGGGCTGAATTATAAGTGAGGGTAATATGGACAGTTGGTTTATAATTGTTTTTTGTGTCAAATTTGTTTTGTTGGGTTTAATGTAGTTGGATAGTGACATCTTTGGGCTTATAACCCACGGCCTATTCCCAATATCTACCATATTGGCTTAAAGTCTGTTCCATGATCCAAAATCGTCCATGCAATATTGATTTTTTTCATAACCCAAAATCTACTATATGATCCGGAAATCAGCACCATAACCAAAACATTGTCGTGTGAATTCAAATATTGCCACGAAACTAGAATTTATCTCGTATATCAAAAATTGCTTAATGACCCAAAATATGTGGTAACTTTATTATTTCATCCGGAACCGAAATTTGGAAACTGACCAGTAATATACCACCGTAATTCTAAATTTGTCACGCAATCTAGATTTTTTTAATGATCCAAAATATGGGGGCTTCCGAAAAATCCCAAAATTTGTTTAGTGACCCCAAAATTGCCACCATAACTCTAAGTTTGTTCCATAAACTAGATACACTTAATTAGTAACTCAAAATCTATCATGTCGGCAAAAAACAAAAAAAACCCTACTTTGTTAACATGGCGTTTTTGAGGACGACCCAAAAAGAATTTGGGGCGACTAATAAAACAAAATAAAGTCAGAAGTAATATCAACACACCCATTATCCATATATTTTCTTTAATGACTAATATGTTCTTGTTTAATTAGTGTTAATGTTGATTAATTAGTTAATTAATTTTTATTAATTAGTTAATTAATTTTGGTTATAGTTAGTGTTAGGAAAATATTTGAGTTATAGTTTTAGAAAAGAAATAAAGAGTGTGTTAGAGAGGAAGAAGAAAAAGAAAAAGAAGAAAAAGAAAAAGAAAAAGTTTGGGGAAACCAGGTTTTACCTAAAATCCATAACAAACATGGATGAGTATGAGGAAGAAGGTAAGAACATCATGAAGAACATAATATTGAAGGTTCAATAGCGTTTAGAGATGGCGATTTGGGATATTTGTTGGATGATCCAAATTTTAGTGTGGAAGAAAACCTAGACGGTGATTTAGCGACAAAAAACGATGAATCACATAAAAATGAAGATAATAATGCATCAAAAAATCAGGTATTTGTGTTAAGAAGCTCAAAAACCCACTTTGTATGTGTTTGTATGTGATCGGTAACAAAAAAATTCATTTTTGTATGCATTTAATGCCATGGACTTCCCATAATCGGTAGATAATGGAGTACCATATCTACCGATTACACACTACTGTGCCAAAATTATGGTATAATCAGTAGTCTCATGAAGATCACTTACTACCGATTAAACAAAATCCCCAAATTGATTTTGTTCAAATTTTTGTTTGCATAATCGGTAGTTTAGGAATACTTATTATCTACCGATTATGTTTGTCGCCCTAAAAATGAATTTCTCCAAACCTATAAATTTTATATTTTGCTAACTTTATAATCGGTAGTATATGGTATATCGTTATCTACCGATTACATTGTAATCGGTTGTTGTTTAACAAATTAAACCTCCAATTGTACTTGTTTTTGTGTACAAAACTTGTCTTGATTTCTTTCTATAATAGGTAGTATGGGAACATAATTAACTACTGATTGTTGTTCATCGGTTGTAAGGGGATATAATTAACTACCGATTGTAGTTAATCGGTAGTACGTGAACATAATTATCTACCGATTATTGTTGTCTAACTCATTGCTATTTTATGTAGATTATTGAATTGGTTAATCATGTTTCATATGAGGGTCCTGATACTTCCCTACACTATGCAAATAATTTGGTATGCTACCTACCCACTCTTGCCTTTTTCTAAGAATGTATTTTACATGGTTAGGCTTATGATATTTATTTTTTTATATGCGTATTAAGACATTTGGAAGTAAGGCGGAGGCAAAGGAATGGCTTATCAACAAGGCAAAAGAGAAGATGTGCGTTTTAGTTCAGAACAATTGCGTGAGATTTGATCGATTTGAAATGATTTGTGAGAGAGGTGGAGAGCGAAAGAGTCACGTGAGAAAGGATCGTATATACGTAAATAAGACGGAGAGGAAATACCGAGGTAATTAAAAGAAGATTGGATGCCCATTTAAGATTATCTTCAGTAAGCACGACGGTAAGGAAGGTAAACTATGGAAAATGTTTAGAGTTGTTAATGGTCGTCACAACCACGAAGATTCAGAAAGTCTTGTTGGGAGCGTAACGGTTGCCAAGTTAAAACCAAAGGAAATGGAGACGGTGAAGTCCATGAAGAACGTAATGAAAGCGAGTGCAATCCTATCTAAGATAAAGGTGGACGACCCCAATAACTTGTCTTCGTTGTCTACAATTAAGTCGGCGCTAACAACGATCAAAGTGACGGAATGGGATGGTCGAATGGTTATGCAACAATTAGAGTGGTTAGCCGAGAAACACAATTACACGTTGAGAAAAGAAGAAAGGGATGCTAAGGTGATTCATATTTTCTTGGCACATCCGAAGATGATCCAATTGTCTCAGTGCTTTCATCAAATTTTGTTGATAGATGCTACTTACAAGACAAACAGGTACAACATGCCGTTGTTGAACATTGGTTGTCAAACTTCTGAAAAATGCACCTTTACAGTGGTGTGGGGTTTAACGGATGCTGAGAACGATGTGAGTTTTATTTGGATGTTGTAAACATTAAGGTCGATTTATAATGGCGATCATTTTCTAAGGGTTATTGTAACGGATAACGATCAAGCCTTGATGAATACAATAAAGGTAGTGTTTCCGGAAGCCTAGAATTTGCTTTGTACGTGGAACATTCAATGCAATATCAAATCCAATTGCAGACATCATATCCAAGCAAAAAAACAAAACAAAGGTACCAAGAGGTCGAAGGAAGAGGATGAACGTATTAGTAAACTAAACGTGGAAGAAAGAGAAGAAGAGAAAAGGTTAGCTGATGAAAAGTGGGTCGAGGATGGAATAAAGTTGACTTTATTTCTAAATAATTGGGATAAGCTAGTTTGTTCGATGATGAAGGAAGTTTACGAATACAACTTGAAGAACTTTGAGGACGAATTGGGCAAGAACTATCCCAAACCAGTTAAGTATTGCAAAACACAATGGTTGGGACCGCATAAGGAAAAGTTTGTGTTGCATGGACATATGAATATCAGAACTTCAAGAACGAGGCAACAAGCATTGCAGAGGGGTCCCATGTCCGATTAAAGAAAATACTAGTCGGTAGTCAAAATGGGGTTATGTCGGTCCAAGAAGCAATCCATGAGTTCACCAATCGTGACCTCACTAAGATTTACGGTTCAGTGGAAAAAAGTCGGCATAGATTCCCGTTGGAACATTTAAAACATAAAAATATTCTAAGGGGTATAGTTTACAAAGTTTCTCGGTGGACAATAAATTTCATGATACAACAATTGGAGTTGTACAGAGATCACGATGATGAGACTTCGATTTGTAATTGCAAGACGATGATAGGTATTGGATTCCCGTGTCATCACATGCTTGGTAGGTATATTGAAGTGACTGACATTAATGATATTCATACCTTTTGGAAGCAATTATCTTTTACTCCAAGCACCCCGGTGGTTGATGGTGCATCGTTCGTGGAGACGAAAATAATTGCACGAATACTCGCGCGTTACTCTACGTCAAATGGGACACAAAAACAAATATTGATGCACCATTTAGAGGAATCCCTTTACCCCTGTTTAAAGGTTGTTAAAGAACCACTGAAAGGAAAGGCGATAGGTAGGCCAAATACCAAAAAACAATGTCAATTCAAAGAAAAGAGTTGAAGGAATGGTTATCTAGTCAACGACAGCTTTCTAGGCATGAGCATACTGAAGCTGAGTATCAAGATATGCCGGCTTTAAGGAAAAGGGTCCGTCCAAGGAAGGATCAAGGTGGACCAAGCTCACGACAGGTCAAACCTAAGGTCTATACGATTCCTTCTCAAGTAAGTCAAACCCAACCTATACACGAAAGACCAAATCGAGGTACGTATACGATATACGATGAGTATTTGGAACAATTCCCTCTAATCATTATACCATTTGTTTTGTCCATCGACGATGTCGATGGGGATAACAACTGTGGTTTTCACGTTGCTTCGAAACAAATATGAGACTTTAGTGAGGCGGTTACCGAGAATATCACCCAATGGTAATATTTAAGAAATAAGATGGCCGCCCAACTATTGGAGGATAATGAATTATATATTGAAATGATGAGAGAAAGAGATAGACATGTTAGAGAACAAGAGTTCAAAGATTTATATACTCGTGTAAAATGCCGATACGGATTGAAGACAATCGGATCCAAGTAATGGATGGTAATGCCGAAATATGGGTATCTTTTAGCTGATTATTTGAACTACGTGGTATATTATTTATGTCCTCCTTCCTTAGGATTGAGTGTTACATTACACCCACAAGGACGGTTTATGATGAGTCGGTCAACGATAGACGAATCATTATGGCATGGGTTAATAGAAATCATTTAAGGTTAACGGATGATTGTCCATTACCTTCATTGAGTAGGTGGTCGGATTATTTCCCATCTAACCATTGCAAGGAGTGGTTGAAGCAATACGAGTCCAACATGGAGCGTTGTGATCGTTTAACAAACCTTGTCAAGGACCCAGTTGATTTTTTTTATTTTTTTTATTATTTTTTATAATTTATCCTTCCCCTTTTAATGGTCCCCTCCATTTGATATTAATGGTGGGTTTGGTTGGAGAATTCAAAATTTCCGAGGAATTTATAATCCCATGGGATTACAAATCCCGGAATTCATGCAAATCCCTTATGTGTTTGGTAACTCACTTAAAATATAAGGATTCATAAAATTCTCTTGTTTTAAAGTCCATGTACTGTTTGGGGTTACCCTCAGAATCTTAAAATTGTATATAGGATATCCAGGGGTATGAAGGATTTTATTGATTTCTTTGATGCTGCGGAGCTTATTGACATACCCATTAAAGGAGCCAAATATACTTGGAAGAGTGGCAATGCAAATCAAAGAAAAATTGACAGATTTCTTGTTTCTGGGTCTTGGGATGATCATTTTCATGATGAGGTGGTCTGTGCTTTGTCCCATCATTTCTCGATCACAAACCCATAAAGTTGTATTAATCTTGTAGACTGGGTTCGCCTCCTTGGAGATTCGAAGCTATGTGGTGGTTAGAAAAATATTTCCTCGGTTTGTTAAGGCATTGGTAACTTTCTTTCTTTCTATCCAAGCTCTGGATCAATTAGGTGAGGATAAGCATTTGGTGGTTTCTCAAGATGCTAAACTTAATGCTCTTAATGCTTTCAAGTTAGAGTTCGAAAAGCTTGCTAATATGCAAGAAATCCACTACAAACAAAATTCTCGTATAAACTGGCAGATTTAGGGAGAAAGAAATACTCATTTTTTTCATAGAAACATTAAAAATAAAAGAAATAAAAAATCTTTCTCTTCTCTGAATATCAATGGGCTTATAGTGGATGGCAAAAAATTTATCAAGAATGAGATTATCTCTCATTTTGAGTTAAGGTTCAAATGTTATTCGTCAGCTGGTGCCCCCATTCCTAGTATGCCTCTGCATAAGGTTTCTCTTGCGGGTACTTCTGATCTTGAGATACCCATTAAGAAAGATGAGGTGTTGGATGCTGTAAAGGTGTTGTGACAAGATAAAGCTCCTGGCTCAGACGGGCTTCGGATGTCAGTTATTTCTAAGTGTTGGGAGTTTATGAAAGTGGAGATTATGAGGGTTGTTAAGCACTTTGAGATAAATAGCTTTGTTGTATGGATATTGAAATCCACATTTATATCTCTTACTCCAAAGAAGGAAATTGTGGAACAAGTTAAGGATCTTAGACCTATAAGCCTAACAAGCTGAATTTATAAGGTTATTTGTAAAGTGTTAGCTGAGAGACTCAAACCTCTTCTTCCAAATATTACTTTTCCAAATCAAACTGCATTTCTAAAAGGGGAGCAAATCCTGGATGGTATCTTGGTGGCTAACGAATGCCTAGATTCCATAATCAAATCTAAAAATCCAGGGGTCATATGCAAGATTGGCCTTGAAAAAGCCTTTGAGTTGTATTGACGATGTTCTTCAGGCTATGGGCTTTGGCGCTCTTTGGAGGCTCTGTATTTATGGGTGCATAAGCAGAGTTCCTTCCTATGTAATTGTTAATGGGTCAATTTGTGGGAGATTTGTCAGTAAAAAAGGAATTCGGTAGGGTGATCCTTTATCACATTTTATTTTTCTTTTAGTCTCTGAAGTTCTTTCTTACATGTTTGAAAAAGCTACTGATAAAGGTTGGTTAGGTGGTTCTTTCTTCTTTATCTGATGTTGATGATGACTCGGATTCTTATCAATTGAATAAATTGACGGGGGAATTCGTTATAGGGAGGATATTTGGTAATTTTATTTAGGGTTTGCAGAAGAAATTTGTTGAATGTGGTCTTTCAACTGGGGGATATTATATAGGGTTTACGGATGACTAACCTGTGATCCAAAAATCTAAATCTTTGGATCGCAACCATCAGAGTCAGAAATATAGTCAGATCAAATCTCATATAATAAAAACGAAACATGTTATCAATTAGAACAAGAAATTTAAAACATAAATCAACATAATGATTTAACGTGGTTCGACACGGATTGTCTACATCTACGGGTGGTAAAAGATTTGGATGATTTTTATTCATGATTGTATGTTACAAAAGGATCAAATACAATTTGCATCAAGTAAAATTTATCAACAAATTAATGAATTAGGATTATAATTAACACAATACTCATACCTAAACTTTTTGCTCTGATCCTATTCCTTTTGCCAAATCCTCTAAAAAATTTCAAGTCCCCTCTTTCTGTTTTAGAGTTTGTTATTTATAGCAAATATCATGGGTCCCTCAAACCTAAAATTTCCACCTATTAGTTCTTATCCAAACTTTGGAACGAAGCGTATCCCGTAAGACTTATTTGTATTTCCCGCAAGACTTGATTAGTGTACTTCGTATTTCCCTTGGTTTCTCGCTTGGTATCCCGCACCTCTTCTGCGGATTTGTACTCAAGTTGTTGTTTTTGGATTTGGATAAACGCTGCAGTCTTATTAAAATTATGGCATGTCTGACATGTGGCCATTCTGAATTATGCATGTCCAATACGTGGCTATTGAAAGTGACTTGTCATGCTTTAGTTTCTTTTGTTCCGCAACCTGTTCAACTGAGACGTGTCCATCATGCACTAATGTCTGTCAGTTTTATTCATTGTGTCAGGCTTTCCCGCAACTTATGTGTCAGTCATGCAACGAAGATGTTTGTTTCGTACAATGTGCCATGCTTTCCCGCAACTTACGTGTTGATCATGCAACGATGTTGTCTGTTTCAGATGTCTGTTTTAGTACTTACCAAAAGGCTTTGCTTCAGTGTTTCTCGTTCCATCATATTCTGATACTCTTTCCATAATATTTGAACACGTGGTGTTAGGGATTTTATACCCTCACAATTTTCCCCTTTTTTCTTTTTAATTTTTGACATATGGTAAAAATTTGAGAAAGGAAAAATAGTTATTACTTTTCCGATTTTCATGCCACTAATAAATTTACTTCCCATGTTTAGCTTTACTTTTCCCGATTTTCATGCCACTAATAAATTTACTTCCCACGTTTAGCTTTACTTTTCCCGATTTTCACGCTACTAATAAATTTTCTTCCCACGTTCACACGTTTAGCTTTTTCTGACGGTTTTGACGTTTTCGAGAAAATCACGTCTTTGATAAATTTTTTCTCTCTCCTACTTTATTTTTTTGACGGTTTCGTCAGTTTCAATCCTCTCCTATTTAATACAAAGCTAGTCACATCTTTCTTCTCACTCTTCATCTTCTTTGTATTTTTCTTCTTAAAGTTTTTGTTGCTTTTCATTCTTCTGAAACTGAACTTTTCAGTGATTCTTCTGTGGTTCCTCGTAATTTGATTAATCTACTTTGTGTTGATTAAGGATTTCTTGCATTGGGATCAAGTCTTCTTTCCATCTAGTTATCTGATTTGATTGTTGTTCTTCACTTTGTTGCAGGTAATATTCTTAACTTTAATGTGTCTATTTATCTGTCAATCTGTTTTACTGAGTTTTTTGGGAGTGAATGGTGATGATGATGTTTTTATTTTGATTGGTAATTGCTTCATTGAATCTATGAATCTTTTCTTTTCTTGATCAGAAAGTTTTTCACTTGTTTGCATTCTGGTTCACTAATCATCCAGTTGTTCTTCTGTTTTGTTCTTGCTTTTGATCATGGTAAATTTATCTTTTCTTATTTTCTTATCTGTAGATAAAAATTCATCATGTCTGGGAAAACTGATAGTAAAGTTGCTGGTGGTGCTTCTCATCATGATGATCATTCTTTAGAAAGGAAATCATCTCGCTATTTTGCGAATAAGAAGAAAGTGGTAGATGAATCTGGTAGTTCAAGAGTTCAACCTTCTAACTTAGTAAGGACCGATGACATATCTGTTGCGTCCAACAGACCAACCTCTAAAAATAAGCGTTTAAATGAAAACTTGGGCTTTAGGTCAATGAATATTGAAGAGTTTAAAGAGAAGCATCAAATTCACCAATTTAAAGTTTCCGTTTGCGATCCTGCTGAAGGAGATGAAATCACGCTTGATATGATAAGGAAATTTGAGTACAACAACAACAGGTTGTTAATAACTGCGGGATTAAATCTTCCTCTATATAAGAGCGGGGATTCTTTTCAGTACGAGGTTCTCGCGAGCCGAAACAAGTCCAAGCACGGTTTGGTCCGATCCATTGCCCAATACAACGAGAATCGGTAGCGCGTGATGGATGAATGTAGTAAGCGCAGCAAAAGAGAAACAAATTTCTTATGCTACGTTCCCAATCTTGCGGAACGTGAGCATTATACCGTAGATAACTTCCATGCTAGGTATGCTGACAATATAGCCGTGAAGAATTATAAAAAGTAGAGTGTCGGTCCGGGTCGTAAAGGTGGCGAAGGATTTCGTCTGCTCTAGGAAATTGATAATTCTAAAATTGAATGTCATTCCTGGGACGCGGGAACCTTTACGGGAAAGGAATCGTGATGATTATGATTCCAGGTGGTACATCAATCCCCTGATAATTGAAGGACCATGGGTTTACGGGTTCGTTCAAGAAAGTTTGGTCCGCAACCTTTCATCGTGCCTTCATCCTTACTGCCCTTGGCAGTTAAACTTCGAAGGCTTTTCTGTTGAACCTGAAAGGAATGTGGAAAAACAGAATGTCCCGCTCCAGCTGACAAATGTTGTGCCCACGAAGTTAGTTGATGCTGCGGTGGAAGCTAAATGTGTTGCGGTCATTTGTCCGAACCAAGCCGCTGAGCCTGAGTTTTTTTTCCTTACTTCCCAGTTTTCTCTCTTGTTTGAAGATGATCTTCTCGTACATTCTACGAGTGAAGATGATTTATCTAATAAGAAGGATCTCCCCGTTCAGGGTGAGCCGGGAAATGCTTCGGAAGAGGGTGAGCAGGAAAATGCTGCGGTAGAAGAGGGTGAGCCGGCAAATGTTACGGTGGAAGAGGGTGATCCGGCAAATGTTGCGGTGGAAGCTGCTTTTACCGAGGGTAATTTCGTAAACACGGATGTGACTGATGCGATTCGGATGAGTGAAGAAATCCCGCATAGGGATAAAGGTAAAGGAATAACGGAAGATAAATTCTTATGGACAAGGAGGAGGAGGCCTTCCACTGGTTTATGTCCATAGAGCTACTGTCTGTTCCATGCGATTTTCAACCGGTAGAGTCAGATAGCCCCGTGGTTGCTAATCTGCGGGAGTACATACGGTCTGTTCCGTGTGACGTAGTGAGAAAAACCTGGTTAAAAGGCCAAGGTCATCCCCTCAACCCTTCCTTTGACATAAACCTTCCTTTCTCTCTAGCGGAGACGATTTTTTTTACGGATGGTGAAGCGTACTCTTTACCGCAACAAGCTCTCTTGCAGATATTTTTATTATTTTGATGACCTTAAATTTCGTATTATTTTCATCTTTATTTATAAATTTAATCCTGTAAATTGCAGCCTGCTCGAGGCCAGAATGCCGCATATGTGGCTTATAAATTTTGTAAAGGACGATCCATGAAGATGGAGACCCAGTTTAGGACTGTGGAAGAAGAAGCTGCGGACTTGAAGCGGGAAAAAGATACGCTTCGTCAGCAATTACTAGATCTTCCGAATCAAGGTTTAACACTTTTCCTCTCATGTCATTTTTCTTACTTTATTTACATATTTCTGAATTACTTTATGGGATCAGCGGGGGATTGAAACCTTGTGACTAGGCTGCAACGTAGAGATATGCGTCTAACAAAACATGTATTGAAAGTTAATAATGAAAATGTGGATATCAAGGAAAGATTCAATAACCTGGTTGATAGGATGTGCCAAACCAAATCAAAGTATGATGAATTCGAATCGAAGCACCGACTTTTATATGTAGATTATATGCGCAAGAAGAAAGAGTAAAATGCTACTTTTCTATGGACTAAGGATTGTGTTCTTGAAGCACGGACACAATCAGAGAAATTGGAAGAAGAAAATCGCAAGCTCTCTGTTGAATGCAAGAATATCCTTGCGGGATTTTCTCATTCCAGGTCACATCATAACTCTCAACTTTCTTCTTATATGGAGCAACTGATCAAAGACAGAGATAATTCAGCTTCAGAGGCTCATGCTAAAGGAAATACACTTGCATAAGCTCAGGCTAAAATCCGAAGCTTATATTATACCATTCTTCTACGTGAAAGTGATAATTTCCGCTTACATAAAGAGATGGAAAGGTGTACAAATGAATCAAATTAGTTGCGGGATAGTGACTCATTGAAACAAGAGATTGATGTCGTCAAGATCTTCAGCAACTTACTAAAAATTATCATAAGCTTTCAGAAGAATATGATTTACTTTATGTTCCTAAAGACGCAATGGCTCACGAATTAGAAGAGTTTGAATCCCTCGCAAGAGATATCTTATTTTATTGCATATTTGAAGTTGAGTATTATTTCCGCATTGACTAACCTGTTATTTTTGTTACAGGTTTTAAAGAAAAATTCAAAGATGGGGCCTCAAGAGCTGCTAGGGCTGAAGGAGAGCTTGATGCTGCCAATGCTAAGTTGGAAGAAATCAAAGGGCAGCTGAAGCTTGTTACTGTCAAGGCCACTGAGGCGCAATGTCAACTTGAGATTCTCTCCTCTAAGACTAAAGAAGCGGAGGACAAAGTTGATAGCTTGACTCGTGACTTGGCTTCGGAGCAAGGGATGAGAAATTATTGGGAAGAGCAAGTACAAAAGTCTTCGGCCGAGGTGAACAAGTATAAGCAAGAGCTTGAAGCCGCAAAAGCTAGAATTTCTTGGTTGAAAATTGAAGCTCGTGTTGGAGTTGCCAAAGCGATCAACAACACGCTTGATAAGGTTAAAGCTGATGGATTCACCAAAGTCTATAGCTGAAAGGAAATTCCTCAACACCCTTCTCCTAGTGCATATCCTCCTGCTCTTTAGTTTTTCCTACTTTCAAATTGTATTAGCACTTTCATTTTGTCTCGTATTATTGTTCCTGAAAAACAATTTATAAATATATATTCATTGTTAGTGCATTGATTGAGTTTGTGCATTGATTAATCGTAAGGCAATTTTATACCTCGAGTTACTTTGAGGGTATAGTCACATGTTTAAATTCTCTCTGGCCAGGAGGAAATTAGGATGCGGTCCCTAAAGTATCTCATGAGATGGAGAATACTTGATACAATAATCAATGTCATGTTAGGCATATCTATGGCGAAAGATCCAATAGTCATGCTGTGATAGACCGCAAATTTTTTGCTTCCAATGGGTCGGGTTTCAGTCCATTAAGCCAGCTCCAACTTCACGATACGCCACTCGAGAAACCGAACCTTTAAATTTTCCGAACCAATTTGATCTTACCAAGCAAATGTTCATCGATTTAATTCAAATTGCTTTATAAGCATGCAACCATAACTTTTATATGTCAAGGTTTATCGAATCCTTCCAACTGCTTTACAGTTTTGATATCATTTTTGATATCTATCGATACCAACAGATGATATGAATTACCAATCATCTATTATAAAACACCCAACTTAAGATACTGAGACTCTGCTGAATAGAAATCTCACTGATTTGAGGGTTAGGATTCTCTGATCATATGTCCTTCACAATAGTATTAAGAAATCCCATGATATCCGTCGCGAAGTCAATTGGGACCTTCTGAGCATACGTCCCATACCATATACCCCGGTATACCAAAGAGTCAATAATGTCGTAAGGGTCATCGAGTCCAACAAATGATTTCCATCGCTTCTACTGTGAGATTCTCTTGTCGTTGTTACAGTTAACGGTCACCGTTACAGTTAATGGTCTTCCAGGTTTCCATTCGTAAGTGGGAGCTAGCAGGCCTGAAACACACACCATTCCAGCGACGGGTGGGGATGATCAGTCCCGTTGTCTACCACCGTTCCATCGACGATCTTCCGGATAGCCACCCGTAGGTGAGAGCCCCAGTAGGTCTGGCAATTCACAGTACTAGTCAAGCTCAACAGACTATCTTTTTCAAATGATATGAACTACTCAAAGAGTAAGCAATCATTTCTGGATGGATGGTATGAACTGCCACTATAGACAATAACCATCCCTTCTCAGATGGTATGAATTGCCTCTAAATGTTAACAACCATCTCTCAGTCTTATTTGGTGATATGAATTGGCGTCCAACAATCACCCTTCATTTCTCATTAGATGATATGAACAACCTCCAAGAAGTTACAATCATCTCTCAAGGTAGTATGAACAGCCAGTACTGTAACTACCTCTTACTGCCAAGGTTGCAATCATCTCCGAATGGATGGTATGAACTTCCAAGCAGCAACCAACCATTTCCCGACGATATGAACAACCTTAAGAAGTTGTGCTGAACCGCATAGCGTCTGCATACGTACCCTCTCCGTTGCTCGAAGGGATCAAGCACGACCGTAGTTCGTCATATTTGATTTAGATAGTATGAACTACCCTCTCTGGTAGTAACTATCTCTTATTAGATTATCTGAACTATCCTATTTTGATAGAAATCATCTCTTATATAGATTGTATGAACTGCTTGTCGTAGCAGCAACAATCTCTAAGATAGTATGAGCTGCTTACCCAAGGAAGTAACTATCTATAGATGTAGCAGTAAGTTAGATAATATGGATAGTGTGAGCTGCATAGCAACAACTATCCCTAGCACATCCCATCACCAACAATTACCTTGGCAACTATCCATTGATGAACAAGATACCATCATCTATGTTTGTACCTGTACCTGCACATGTACCTTCCTTTCAAAACAACCATAGACCACATCTGTGTTGTATACCAAATACCATATGAAACAACACACATATAATTGAAATCTTAGTATTACACAAGTAGAAATCCAAACAAATACTGAGACATGAATAAGACGTGTCGGTATATTTGGAATTGACTACAAAAGGCTTACATGACTTCACAGATCTTTTTGGCAAGTCTAGATGATGTCTAGCCTATATGAACATCCCTATGAAAAGAAATAAAGCCTACAAGTCATAAGAAGCAACCTATATCTAAGTCAAAATGTAAAGAAGGTAAAACTACCGACAAAGGGATGATTACCATGTATGACAACACTTCTTAAAACAGGCGTAGTAACAATCTATATATCGGAACGGAGCACTTAATATCAGCTTGGAATCTTCGTCTAGAGATCTTAATTTGATCAGAAGAGACCTTAAGCTAGTTCTATTTTTAAATGGGTTAAAATCGCTTCCAAACAGGTCTGACATATAACCAAGTTCTCCAGTTATTCAGTTTTCCAGTTTTGGGTGTCCATATTGTAAAATTCATATAGACTTTGTTACTTAATGGAATTTAACAAATAATATCTCGATGGAAACTAGAGAAGTCCATCTACAACTTCTTAGAAGACTCCAAGGGCTAGTTCAGAGTCTTAAGTGCACCATAAAAGCCTTGCAAAAACAGTGACACGAACCATTTTCCAGGAAATTCCGCACCAACATGTTGTATTTGCAGTGCGATAACTCCCGAAGTAATGAACTAAATCAGGCATGCTATAGCTTTTCCGAAAGCTCCCGCAACCCTCTACAAGTTCTAAGAAGAAACCCAAGCCTAATTCAAAGTGTAAATTGTTCAAAATCACATAACAAAACCGTGTCAGGTGCTGCCTTTAGAGAATCAGCTGCGACTACAGGTACATTTTAAACTGTAACTTCTAAACTACAAGTCCAACCACAAATTTAAAATACTAAGTGGTCCGAAATCAACCGCGACCTATAACAATACAAGAATGGAATTCCATTTAAGTGAATGTCAACATACTAGGAAAACCATTCATCTATTCCAGAAATAAAGCAACAAAATGAGAAAATGAAATGATGGCTAGCAAAGTAACAACTACCACCGAGGAATCCCTTAGAAGACCAACTACAAACACATAGACATAGACATAACCACCAGGATATGTTATGATACATTAATGAAGGAATCTCCAAGTAACACTGCTGACACTAGAGCCAAGGTAAGAAATTCGTGATGTTCAAAAGAAACAAGACCAATAAGTCCAATCACAAAGATTACCCACACTAATAGAGAATTACCAGGTGATTCCATAAGCTTGTGCGGTGGCTGAACACTTATGAAATTTATAGATCGATACTTAGAGAAGGCAAGAGAAAGAGGACATGTTACATGGTAATAATATCCAACAATGTAGATGCAATTGAAAGATATTGGCTTGCATGCCGTAACATATTCCATTCGTTTTGTATATAGAAGTCTGGGCTTCTTTACCTCGAACAACCACCATAGCTTAGACTCTCCACGACCAATTTTCATAGCATGTTTTCCACTTCCCAAAACTAAAATGAAAAGTGAATACTGTCAAAAGTAGTTGCTGCTCATTCACATAATGTAAAGTATGTTGTATATTAGTCAATGGTTAACCTATTCTCCAAATGCCAGAGACAGTGGCAAAGCCTATGTGAACTCGTTTTACACCCAACTGAGACCCATATTTGTCTAGCTCAAGCGTTAAAACTCTTAAACTTAAAATGATGTAAAAAGTGGCTTATATCACCCTAATAGTTGACTTCTTAGATTTTGTGCTCAACCACACAAAGTACTGCCAACGGCAAATTCCATAAATTATATAACTATTAGTGAAACTACTTTCATAAATTCAACACATCAAAATTCATAAAAAAAACATGCAAGGAATGTGATAAGAACCTCTAGACGTTTTTCTCTTCTTCCGGGTAATTCATCGAACAGGTTGTAAGCTCTCTGATGTTGGTGAAGAGATGTCTTTTCTGTGGTATTTTTAGTCTCAGTTTATAGCTCTCCTTCCATGCAAACTCAAATTGGTAGACAACCCATCAATCCTAGTACTAGTGGGACTTCAAACCTTTTCCGAAAGATAAGAAATAGTATGGAGAGTGCGCTATGCTCAGAATTAGAATTTTAGAGCCAAAAATCCTTCTTTTGGTAAAGACAGTTTTTGAGTAGAAACAATGGCAGTAGAGTGAGGGAAAGAATGATTTTCCCCATCTTGTCTATGAAACCAGCCAACCTAATCAACATCTGAAACTCAATATAAGTATAAATCCATAAAATCACTCATACACAAAAATCACTCGTACACAATTTCAGCCACGCCCCTTAAGTTTCTAGTCTTAGAGAAAGGGAACGGGACAGAGAGAGAAGAAAATAAAGGAAGAAGAAATTGGTTCCCTTCAAAATCAGTTCAAATGACCAATTACAGAAGCAATATTTACAGAGCGTAAGACAAGAGACAAGGGAAGGAAGATGGTGAAAAAGAAGAGAAATTGTTATGTCGTTCTCCAGGCACATTTTCTTGTTTTTATCACTAGAGAAGAATAAGACTAACATATGCCCCCATATGCTCATATTAAACATGTCAAGTATGCTAAAAGTAATTTATGATTCTATCTTTCTACTAATCAAGCATACTAAATCTACTAAGGTATAACTCATTTAGTACACTTATCGGGTTTAGTTAAACCCGAAAAAGGTTTGAGGCGTCACACATACACTCATGACATTTATATGGACTTTCTTGAGAGATTGCATTTGTTCTGCTTTACCTAGTATGAAGCCAAATTACTGTATGATTGCATTGTTGGTTATGGATAATATGGTTTGAGATATTGTACGTTCCAAGGATGTCGTAAGACTTCTCCATTCATATTCCGCAAGTGGTATGAACCCTGTCCCGCAATATCTTGTATGACATATGGTCCTCCACATGTGGGTGCAAATTTTGTTATTTTTTTATCTCTTTGGTATTCTGGGATTTGTTGCAGAAAATACTGCCCTTCAACAAAGTTCCGCAACTTTACTTTCTTATTATATTCTCTTACCAGTCTTCTTTGATAATTTTCCATTTTTTGGAGCGTAACCTGTCTTCTTTCTTCTAAGTCATCCAACTTTTCAAGCATTAAATCTGTGTTAAATTCTTTTCCCATGCTTCTGTCCTTGTTGTGGGTAAAATAATTTCCGATGGAATAACTGCTTCCGCTCTATAAGTAAGAAGAAATGGTGACTCTAGTGGCTTCTCTTCTCGTTGTGCGATATGCCCTTAAAGCATTATGAAGTTGTTCGCACCATCCTTTATGATGTCCATCTAGAATCTTTTTCAGATTCAAGGCAATAGTTTTATTTGTAGCTTCAGCTTGTCCATTACTTTGGAGGTAAAGTGAAGTGGACTTGTTCTTTTGGATATTAAATGCTTCAAAAAGCATATCAATATTTTTTCCTTGCAGTTGTTGCCCATTGTCCGAGACTATAGCTACCAAGATTCCGAATCTGAAAATTATATCTTCGAATAAAAACTTGAAAACATCTGTATCCCTAATGCGAGCAAGAGCTTTGGATTCAACCCATTTAGTGAAATAATCAGTTGCTACGATCAAGTATTTTCTCTTTTGTGTGCCTTCCACTAAGGGCCCAACGATATACTCCCCATTTTGCAAACGGCCATGGGCTGAGTACAGAATTGAGTTCCGTTGTGGGAGCTTTAATTCTTTTTGCAAATCGTTTGACATTCTTCGCACCTTCTTACCAGGTTGTCCGCATCTTTGTGCATAAATGGCCAGTAATACCCTTGCGTCTTTGCTTTCAGTGCGAGTGATCGTCTTCCACTATGATTTCCCGCATCTCTATAATGAATATCTGTGAGAATACGTTGTCCTTCTTTTTGAGACAAATACCAAAGTAACGGTCCAAAAAAAGACTTGTGTTACAAAATTTTATCCCGCAATTGATAATTTGCGGATTTTGATTGCACTTTTCTCGCCTCTTTAGTGTCTGCGGGCAATATCCCACTTTGTAAGTATTGATGTATTGAGATCCTTCAATCTTCTTCAGATGATTCATTTTCTGGTTTCTGTAGAAATTTGCATCATCTTTAATGGCCACATCTTCAATATCTTCATCTACTTCCTCTTCCATGTTTTCGACTACCCATAACTTAATTGATGGCTCATAGATTCGCCCAATTTTGACTACTGACGTATTTTGATTTTTTATCATTGAAGACATGAATGCTAATGTATCAGCATGGAGATTTTTCTCTCTGGATAAATGTCGAAAAATTATATTTGGAATTTGGGATGCCAATTTTTGAACAAGATTTTTGTATTCTATCAAGTCTTCATCAAACGCTTGATATTTCAACTCAACCTGGAGAATTATCAACTGTGAATCACTTGTAAGACGCAAATCATTTATTCCCAACTCGATGATGAGCCGTAGGGTATGAACCACATCCTCATACTCTACTATATTATTTGTGTGTTCACCGAATTCAAGACAAAATGCATATACCATCCGATCTCCTGTAGGGGTTGTAATCACAATTCCGATTCCCGCTCCTTCTTTATTCCGTGCCCCATCAACAAATACTTCCCATCTGCGAGAGTTTACAGAACTCAGAATATCTTGGGAATCATCATCTTCTATCCCGGGCAAACCTTGGATTTCAAAGTCGTCATCCAATGGTAAGTCCGCAAGGAAATCTTCTAAGACTTGTGATTTTTGTGCAGTTTATATTTCAAACATGATATGTAATTGCTCCAATGGTGCATTCCATTTCGCTATTCTCCCTACTTTTCCCGCATTCTTTAGTACAGACCCTAACAGAGCTTTACTTGGTACCCTCACATAATGTGTTAGAAAATATGTGCGCAATTTCTGTGTGGCAAAAACCAGTGCTAATATCAATTGTTCAATTTTGGTGTATTCCTTTCTGCAAGATTAAGAGTTTTACTGATGTAGTACACTGGTTTCTCTATTTTCTCATTTGTTCGTACCAATACCGCACTTACAGCATCTTCTGTTGCAGCTATGTACAAGGCAAATATCTCTTCAGGCTTCGGTTTTTGTAATATAGGTAGTGTGGCGAGATAAGCTTTGATGTTTTGAAAGGCTTGCTCACAATTTTCATTCCATATAAATTTGCTTTTCTTCTTCAGTGTGTCAAAAAATGGTGTAATTTGTCTGATGATCTGGCAATGAATCTGCTAAGTGCGGCTAAACATCCATTTAATTTTTGTACTTCCTTTACATTCCTTGGAGATCGCATATTAACAATCGCTTGTATTTTTGCTGGATCAACTTCAATCCCCTTTTTTGTGACCAAGTAACCCAAGAACTTTCCAGATGTAACTCCAAAAATGCATTTATCCGAATTAACTTTCATTTTATATTTGCGTAGAGCTTCAAATATTTCTCTCAAATCTTGTAAATGATCCTTTGAAAGTTTACTTTTTATTAGCATATCATCTACACAGACTTCCAAGGTGCATCCTATCCATGGTTTAAAGATTGCATCTATCAGTCGCTGATAGGTTGCGCCAGCATTCCTTAGTCCAAACGACATTCAGGTATAGCAGTACAAATCATGCGGGGTAAAAAAGGCAGTATGTTCTTGATCCTCTTCAGCTAAAGCAATTGATTATACCCTGAATGTTCATCCATGAAAGATAAAGCCTCATGTTCTTCAACTGCATCCACTAATTGATCAATGCTAGGAAGCGGATAACTATCTTTAGGACATGCCTTGTTCAAATTAGTGAAATCTATCGGGTGATTTTTTAGCGCACCTCTCGAATAAATCCCGCATCGATGAGCTTTTTTAGTTCCTTTTCAACTGATAAATGATATTCGGGTGCCACTTTGCGTATACGCTGCCGAAATGGTGTAGTACCTGGATATATATGTAATTCATGACGAACGATACTTGGATCAATGCCTGACATATCCTCCATTTTCCATGTAAAAATATCCACATAATCTCTAAGTAGAGTAACCAAATCATGTTCCCTTTCTGTTTCCATTAGTGTTCCAATCTTAACTATTCTCGGGAATTCTTCTGTTCCTATATTGACATTTTTGGTTTCTTCAACTGCTGAAAAAGTAGATTTGGGAACTCCTAAAAATGTGGGAGCTCCCTTAATTGCTATTCTAGAATAATGCCCCTGTCAGTTTTTGTTAAGCTTCCCTCCGATGAAATGTTTTCATTTGTTTCATTCACCAATCCTCTACCCGCAGTCTCAATCAAATATTGATTTATTGCATCTTCTTTTGCTTTAATTTTTCGTTCTTTCTTTCTATCTTGTTGTTGTTGAATTCGTTCCTCATTCATGTGTGTTTCTATGAGGATGCAAGATCTTGCAACATTTTGATCCGCCTTTATTTCCATTTCTCCTTGTGGTGTTGGGAATCGCAAATACTGATGATAAGTTGTGGTCACTCCTTTCAATTTGTGAACCCAATGTCTACCAATGATTGCATTATATGGGGACGGTGCCTCTACTACACTGAATTTTGTCAAAATGCTTATTGGTCCCACCATGACATTAAGTAAAATCTCTCCTTTTGGCTTTGATGCTATCCCATTAAACCCATAAATTGTGTAACAATAGGGAGTGAGTTGATCATCCTTTAGCCCCATTTTTGAAAGGTGTCATAAAATAACACATTAAGTGAATTTCCCCCATCCATGAGGATCTTCTTCACATTCCATCCAGACACGGGTAAAGTGAGTACCAACGGATCATTGTGTGTTTCAATTTCTTGATCAACTTCGTCCGCTGAAAAAGTTAATGGGGAAGCCATCCATTCCTCGCATGTTTCTGTTCTTCCCGCAAATTTAAAAACTTCATGTATGTCAACTCTTTTACGCAGCTTCTTATCAATGGCTGCGTTCATAGATGATTGACTTGACTCGGTATAGGAAATCGTATTAATGGTTCGGTTATTCTGTGGTATATTTACAGTTTTTCCAATTTTGAGCCTTGGTGGAGGATCGGGTAAATAAAGGAATTCTTTCAGCTCTCCCGCATCAACTAATTTTTGAACTTGTAATTTTAAATTTTTGTATCTGCTTGTGGGATAGCCATGAAAGCAATGATATTCACAATAATCCTTTGAATTATGTGTGTGTGGTGGTTGCCTTCCTTTCGCCCATGGCCATTCAAAATCTTGCATATTCTTAATTGCATTTAGAATTTGGGAATATGGGGTGTTGAGTTTAGTAAAAACTCGATCCTCAAAATGGCGGTTGAATTTTTTTTGTTTATCTGCCCTGCCTCGTTTGAATTCAATATAAGGATTTTCACCCGCAACCCGCTTTCCAGAACTTGTTGACGGTTCCACAAAATTTTCCCTGTTGGCAACTCTCTGATGTTGGGAAATTATTCTTGGATGTTGTTTATGAATGTCTTGTAACCTTGCACATTTTTTAATAATTACCCTTAGATCCCCTTTAGTTTTTGGATCTTCTCCATGAATATTTACAAAAAGCGGGCTCATTTGGTTTGATATTCCCCATTTACAGCAATTAATAGAAATTTCCGGACTAATATTTCCTATTGCTTGACAGATTGTATGCCATCGATCTGTATAGTCTCGGATAGTCTCATCGTTCCAAGATGCAAGGGAAAATAACTTGTCCATTCCAGCATTTGTTGGTTTATTATACATGTACATTTCGAAGAATTTTCGGGTCAACTGTGCATACGAGTGTATTGACCCTTCTGGTAGATTATCGTACCATGTTAATGCTGATCCTTTTAAACTTGAGGGAAAATATCGGCACATGATAGTATCATTTTTCTCCCAGAGGGTCATTGCGGTTATAATATTTTAAGTGAGTCGATGGGTCCTTTCTCCCATCATAACATTCAAAGATGGGGAGATTGCATTTGTGCGGAATAGACGCATGCGCAAGGTGCGGTGCCAATGGTGTTCTACTGGCCTCTTTTAGCACTTCTTCAAGTCGTCCTCCCTCTTGTTTATTTTTCAAAGTTTTTATTTCTTCCCTCATTTCTTCCAAGTCCTCAAAATATTTATTAAAAAATGTACTACGCAGTTCAATACACCCGTTAAAAGATACCCACATATCGGCATTACCATCCTATACCTGGATCCGATTGTCTATAATCTGTTTCGTCATTTTACACGAGTATATAACTCTTTGAACTCTTTTTCTCTGCCATGTCTATCTCCTTCTCTCATCATTTCAATATAAAATTCTTTATCTTCCAATAATTGTGCGGCCATCTTATTTCTTAAATATTGTCATTGGGTGATATTCTCGGTAACCGCCTCACTAAAGTCTCCTAACTATTTCAAAGCAACGTGGAAACCACAATTGCCATCCCCATCGACATCGTCGGTGGAAAAAACAAATGGTATAATGAGTAGAGGGAGTTGTTCCAAATACTCATCGTGAATAAGTTGGGTTTGACTTAGTTTGGAAGGAATCATAGAGACCTTAACTTTGACTTATCGTGAGCTTGGTCCACCTTGATCCTTCCTTGGACGACCCCTTTTCGCTGGAGCCGGCAAATCTTCATACTCAGCTTCAGTATGTTCATGCCTAGAAAGGTCACGATGACTAGATAACCATTCCTTGAACTTTTTTTTTGAATTGACCTCGGTTTTTCTGTATTCGGCCTACCCATCGCTTTAACTTTCATTGGTTCCTGAACAACCTTTCATAGTGCATCAGTATTTGCTTTTGTGCCCCATTTGACGTAGAGTAATGCTCGAGTATTCGTGCAAATATTTACGACTCCAAGAACGACGCACCATCAACCGCCGGGGTGCTTGGAGTGAAAGTTAATTGCTTCCAAAAGGGATGAATATCATTAATGTCAATCACTTCAATATACCTTCCAAGCATGTAACGACACGGGAGTCCAATACCTATCATCGTCTTGCCGTTGCAAACCGTAGTCTCATCATCGTGATCTCTGTACAACTCCAATTGTTTTATCATGAAATTTATTGCCACTAAGAAACTTTTTAAACTATACCCCTTAGAAGATCTTTATGTTTTAAATGTGCCAAAGGGAATCTGTGCACGAATTTTTTCCATTGAACCATAAATCTTAGTGAGGTCACGATCGATGAACTCATGGATTGCTTTTTGGACCGACGCGACCCCAATTTGGCTACCGACTAGTATTTTTTTTAATAGGCCATGGGACCCCTCTGCAATGATTGTTGCCTCATTCTTGAAGTTCCGATATTCATATGTCCATGCAACCACAAACTTATCCTTATGCAGTCCCAACCATTGTGATTTGCAATACTTAACTGGTTTGGGATAGTTCTTGCCCCATTCATCCTCAAAGTTCTTCAAGTTGTATTCATAAACTTCCTCCGTCATCGACCAAACTATCTTATCCCATGCTTTTTAGGAACAAAGATCACTTTATTCCATCCTCGACCCACTTTTCATCGGCCAACATTTTCTCTTTTTCTCGTTCTTCCATGGTTAGTTTACTAATACGTTCATCATCTTCCTTCAACCTCTTGGTACCTTTATTTTGTTTTTTAGCTTGGATTTGATGTTGCATTGAATGTGCCACGTACAAAGCAAATTCTGGGCTTCCGGAAACACTACCTTTATTGCATTCATCAAGGCTGTATCATTATCCGTTACAATAACCCTTGGAAAATGCTCGCCATTATTAATCGACCTTAATGTTTGCAACATCCAAATGAAACTCACATCGTTCTCAGCATCCATTAAATCTCAAGCCACCGTAAATGTACATTTGTCCGAAGTATGGCAAACGATGTTTAACAACGGCATGTTGTACCTGTTTGTCTTGTAAGTAGCATCTATCAACAAAATTTGTTGAAAGCATTGAGCCAATTGGATCATCTTCGGATGTGCCAAGAAAATATGAATCACCTTACCATCCCTTTCTTCTTTTCTCAACGTGTAATTTTGTTTCTTGGCTAACCACTCTGATTGTGCATAACCATTCGACCATCCCATTCCGTCCTTCTGATCGTTGCCAGCGCCGAATAAATTGTAGACAACGAAGACAAGTTGTTTGGTTCCTCCGCCTTTAACTTAGATAGGTTGCACTCGCTTTCATTAGGGTCCTCATAGACTTCACCGTCTCCATTTCCTTTGGTTTTAACTTGGCAACCATGATGTGCCCAACAAGATTTTCCGGATTTTCGTGGTTGTGACGACCATTAGCAACTCTAAACATTTTCCATACTTTTCCTTTCTTACCTTCGGGCTTATGGAAGATAATCTTAAATGGGCATCCAATCTTCTTTGAATTACCTCGCTATATCCTCTCCGTCTTCTTTACGTATTTATAGTTCTTTCCCATATGACTCTTTCGCTCGCCACCTCTCTCACAAATCATTTCAAATCGATCAACTTTCACGCAATTGTTCTGAACTACAATGCACATCTTCTCTTTTTCCTTGTTGAGAAGTCATTCCTTTGCCTCCGCCTTACTTCCAAATGTCTTAATGCGCATATAACAAAACAAATATCATAAGTCTAACCATGTAACATACATTCTTAGAACAAGTTAAGAGTGGGTAGATAGCGTATCAAATTATTTGCATAGTGTAGGGAAGTATTAGGACCCTCGTATGAAACAAGATTAACCCATTCAATAATCTATGTAAAATAGCAATGAGTTAGACAATGATAATCGGTAGTCAATTATGTTCACTTACTACCGATTACCAACAATCGGTAGTTAATAATATCCCCGTGCTACCAATTATGTACAATCGGTAGGTAATATGTATTCCTAAACTTCCGATTGTATGAAGAAATCAAGTCAAGTCCTGTACACATATAATCGGAGGTTTAGTGTGTTACACCACTACCGATTATAATACAATCGGTAGGTAACTATATGACTTTAACTACCGATTATAAAGTTTGCAAAATAAAAAATTTGTAGGTTTGGAGAAATTCAGTTTTGGGGCGACTAACACAATCGGTAGATATAAGTTCTCCTAAACTACCAATTATGCAAACAGAAATTCAAAAAAAATTCAATTTGGGGCGACTAACATCGATAGTCAATAAGTTTTCCTAACCTACCATTATGCAAAAAGAAATTCAAAAAAAATTCAATTTGGGGATTTTGTATAATCGACAGTAAGTAATCTTCACGAGATTACCGATTGTTCAATTATTTTTGAACAGACGTAATAATCGGTAGTTTATAAAGTACCATAAACTACCGATTATGGGACGTTCATGGCATTAAATGCATGCAAAAATGAATTTTCTTTGTTGCCGATCACTTACGAATGCATACAAATTGGGTTTTGAGATTCTTAACACAATACCTGATTGTTTGATGCATTATTATCTTCATTTTGATGTGATTCATCGTCTATGTTTTCTTCCACACCAAAATTTGGATCATCCAACAAATAATCCAAATTGTCTTATGTAAAAGTATTTGAACCTTCAATATTATGTTCTACATGTTCAATCTCACCTTCTTCCTCATACTCATCCATGTTTGTGATTGAATTCAGGTAAAATCTGATTTCCCAAAAATTCTTCTTCTTCTTCTTCCTCTCTAACACACTCTCTATTTCTATTCTAAAACTAAAACTAAAACTCAAACTCGAATTCATCATCTAACACTAACTTAAACCAACTTAATTAACTAATTAATCAAAATTAACACTAATTAAGCAAGGATAAATTAACCATTATAAAAAATATATGGATAATGGATGTATTGAGATTACTTCAAAATGACTTTATTTTATTTTATTAGTCGCTCCAAATTAGTTTTTGGTCGCCCTAAAAAACACCATGTTAAATAAGTAGACTTTCGGGAAGATCAGTAAATGCTTTATGCTTTTGGAGGTGCATTTTCCTTTTGCAATTGCTAAAGTGTATGACCATGTTCCGGGTTGAATCGTGAAGAAACAACCAATAGCTAGGTCATCTTATATGAATATTACTTTGAACCATTTGCCGGAAATAACAGTACTATGGTATAGCATAGCTTGGTAGATGCATGGGTGCTTGGTAGATGCATGGGTGCTTCCTAGAGTCGCAACTAGATAGAATCAGCCACCATGCATGTATATTTTCTTTGGAAATGCGGCATATTACAAAACTTAGAGTTCCAGTCCTTCAGAATACCATCCTCCGAAAGTGGATAACTGCAACCTGCAAACGGACCTATGTTCCTTTGATCTTTGCAAATTCGGACCCCCATGGTATAATTGTCCCTTCACATGTATCACATTCTGGCAAATAAGATCCCATTCTAAAATGTGAGATGATTTTTTTTTCATTTTTTTTTAACATCAGAGATGGCCAAGTAATTTGACACTCAACACA
This sequence comes from Papaver californicum, assembly GCA_023531435.1. Classification (NCBI taxonomy): domain Eukaryota; kingdom Viridiplantae; phylum Streptophyta; class Magnoliopsida; order Ranunculales; family Papaveraceae; genus Papaver; species Papaver californicum. The sequence continues at coordinate 1,782,359 of JAJJMC010025839.1, forward strand.
CAAACCGAAGGTCCAGAGTTCCATGTTTCTAATGGCCACTCTCACAATGTAGTCAGATGCTATAAGAGGCCTGGATGGTCTGTAAAAAAAGGGAAATGAAATGATTTCTTTTTTGCTTGCCAAACCACCTTATTAGAAGTCATAAATGTTCCAGCATCACACTCCATCAACTGTATGAGTGGGTAGGTAAGTATAGTTAGTGGAATATATCAAACTCATTGCACGTGTGCAAGTTGCAATCCATATGGAAAATATATATACCCTAACAATAAGAAATTCTCAATAACTCCCCCAAGTAAGTTGAACAAACAATGTTGATCAAGTGGGGAGAACATGGAAAAGTTCATCCCAAACCCTTTTAAGTTTTAACTGATCTCTAGCTAGCTAGATCGTGTAGATATCCCTTTTGAATAAAAACCTCCCGATATTAAAAAAAAAAAAGGAAAAGAAAGTGGAAGCATGCAGCAAAATATTTAGTTTTCATTAATAAGGAATTTTAAGTCTACTTTTTGCATGCTTACAGCTCTCCAAAGACTGTCATGATTCAAAAAAATCCACTATTTTCTTTGAAAGTTGACACTTTCCCACAACAAAAACCTTACTTTCAAAACCTCTTTGCCAACAAAACTTATTCATGTACTCATGATTCTCTTTTGACATAAAATGTTGGAAATTCTTAAGTGAACCCATGTTAAGCAAACATGAGATCTAATTAAAGAGAAAGTGTTGATGTAACTAAGTTCATCATTAATGCGTTTAGATCATTAAGACAAATTAATGTAGAGATATAAAGAGAGAATTACAAGAAGAAGAAAGTAAAGTAGATATCGTCATGGAAAGGTAGTAGCCTAGTAGGAGAAGGAAGCTGCATCATGAGAAGAAAGGATGTGGTTTAGATGTAGCTGCTTGGTTGGAAAGAACACCAATTATCTAAATAGTTGATGAAAAGAAGTCTCCCACTTTTTGACCATATATAACTAGCTATAGTGGAGTGCATTTTGTGCTTAATTATATACAAGTGCATTTTGTGTTTTAGTACATGTTATGTTATAAAAGATTGGGAAATTTGATAAAGTGTCCCTGTTTTAAAACGTACATAATTTTTTTCTAACTTTTCTAAAGTATTCTCATGTTGACTGTTTTATTCAAAAAAACGGTTAACGACCATTAGAAACCGTTAAGCTCCACGTGGCACTTATAAAAAGTCTAATAAACACTTCACTAGAGTTAAGCCAATTCTATATGAATCTTTGACTCACTGAGTTGACCCGATCTTATCATATCATGTTTTTCCCCCAAATCCTCATCCTGAATCTGACTCTAATTAAAATCTTAATTTTAAATTAAATAAATTCAGAATTAAAATGATCAAATCATAAAAACAATATATGATCATAAGAAAACTAGGAACATCATGATCCAATTGAATCACAAAATCCCCTGAATTTCTCAAGAACCCTAGTTAAAAGAAATCTCCAAATTGAATCATATAAACCCTAATTAATCAATTGATTCAATTTTGTGTTCAAAATGAACGTTCATACACAAATTAACACAAACCCATATCCTGAAATGAATCAATTTGATTAAAGAATGATCAAATCATAAATACAAATAACTTACATACACAAATTTTTAAAAGCTCCAATTTTATTTTTCACCTCTTCTTCCTTCATAGCATCAGATTCAATAAAATAAACCCAAATCATTCACAAATCCTTTATGAAGAGACTATTGGATTTCAGTTTCACCGCCATAATTAGACAAATTTCTAATGATATCCTTTTAACCCAACTTCACTCTTAACACCATCCACAAACCCTAACTGATTGCATTCTAAACCTTCAAATCTTTTACCAACAGATGAAGATTCATCACTAGCAGAATCAAAATCAAAATCAAACCCTAACTTCACTCTTAAAATCATCTAAAAACCCTAACTCGTGTTTTAAAAAAGGAGTCTTTTTCAGTTGGAGTAATTGAGAAAACGAGTTGTTGTTGCTGTTGGCTGAGATTTCGAAGAAGAAAAAGATGAACCAAAAAGAGAGACATGAAAACACTGAGAAAGAAGGAGAAGAACGAAAGAAATGGAGGCACAAGTTCTCTGTACGAGTGAGGGTTTTGAGTTAAATAAGGTAGGTTAGTTAAGTAATTTCCATCAATTTTTGACCAAGTAAACGAGATACGACCAATTTTCCTGGGACCAAACAAAAAAACTAACTGCGAAGGCATTTTAAAAACTTTATAAATATTAAGGGTATTTTAGTTGCGTACATTTTAAAACAAGGGCACTTTATCAAATTTCCATAAAAGATAAGAATAGTACGTGGTGCTTGCCATCTTTATTAACGTATTGCTTCTAAGGTATTTATTGGAATGTTGTTCATATATATATATATATAGCTTGATATATATATTTATTGTTCGATAAACAAGATTATATTAAGAAGGCAATATACAAAGCTGCAACGCAGAGAGCCACCAAGCAAGGGAAAACAAAAAAACAAGAAAACCCCAAAAGCAAAAGGAACGGCTAAGGAGGTTCAAAAAATATAGCTCGATATCAATCGAGGAAATATTGAAATTTATCCTAGAAATAGGGGACATGACTCTGATTTTAGCTGTGAGTGCCATCAATTACTAGTATCCAATTTATACCTTATACACCAAATAGTAGAAAGTTAGGACCGTGTCAGTTAACATTGATTACATTGATCTCAGAACGAAAACGTTAAACGTGGACCAATTTTTATGGTTCAAATATGGACCAATAAAATCCAACCATCCAAAACTCTTTTAAAAGTCTACTCAAGCTTTAAACTCCCATCCTCTGTTAATCTCAGTGGTAAAAGGGATTGGTTCATTTTTAGACCGTCTCTTGATCCATTCCTAGACGGACCAATCCCAGAAGCCCTGAAAGAGTTTAAGCTCCGAAGTTGTACTTGAATTTTCAACCATGTGTGCACATCATTGACCAATAAACCAGTGAGAAGAAGAGTCCTTAATCATTATTTGGTTGATATGATTAAAGTTACAGAATTAGTTTGGTAGAGAATTTAGCCGTTTAGATTACACGATTTAAGGTTCAAAAGAGTCTGAGATTCAAAATCATTTGACCACCTTAGCTGCTAGCTAACTAGGTATGTGAGAAAGCTGAAACACTTTAACCCTGTAGCTGCTCATGAATGACGTTAAATCTCTTGTTAATGCACATCATTTGTCAAATCTCAAATCGATATCATGATTCTCATCAGTCCCCACAAAAGCACAAAGGATCCGTATATCCAGGCATTCAAATTGGCCAATTAGTGGTAGCAACAAAAAGAGCGATAGTGCTACTACTCTTTTGAACGAATTGCACGCGATAATCTGCACCTAAGAGCATCCACAATTATGGGTTTAATATGGTAAATATATCCTATAGGGTGACAGTGGATATTGTATAATGTAATTTGTATCGTACATAGTAAATTCTAATAGTATTATCATTCTAGTTTAGCTATAGCTTTTATAGCATACAGTGTGTAAAACACCGAGCGAGAATTTAAAGCCCACTAAAAAATCAATTTAAATCTTGGTGCATGTTAAAACACCTGGTGAGTGTTAAAACACTTTCCAATTTATAAGATAGCTTTTATATCACTGGGGTAAACATAAAAAAATCATTTTTTTTTGGCATATTTACCATTTTATGATAGTTGTTACATTTTTATGATTATGGATGCTCTAAAGATTTATGAAACATCGATATTGATATATGTATATAAATACGGGATATTAATATGAGGATTCGTCAATCTTTAAAAAATAGGGATACGGGATACAGTGGGATATTTTTATTTGTTAAAAATATTTTATATAATAATAATTTATTTTAGTAAAAAAATCACATAAAATAAAAAAGTCTCATAAAGATTATTTAGAAGTTATTACAAATAAAATAAAAACTATCTAACATCTCGCTGACCCATCACTCATCAATATTGTTCATCAAAGAGCACCGCTTCTAGTTCTGTCTCGTCAAGTGAAAGATTTGCAACTTTAAGTTCTCCCACACCGTCAAGTAGATCAAATACATCTCCATTAAGATCCAACATTCTATTTTCTCCTTTTGTATAATTTAAATTTTTTTATGAAAAGAGACGAAGATTATTATGAACAAATACTAAATCCCTATCACGTTGGGGTTCAATCTTGTTTCTCCCCGAATAAGATGAGGAACATAGCTACCCAAGAAGCCTTAAAGCTAAGTTTTGTAACACCGGAGATGAAACACCACAAAATAACCACCAAGTTTTTATATAGATTTTGTATACAAAAATATTTATCAAATTATTGGAAGCTTCTCCTCCTAAAACATCCCCCAGGTATCCTACAGTATTCGCTACCCTTTTTATAATTATAAAATTTAAATGGAGTATCCGGCACATATCTTTAGGTATCCCTAAGTATCTGATAATGACACATATACGGTTATTACTTTTGCTAATTAAAATTAATTAGTTTAAATATTAGTTGGGTAAAAAATATTCTATTTAGTTTAATATTTTTCCCAACTTTTAAAAATCATTTTAAGTAGGATTTCTTTATCAGTATTTGTTTATTTAGTTTGAGTTCAATTTTACATATTAAAGAAAAAACTAGGATTTAACTTTATCTCTAATTTATTTATTTATTTTTTCTAAGAAAAAAAAAATACGGAAAGTTAAACAGAATGAAAACAATTATGGAAAGTAAGAAGAATTCAAAGACAATGCAAATGGATCAAGAAAAATAAGATACACTTTCAAAGAATCATCTTGTTTTTGAAGCTTCTCAACACCTTGTTATGGAGATGAAGTTATGAAGAAGAACAGTAAATCATAGCCTTGAGGACAATGCTTTAGATAAGGGGGAAGGGATGTTACGGTTATTACTTTTGCTAATTAAGCTTAATTAGTTTAATAATTAAAATGTATTAGTGTGCCTAATTAGTAGGCATTTGAATTAGTAGTTGTAAGTTGTTTAGGTTAGTCGGAATAATTCCTATTTTATAGGTATTTATTTGTATTTCTGTAACTTGTTTTAATGAAATGGTTATCCAAAGAATTAATTAGAAACATAGTTCACAGTGATGTGTTTTTGGAGGGTTTGGCTCATTGATAAGCCTAAATTGACGGTACGGCTCGTCTATAAATCTTAAATTGATGATGGGTTCTAAACCTTTTGTCGTTTTTTTTAATCTGAATGTGGAGTTACGATACGAAGAGGATCGTAACAATATCATACTTATATTTACATTTTTACATGACTCGCATTACGCGGCATCATCATCAACTTTGTAGCAGAACACAGCGAAAGAAAAGAAAACGAAACAAACAAACAAAACAGAAGTATGACTGCTACTGTTTTCACTACAAATATCACTAGACCTACACAACTATATGTGGTTTAACCCCTAGTTGCTGTAACGTTGAACCCAGATGTGCAAGAAGATCCAGACCTTTCAACTGACTCTAGAGTTCTCATTACATGGTTAGCAGATGGTCTGGGAATAGGATCAATGGCAGTGCATTGAAGAGCAAGTTTCATTATCTCCACAATCTGATGATGCTGTTGGTTTAACATTATTTCATCTTTGATACTGGGTTCGATCCATGTGTCGACATGACAGTCTGAGTAACAATACCGGGCCCACTCGACGATATTATCATGCATTCCTAGCTCAGGATCGGTTATACCTTTTCCTGTCAGAATCTCAATCATAAGAATACCGAATTCATATATATCATGATCACTACTTTTCTGCAGCTTATCCTCTGTGGTTTCATCATCCTTATTCTGTTTGTCTTCTGTTACATAAAATGACAAATGCATGTAAGTATGAAGCATATGATGCGTGCATGGCAGTATGGCCATATGTCAATAGTGTTGTATATCCATAAAGCAGAGGCGGAGCCATCGTACAGAGGGTAGGAGGTAAAAGATAATATTCTCACCATGCGGTCGTAGGCAACTGAATTTAAAGACAAATTAAATTGTCGGAGATAAAAATATGTTTAAATAGGTTTTGGGAGCGTCGACCGCTAAGTGAGGACAACTGGTCTCACTTTCCTATATGGCTGTGCTCTTACTAAGAAGATATTAAGCGTCTAACCAAAAAATAACATGGCTGCTAACGGGGTAGTAGTTTACTTGGAAAAGTAATAAAATTCACATAAGACGAAGTATTTTTTAATTTATTTTCTATAAATTTTGGTATCTCGATAAACTGGCACCCTTGTTAGCAACGTTGAAAAATAAATGAAAAGACTAACTTTTGTATATTGGTAAGTTAGTAATTACCTGGTGCAACGAAACTTGAAGAAGAAAACCCATTGTTGGAACCAAAAGCAAACTTGGGTCTAAGGTGAGGTTCTCCATCTTCGCCGATGACTATTTTCTCTGGCGACAAATCTCCGACCAAAACGTCATGAGAAAATTTCCCATGCAGGAATTTAAGAGCTTTACCAATACCCATCACAATTTTACGGCGAGCATTCCAATTCGAACCGGCAAGGACATCACTCAAACTTTTCCAACTGTTGATGTACTTGTAAATGAGAAATCCATCCTTATCTGACCTACAAATTCCAAGAAGTTTAATCACATTTTGGTGTTTAACTTTCCCAAGATTTTCCATTCCTTTCCAGAAACTCATATCTATAGCAGAAGCCCCATCCCCATTCATTTCCTTCAATTCATGTACAACAAATTGTACCCCATCAAGAGAAGCAGCTTTCCCTTTGTACAGAACCCCATCTTTCCCTCTAGAAATCACATTGTCTTCTTCCGTTGCTGATAAAATATCTTCCATCGTAATCATTTTCCAATGCTTTTCCGAACCGAAGAATTTCAAACTCCAGTACGGGTCATCAATGGCATTCGATTCCATCTCATTTCTTCTTTTGATGAACAAAATTATTGAAACTGCAAGGCCTAGAACAGCCACAACCACTAATAGTGAAGTAATGAAAAGCCACCAAATTGGTTTCTTAGTGATTTTGCATGCCGGTAAACCACTTATAGAATTACTGCCACAAAGATCATTCCCTATTACCGCACTCGAATTGATAGCAAGAAACGCTCCGGTTGCCGGTAAACCACCGTGAAAATGATTATGAGAGATATTGATCTGTACTAATGATTCAAGTTTTCCCAAATCCGGCGGAATTTCACCTGATAATTCATTTCCGGATAAATCAATATTACCTAAAACTGGCATTTCGGAAAATCCAACTGGAATTTGACCAGTCAAACTATTTTGACTTAAGTCAAGCTTCACCAACTTTTTACAAAAACATAGTTCTCTCGGAATCATTCCATTGAGCTGATTTTCGTTCAGTTTCAATTGAACTAACTCCGATAACCCCCCAAAACTAGACGGAATTCCACCTGAGAAATGATTTTCAGATAAATCAAGTCTTTGAAGTTTTTTACTACCAAATGAATGTGGTAATTTCCCATGAAATTTGTTATTCGCTAAACTCAACATCTCAAGTGAAGGCATTTCCCACTTCTTCTCACCAATTTTACCAGAAAAATAATTTCCTGAAAGATCCAGGAAGTACACTAACGGAAGTTTCACAAACTCCGACGATATTTCACCGGAAAGAAGATTATTCTGCATTCGTATCCTCTGCAAGCTCTTACAATAACCTAACGGTTTCGGAATACTACCTTCCAGAGAATTCTTAAACAGTATAAGCTTATATAACTTCCCGGAATTACAAAGACCTTCCGGAATTTTACCAGTGAGATTATTTGTAGAAAGGTCTAAAGCAGTAAGATTATTGAATTTGCCCAAATCATGTGGGATATGACCAGATAATTTATTAGACCAGAGCTGAAGAACTTTCAAATTCCTTAAGCGCGCTAACGATTGCGGAATTCTCCCCGTAAAATTATTCGAGAAGAGATGAAAAATTTCCAGATTTTGTAACTGAATGACTAGTTCTGATATCTCACCGGAAAGAAAATTATCACTAATATCTAGTGAAATTAGATTTCTTAAGTCGAAAATTGAATCCGGAATCGAACCGGTAAGTCTGTTTTGATAAAGAAAAAGATAATGAAGATTAGAAAGGTTTCCGAATGAAGATGGAATTTCCCCTGTAAGATTGTTGTAAACTAAATCGAGATGATTTAACGAAGATAGCGAACCGATTTCTTCAGGAATTTCACCAGAAAGATTATTATAACCTAAATAAATCCATTTCAAATTCTTCATTACACCGACTTCTTTAGGAATTCCACCAATTAACTGATTACCAGCTAACGTGAAGTATTCCAAATTCTGTAAACTCGATATCTTTTTCGTGATTTCTCCTTTCAATACATTTCCACCAAGATCAAGATATCTCAAACCAGAGAACAGAGTAATATCATCAGGAATTTCTCCAGATAACATATTATTTGAAAAATCTAAGGTTTCTAGATTTGGAATGAAGCCATTTGGAATTAAACCAGTAAAATTGTTGTTACTGAGATTCAGATACCGTAGCGATAAACAAGAAAAGATTTTCTCTGGAATTTTATCAGAGAATTGATTGTTCGATAAATCCATCGTTTCGATGAATGGAAGATTAAGTAGTGAAGTAGAAAAATGATCACCAGAAATGTTTTTACTTGAGATATCAAGTTTTGTAACTTGTTGAGTAGAATTTCTGCAAGTAATTCCATTCCAATTACACAAACTATTCGAAGAATTCCAGTTCGATAAGTACCGAAACGGATCACTAACGGAAGATCTGAACGATAAAAGTATATCATAATCGTTTGCCGCATTGGAAGTATAGAATGGTAATACTATCAACATAACAAGTATAAGGCAAGCAGTTTTTTCACGTACTAAGCTTAATTTCACTGCCATTATTGAATTTTCTTCTCCTTGTTCAAATCCTGCATGAAAACACAGTATTTTCAGTAAGATTAACTAGAAGAGTGAACGTTTTTTGTATTTAGTAGAACGAGATAATGAAATTCTAAACAGACGTGAAGACATGGGCACAATGACCGAATAACATTTCTAAAATAGACATCCATATATAATTACTGAAATGTAGATGATAATGAAAAATATTACCTTCTTCTTGTGATATATCTACCAAAATGTACAAAGAATTAAACTACGAATTTGAGATAAGGTGGAAGAGAAGTTTAGTGTGTGAGTGAGTGAGTGAGGGAGGGAGAGGGAGATCTTATTTAAACTTTAAATAGAGAAAATGGGGTTGATTTAAAAAAATAATCAATAAAAGGACAAAAATAACCCTTGACTGAAACTTTGAAAAAGGATAGAAAAAAGTTCGGAAAAAAAAAGAAAGATCGGTGTCATGGCTCGGAAAATGTAACGGTTGATTGTGGGGGACAGATGTTGTAAAAGAAACAAGTCTTTTGTCGAATTTACCAAAATTCTCTTTGACTGAAACTGAATGAGTTGAGTGAGTTTGGATAGTGACAACAAATTATTCATTCTCTTTTATTTTTATTCTTTTTTGTCCATAAAGGGAAGTAGCTAGCTAGGGGAGGACTTGTTTACAGCCTTGGAGGAAAAAGTCCCTGATTTCTCTTCTATTTACAATGTTATAAAAGTAAAATTATAAATCTCCGATTTATAGATTCACAAATCATATTATATCCACCGAAAGAAATCTAAAAATAAATATCCATAAAAAAAGACTTGACTTGGACCTAAACTATGGACGGAGGTAATATAATCAATGAACTTCATGTTAGAATATAAAATATTTACCAAAGTTACAAAAATTGTTGATTTTTAGTTTTGAGTATATACCTGTATTTTATACAAAGATATCCTGCACTATTATACTCACAAAGGTAGGACAAAGGGGATGAAATGAAGGAATATAAGGGTTTACAAAAAAAAGTGTTAAAGCTAAGAGAAAAAAGTTAAAAGAGAGACGAAAACAGTAGAAAGAAAGATATGGTAGAATAACTAATTTAAGTATATAACTGGTATCGTTGCTGCTGCTGTACTCGTGCGCAGTTCTAGTGTCCCTACCGGCAAAATTCTCTTTTCCTGATCAAGGAATATGCAGTGTGCGGTCTTTGTCACTCACAGCGGCATGCTTATTTTTGCACTGTTCATCTTTTATATTTTGTAATCTTTTTTTTGACCTTTTTTTTCCCTCTTATTATATTTTGTGTTTTCTATAAGAAGCTTGATACAGGGACTCCCATATCCTGAAGGGGCTCCAATAATAAGACGAAATACAGATATTTTGAAGTAAAACTCAAAAACCCCTTATCCATAATATTTTCACAATACCCAAACCACCTCTGATTAGTAATCTTAATTACATTAAATAGTTAAGATTAAATTAAACTAATTATGATTAATTAAACATAATCTTGTATTTAAAAAACTGAATTCAATTTTTTTTTTTTGAATTTGTGTTTTGTGGGAAGAAAAACTAGATGAAATTTAAGAAAATTTTGTAGTTTTTTTTTAAACTCTAGATTTTGATTCAATCAACCACAGTAGCATTGAGTATACCTCTAGCTTAAACTCTTGATCTTTTTATGGCTCAAATTTGATGAAATCACGATTTGAAAGAAGGATTTTTTGTTATTCAGAGAAACTTACGGTTGGGTTTCATGTCGAACCCAACTGTAACACCAAGAACACCCCAGATTTACGGTTGGGTTTTCAACCAGACCCAACCGTAACTATTTTGTTCTTCATATTACGGTTGGGTTCGAATGGAAACCCAACCGTAACTCATTTGTTCTTCATATTACGGTTGGGTTATTAAACAAACCCAACCGTAACTTCAAATGTAGGATATGAAGATTCAATTAAGATTGGGTTGAGTTCGCCAATAAACCCAACCGTAATTTTGGGCGCAATGAAGCCCAAAAATCTCAAATTTACGGTTGGGTTTATTGGCGAACTCAACCGTAAATATTCCTGGATACATTTCATCGTTTTGATCATAACTCCTTCATACGATGTCCGATTGACCTCATTTTTTTTGGGTTAGCTTCGTCTTTCAATTCAATACAAGATAGTAATGAAAAATATTAAAATCTATTATCTAATTTTACGATTGAGGTTTAAAGATTAGTTACGGTTGGGTTTGGTTGAAAACCTAACCGTAAATCTTAATTGAATCTTCATCTCCTACATTTGAAGTTACGGTTGGGTTTGTTTAATAACCCAACCGTAATATGAAGAATAAATTAGTTACGGTTGGGTTTCCATTCGAACCCAACCGTAACATGAAGAACAAACCAGTTACGGTTGGGTTTTTCATTCGAACCCAATCGTAAATTCCCTCTGTAACCCAAAATCCTCATTAGCTTGTTTAGTTTTATCCGGATTGTCATCACTACTACTTTCTACACATTTATTAGTATTCTTCATCACGAAATTGGGAGTTTAATCGGCGATAAAATTTTGATTCGATGGAGAAATTTGATTAAAATGGAGAAGGAGAAGATATGGAGGAGATGGAAATATTTTAATTAAAGGACAAATTTATCTTTTTTTTATTGGGTAAAGGGTAAAATGGACATTGAACTTTACCCCTAGGACATCCCTCAACGGAAAATTTGGTCACCTGGCCTCCTAGAGGAGCCCCTCCAGGATATTGGAGCCCCTATATCAGGCTTCTTCTATAACGGTGGAATCGAAACAACTCTAATAAATTGAATTAACAAAGATTTGATGGTGAGCAGTGACAAACCACTCCTTGAAGCTGTACATATATATGTGAACATATATTATGAAGAGAAATCAAAATCAAAAATTATTATGAAGAGAGATCAAGATCAAAAAATAATATTATGTTTTAAAAAAAAAAACGAACAATATTTAATAGTTTATTTTTCTAAATGAACCAGTAATTTAGCGATCCATTTACTAAATGATTTTTTTTTTATGACAACTCATTTTCTATGATGAAATTTATTTTGAGGCGATTCATTTTCTGATGTGAATTTTTTTTTATTGCAGTTTATTTTCTAGAATATATATGCTCCCTTTGTCTTAAATTATAAATTCGGTTTGAGAAAGTCAAGATTTTAAAAAGACCGTGGGAATTTACAAAACTACTCATATTAAATATTAAATTATTACTTAATTAAAATTAAACACGTATAAAGGAGTACAATATTATATATTTGGTAATATTTGAAAATTTATTATCTTTGGTAATTATACAAATATCATTTATTTTTAAAATGAATGAAGTATAAGCAAGAAAGATGTTAGCATATTTGTTTCCTAATTATACAAGTATGTATTTGGGATTTCAAAATGGATCTCACTAAAATGATTTTATAATTATAAAAAATTAAGGGTATGTTTGATAGTTTAATGAAGAAATATGATTATAAACATAAGCTGACAATTATTTTAAGACAGACAAAAATAAAATAGAAGACTTATAATTTAAGAAGGAGGGGGTAGTTTTTTTACTTTTTGCATGAACTCTTCTATTGTCGTTTTATGACAGCTCATTTACTAGAGTGAACTTTCTTTTATGGCAATTAATTTTCTTGGATAAACTTTTATTTGATCATATTTGTTTAAAAAATGATAGTATGTTTTCTGTTGGAAAATTGGATTAAAACTAGAGGATAAAAATACAAACAAGGAATGGTGTACCCCTGCTTCAAGGATCTTTCGATTCTTTTAGACAGTAATTCGACCTTTCCCAATACAATTGACAGGTACAACAGGTCTACGCATTATGCCTTCAAGATTCAATGAAGCCCTAACACCGTAATCGAATTCAAGGATTATACTTCCTTGACCTGACCAAGAACACACTATATTAAGATTCTGATGATGCTCAGAAGAAGAAGAAAACAAATAGATTTTGATGTGATTGAATGAGAGAACATCTTCGCTACTTATGGAGGATTCATGTCTATTAGAGATACCTATTCATCTCCAACAGACACATCCAAGAGTCATCGATGGTGGTTTATGGGACGGGAGGCGTCTGTTCAATTTTGAACGAAATATAATTTAGATTTTCAATAGTTTCTACTACTTCAAGTTAAAAAATTCACCATATTTTCCACCATTACTACAATATTCTTCACTATTATTACTATCCTCAATTCTTAAAAGGAAAAGAAAGAAAATTAAAGATACGAAACAAAAAAAAAAATTCAAACAAAGAAAAAAAATAAAAACATGGATAGTGTATTGGTGCTGAGATCGTGATGACAAATACTTTTTAATGGATCAAGGTAAAACTTCTAAAACACTGGGAACATCTCAAGCTAAAAAAGAAAAAGAAAAGGCAATTATATTGTTTGTTGCTTTCATTTTGAGCCCAACTATAAACACCTTTGAGATTATTATTATTTTTGTTAGGAAAGTAAATATATTAACTAAGAAGAGTTACAGAGTTATAAAATACGAAATGGGGAGGGAAACTTCCCCAATCACCTGTTATATCATTCTTTTTGCTATATTTAGCAGTTATATCTGCCAAATTATTAAGATCTCTATTAACATAAATAAACCTATGAAATGAGAAAGAGTTCATAAAAAACTGCCAATCATCTAAGATGAGGAACTAATCCATCTAATCTGGTTAGAACTTTTATTTAAGTAGGACATAACATTTTTAACATCCACTTTGATAGCAATTTTGGAATAGTTCAGTGACTTGTGCCACTTGAAAACTTCCAGTACTGCCAAGCTTTCAGCTTCTTCTGGGTCCCTTGCTACACCTAAAATGGTTTTGCAGCCTCTATAGTTCCCTGCAACATCAGTTAATATCAAACCAATTCTAGATTGATGAGTGTTTAAGTCAAGAGAAGCATCACAAAGCACTACTAAACAATCATGAGGAAGAATTTCCAATGTAACAGGCTCATTTCCAGTACTAGCAGTGAGCTGTTGATTCCTAGTGATATTAGCATGTAACATAACATTCAGAGTTTCATTAGACACTCTACAAGCATATTGAGAAACACTGATATTATTGGACTGTTTTTCCTGAAAAAATCTATAACACCTCTCTTTCAAATACTCCATGATGTAGTGAAAATAAAACAAAGTTTCTCAGAACTACAGTTGGTTGTTATCTACTTACTAATCCATTCAGAGATAGTAATACTAGTATTAGAATCAGCCAGAACTAGATTACCATGTGGGGTTGTATCCCAAACATACCTAGATAAGTTACATTGTAGAATAATATGCTCAACAGTTTCATCATGATTATCATTACAAAGGCAACAATGGGTATCCATATGGGAAACATAGGAGGCAAGTCTACACTTGGATGTTAAAGCATTTTCAAAACATTTCTAGATGAAAATGTGGACCTCAGGCATAATAGAAGATTTCCAAAGAGCTTTATAGATGGGAGTTAGAGGGTTGACAGTAGTGGCACCATTGGGGCCATTATTGAGAACATTATACACAGACTTGACAATGACAATTTGGTATGAGGCCAAATGATTCTATCATTACCAGTGTAAGGAATAATGGTGTTTAATATTTTTTTGACAATTATCCCGAGTAAAGAAAGATTCAATAAGTTGAGAGTTCCAACTGTGAGTGTCTTGATTTATGAAGTAAGAAATAGATAAGATAGGATTAGGATAATATATGCATTAGGGTGTAGATGCATTATGAATCCAGGAGTCACTAATAGCATTAATCTGTTTACCATTTTTAACTTCTCAAAAGGAATGTTCCTTGATTATATCAAGGCCAGTGCAAATACTAGTCCACACCCAGGAAGACTGACTAGTTTTTGTGTGATGTAAAGGATGACAATTACTAAAATATTTACATTTAAATATGATTGCCCACAGTTCAGTGGAAGAATAAATGAGATTACATGCAGTTTTAGTTAGAAAAACCAAATTTAATCTACACAATTTTTTTAAATAAATACCTTTGAGATTAATTTAAACTTAAGTATCCTTTTATAAACAGTAGTTCATCTAATAACATTTCATAGTGGTATAATTTATTATTTTTAGATAATTATGGAATGATTTATCTAAAGACTTAAAGGCCTAGAAAAATAAAGTTCTGACGTTGAATGGTGAGAAACCTTCATTTTCTATTGGCCAAAATAAGGCTTTTGTGGCTTTTGTGAAACAAGAGTTTTGGTAGACACTTGGCATAATTTGATTGGTGCAAATATTTAGGGGTTAAAGAAATTCATTCTTATATTGACTATTTTGTTTTAAAATTATTACACTTCGTTTACACCCAATACTTAATTGTACCTGATCAACGTCACCTACAGTGGATGGACAACACCGCAAATCGACGATCTACGTTTAATCATCCTTAATAAACGACTACCGTTAAATTTATATTCCTAAATAAGATAAAAATAAATAAATATGTATATTCATTGTGATTTTTAACCAGCCAAACTTTGTAAAAGAGGTGAATCCAATACATACGGGTAGGAGTAACTATTAATTTCATCATCGTTATTTGTTTCATTTGAGATATACTTTTTATTTTATAAAAGAGGTGAATCCAACAGATACGGGTACGGGTAACTATCAATTTCATCGTTGTTATTTGTTTCATTTTAAATATACTTTTTATTTCTACGGGATAAAATTAATCTTGAAACATTCTTTTGGAACTTAGACTCAATCTTACCAAAGAACTATATTCGGTGAGGTTAGCTTTGAGAAATTGTGGAATCCCTCGTAATGAAATCATAAGAACTTGGTTAGAGGGATTACAAAAAGATCTGAACAATGTTTAAACGTAACAGATTCAAAAAGGTACGGGCAACTATGTCCGCTGTGTAGCACGGGCACAAATCTAGTGATTGATTAAACCTAGTATCAAATCTTTACAAGAAAACACTAGTAAGCAGTCAAGCAGATGTTTGGCCCATTTCCATTTGGGCCTTCAGAATTCAGGAGTTCTGTCCAAAATCCAAATGGTTGTCATTATCTTCTAACAAAAACCCAATATAAATTAGAGAATGGTACTAATAGAAAACCCAATTTGACTACGAGGTCGACCAAAGTAAGATATTGGGGACCATATCTCTAAACCGACTCAATTTGAGGCTATGCACACTCGCTATCTGTAACAGTAAATTCGATTTTAGGACCACCTCAAATCTCTGAGCAGTAGAAAAGTCCCACTTTCAAACAGCTTTTGTTCAAAGTTGGATAGCAACTTCGCCAAAAATCATGCTTTTGTTCAAAGTTCGATAGCAACTTCGGTCCGCATCAAACTGGCATGGAAAAATTATGTTCTACTGGCATGGCTTAATTTTCCCTTGTAGTTCACATCTAAACCGATTTTGTCACGCCGGCTCGATTCTTTGCCGGGGCACAAACTCCTCTTAACTTGACCGGCATGGCTGTACATGTTCTTTCATCAAATATAAATGCTTTCCTTTTTGTTAATCGTAATAACATAACACTGAGCTTGTTCAAGTAGTGCGATTAGGCTAACACACATGTGAGTTTTGTCACGGGATTTCACAAGTGTGACATTCTAGTATTCCACACTAGCTAGCTTGTCATGATCTATCTTTAAGCACGTTGTTATAAAAATGACTTTGAAATTCAGAAACTCGATGGCAAGTTGAGCATGCAATGTGCAACTATTTAATTGAAAAATTAATTAAAGCATCCCAACCCAACCTGCTAAATGGTTTATTTAATTGTTGTGCTGGCAGCCGGTACGTAGCGTAGCCATTGTAGCTGTGGCTGTGAGCCTATAACAGTGGGAAAATTACGAACAAGGCGAACAAACTAGAATGAGCCAAGCTCTCGATTCTTAACATGTTTATAAGGTGATATACGGATAGGTTAATTAAGCGTAGAAAAAAATTCTCAATATCATAAAAAGAAAAAGGATCAACCAACCTTATCCCTACTTTTTATATTGATTGGATCTCTTTGAGTTCCACTAGTAAAATATTTTCTCTCTATTTTTCTTTTCTGGGATTTGAAATCACTATAAAAAGCATGCAAAGTAAAGACAACTAGAACTTTCAGCTAATTTCACTTAACATACACAGTATATAGCAGATCGGGATAATCCTAGCTTCTTTCGAAAATGGTAAAGAATCAACTACTTCTCTTATAAGTTTATGATTTAATCAGTTTCATATGGTATGTAGTTAGTGACGAATGAAATCCAACATTTTTACTTATATTATTTGTACAATACGATTATTACTTAATTGGTGGTATTGGTCTAGTTAATAATGTTTGGTTTTATTAGTTAGATTAGTGTTAAAAGAGTTTAGAAGTGCATATATTTTAAGAAATTGAACATGTTGAGAATAGTTGCAGAAGGGCACTATGTATCCAAGCAACAAGTTCTTTTTTCTTGGGTAAATAAATAATTTTTCAGCCTAATTTAGTTGTTATATGGTTTTATCTTTGTCCTAATTTATTTACTATGATTTGTATCTTTTTCATTTGTTTTCTAATTTTTTCCCTAATTTGAAATCAGGTTCTAACTTAGAGAAGTCGGTAGGTTCAATTTTATAAACACCACTCTTAATATTCCATATTATTCCTAAACATGTTTGTTTTTGAATAAATTTTTTCTCTGCTACAATTAAAATAAGTTAGGAACTTAAAACTAAAAAAATAAATATTAGTGTAGGACTTTTGTCGGAAAAAAAAACTCTCTATGTATTTCTTAATATTCGTGCAAAACTCTAATATAACAACTAAATTAGGATGGAAGGAGTAATTAACAAAAAGAATTTAGAATTTCTTCAGGGGAATAATCAATATAAAAATCTTTAAAACAATATGAGAACCTATTTTTGATTAACATAATTTCTTTTGGTAAACATTGTTTAACTTTATTTCGATTATTGTTCATAATCGGTTTGTCTGAAGTCACTTAACATATTCTATCGATCAAATTTTTATTTATTTATATTTGCAATTAAATTTTAGAATGTATATGAAACAGAATGATCACGAGCCGAGGACAATTTTTGATGTACCGATTGAAACTAACAAAACAAGAAAAAAGTTAGATGATGTGATTGGAAGTAATCATCAGGAAGGAGAACAAATTATACAATGTGAATGTTGCGGAATGATGGAAGAGTGTACCGTTGATTATATCGAATGTGTTAAGAGTTTTTATTGTGGTAAATGGATTTGTGAAATGTGTTCTGAGGCCGTAAAAGAAAGAGCATCAAGAAACTTATGATCAGGCATAAAAGATGCTTTAAGTTCTCATTATGAAGTTTGTCGTGATTTCAACAAAACTACAAGACTGAATCCCAGACTTTCTTTGGCAATAACAATGAGTGATATAGAAAGAAGAAGTTCACAAGAAAGAAATAATACTTTTACGAAGAAAATAAAATCATCCACGATGTTAAAGACTGCTCGAACTATCTAGCTAGAATTTTTATTTTATTTTAAAATTATGCAGATAACAGATAAACCCTAGCAAATCAAATAAAGAGTAACAATTGACCAAATCCAAAGTTGTAACAACTATAATTGTACAAGTCAGTAAGCCATAATAGCTACAACTACACAAGTCGGTAAACATGTCATATTTTAAATACAAGATATTCATAATGTATTTTATTTACTATATTTTTAGACAAACTCAATTAAGATCCTATAATAATATATACACATGTAATTAATGTATTTTGTTGTATTTCTATTCAAACTAATGATCATATAATATATGACTCATTGTTTTACTCTTTCTCTTACGTGTGTGTATGTATAACAGTAAGTTAATGAGAAGAAGATAACTTTTGCATTTCTTTACGTACTGATCTTGAATGACATTTATATATACCTTGTTACAAAAATACTTTATATCTGACTCGATTTTGTGGTGATGTTTGAGCTAATTACTTTAAGATCTTGTTTATCTCAATTAACCCCAAAATTACTTTAAGATCTTGTTTATCTCAATTAACCCCAAATGTGTATGTTTATAACCATGACTTTTGGGCATAAGATAATCATATAAATTAAGGAACATATACCCGAACATCAAGAACCAAAAAATGAATCAAGTAGAAAATTATAGATAGTTCTCTCATGATCATTGGAAAAAAAAAGCAAATCAGCGAGAGTAGAAGAAATACCTGTAGTTCAAAGTTAAATTATGATATGGGTGTCGAATCGATAGAGAAAGTATATTAAGAATATAAATTATATGTATTTGTGAGGGAAATAAATTTGACGTTATAAAAAATAAAATAAAATAGAAGTTCTGAGTCTTTTTCGCAAATTCACTAATCCCGCACAAGTTTTAGCGTTGCAGAAGCAATAGGAAGAGAAACATTCGGATACATTGAACATAGGAATTTTTTTTTACAAGCAACTAATCCAATCCGTTGGACCGGGGTATAAAAGTGGGGGTGCATTTTCAGCCACAATTTATCTTTTACACTTTAAAGCAATAATAACCGTCGATCGCCCTAAAAAGCTCATCCAAAACCATCGGATTGGAAAAACACATTTTTTTTGTAATATAGATAGAATAGATTTGTTAGCATTTTCCACTTATCCTTCTTTTATTCTACAACTATTTTTAGGGTTTATGGAAAGTGTTTCATTTAAAGAATTTAATCGAGATTTATTCCAAATAACAAGATTCGATTATTTTATGAAATGATCAAACACACTATCGTGTGTCTTATGGCCATAACCTCACAAATAACAAATTGTAAGTCCATCAAGGTACTCCCTTTACACTTCTACTAAATCGGTTGGACTGCCTACAAGGTTTCCATAGCCACACGCCTACTTGAATTCAGAT
Source organism: Papaver californicum (assembly GCA_023531435.1). Taxonomy (NCBI): domain Eukaryota; kingdom Viridiplantae; phylum Streptophyta; class Magnoliopsida; order Ranunculales; family Papaveraceae; genus Papaver; species Papaver californicum. Next base: position 1,802,130 of record JAJJMC010025839.1, read on the forward strand.
AATCATCCCGAGAAGCGGGGTTGGGGCTTACTTCCGCCATAACGTCTCTTCTTCTTCTTCTCTGGGTTTTCGTTCAATGTTTTCCTAACTGTGAAAATGGGTTATAGGTTCTTAAGTTATGGGAATTTATTTTAAGTTTTTATATATAAGTTCTGTATGATTTGGTTCAAGAATTCTTTCGTATTTCTGCAATTATGAATCACAAAATCCTTAATTTTCAATAATTAATTATGTTTTTTAGGGTTGCTGCTAAGAACACCTAACTAGCAAGTGGAGGTGAAGGCTCAACAATGTATATACCAGCTTCAAGAGGTATTCACAGTTATAATTTAGAAATTCATTTATACACTTTACGTGCGATATTCGAATTATTTGGTTTGCGACAAGTCTTTAGTCCTGTAAGATCATTGAACTGATTACAATGGAGTTACAATTATTATTGTGTTTCATTGTATCTAATTTGGTATGCCACTACTCTTAAGGACAAAGAGCATATTATATGATAGTATGCGATCATGACAATCATTCTTTCACCTTACTTATTAATAAAGTTTTATTTTATCTTATATTCACATCATCCATACTCTTTTTGACAAACGAAAATATGTTTCTATTATATGGTTAATTTTGACATTCCTTAGGTACAAATTCTATTGAAGGTACCGTTACTGGTGTTCCAATTAGTTTCAATGCATTCCTTCACCTAGAGTGCAATTGATTTGTGTTGTATTAATAGGATTTACTTCGCTCTGTTTGGGCATGTGAAGTTCCACTAACTTTTGTCAAACTTTTTCCATCATCTTTGGATTGTGATGTACTAATAGGACAAACTAAACTACATCTTTCGCAGATAGCCAATAACTTTTTTCTAACATCTAATGTGCTAAATTAAAAGCAATGCTGCTAACTGAGGTATTAATTTTCTTGGGATGTATTAACTTAATTGGTAATCTTTTTTTTTTTAGATTCGACGTTAAAGATATGGAATTGTAAAGAAACTCGATCCCCTTGTTGAAGGGAGTGATTCTTCTAGATTCTAAAGGTGGGGTTAATTTTGATTATGCTTATTTTTGTGTTTATTGAAAAATTCATTACTGACTCACTAATCTCTTTGGTTATTATTTTTAATGATGAAAACTTACTTATGTTTTCGTTTCATACTAATGTGGAACATTTTGATCGGTAAAGATGCGCATTACTGAATAAGATGTAGCAATGATATGGGTTTTTGATACATCAACCCTTATTTAGACTAGACATAGATTTAAAAATAGTATCAGAACATGACTATTATTTAGTATTGGTCAACAATGTTAGATTAGTTTAGTTATAAATTATGGTTGTCTTTAGAACTCAGGAACCTCGATCATTCGTAAGAAGTTCTCAAAGGTTTGGATGATCTCAACAATGTCTTATAGTTTTTATCACTGAGCAGTTATGCAGACAAAATATGGTAATTATTTATGTATATGCATAACATAATGCATTAAACTTTATCCTCATGATCAGTTTCCATCATTTAGTAGCTTTTCTTATTGTATTTTAATAACATTGTTTCCTCTATAATGGCTTAATCTATAAAAATACATTTTCTTGCAGGTGGTATGAATGGTTCAATAGTTTATGAACTTGATAGACCCAAAAGTTCTGGACTTAAAACATATGTCAAGGTACTATCTCTCTAACAGAAAGTGAAAAGTGAGCTTAATGATAAAAACTCACTAATCTCTTTATTTGTTGTTTGTAAAGATGAAAACTTATTTATGTTTTTGTTTCTTACTAATGTGGAACAATTCAGTTTATAAATCCTATAAAATGTGAGTTTTTTTTAGACTCACTTATCTATTTGTTTGTTGTTTTTAATGATCAAAACTTACTTATGTTTTAGTTTTTTTTCTTCTAGTATATTATTAAATACTAGTTTTTGCATAAGGATATGTAAGAATCAAACAACTATTAAGATTTTATCAGGATTTTACTAAAGAAGAATTTAGATTTTTCCAATAAATGTTTACCAAGTATTTTTATCTTGGTTATATTATTTCTATTTAACATATTAAACACATTTTCATAATAAAGATAAAATAAATACACTAAGTATTAGTTTTTGCATTAGAACAGGGAAGAATCAAACAAATATTAAGTTTTTATATGGATTTTATTAAAAAGGAATTTATGTTTTCCAAGAAATATTTATCAAGTATTTTTATCTTGGCTATTTCATTTCTCTTTAACATAGTAAACACATTTTCATAATCATAATAAATATAATATGAATATATTATCGAGCTTTGTAATGATTTTTTTTTAAACTAAAATTTTGTAATATTTGCATATTGACTTCTAGCAAATATTCATATGAAAAGAATGAATTTTATATCATGGATAAAAACTTGGTTGAGCCTTGAATATTCAATGTTCTGTTTGCGTCAACATTATAGCCTAAGACATATCTTAAAAATCTTGCTAACCAATTTCCATGAAAACTTAATAGGCTAAAACAACATAGAGAACACAAGAGATAGTGAAGTTGTCAAACAAACCACTAATTAGAAAATCAATTTCATTAATAACTTCGTATACGAAGTTACCAATAAACCTTACAATTTGAAAATCAAAACAAAAGTTTTCCTGAAGTGTTGTTTGATTAATACTCTTTTGAAATTCTTTTTGATTATTAGTTTGATCATTATCACCGAAAAAATAAAATATATTAGACTTCCAAATACTATATACATCATTGAAACTAAAAATAACACTTGCAGAAAGAAATTTAAAAAGACAAGAAAAGTTTTCCCCTTGGTCAGCCATTCTTACTAGCCAGGGATTGTAGAAAAAAACACTAAGCTTAGTTTTAGGTCTTCATTTTAGGTTATCTGTATTATATAGTCTCTTACTCTCTCTTTTCTTTTTGTAAGAATTAATCTTCCGTCTATACATTATAATCCCTCTGTTTCTATATGAACCTATTTTTGATTAACATAAATTCTTTTGTTAAACTTTATTTAACTTTATTATTCTTAGTTGGGCTGTGTGAAGTCTTAAAATTAATACTTAATATACTCCATCAATTAGTTCCTTATTTATTTACGTTTGTAATTAAATTTTAATTGTGGTAAGTGTATTTGTTGGATGTGTTTAGAAGCCGTAAAAAATGGTATCAAGAAACTTAGGATCAGGCATGGAAGAAACTTTAAGTTTTAGTTATGAAGTTTGTTGTAAATTCAACAAAACTACAAGACAGAATCTAAATTTTTCTTTGGTATTAACAATGAGTAATATTACAAAGAGAAGTTTACGAGAAAGAAGTAGTATTTTTATGAAGAAAATATAATCGTCTACGATATTGAAGATTGCTCGAAGTATCTAGCTAGTAGTTGTTTTTACGATCATACTTTTATACCTTGTATGGGAAATTACATTATGCATGACTCAATTTTATGTGGATGTTTATCTAATTACTCTAAGTTTTTTTTAAAAAAAAAAACAAATCATATTACTGTAACAAACCTTGAAAATGTCTTACTTTCCGCATAAGGCTAAATATACTCTATCACTAATTTCTTATTTATTTATATATATAAATGAAACTTAGAATGAAAATGAAACATAATGATCATGAACCAATTAGGAGTAGTTACCAAGAAGAATTAGATAATGTAATTAGGAGTAATTATAAAGAAGGGGAACACATTATAGAATGGGAATGTTGTGGAATGATAGAAGAGTGTCCTGTCAATTATATCAAGCGTGTTAAGATTTCTAATTGTGTTAAATAAATTTTTGAGATGTGTTTAGAAGCTGTATAAGAAAGAATATCAAGAAACTTAGGATCGTGCATGAAAGAAGCTCCAAGATCTCACTATGAAATTTATCGTAAATTCAAAAAAACTACAAGTATGTATCTGAAACTTTCCTTGTCAACAACAATGAGTAATATAGCAACAAGAAGTTCACAAGAAAGACATAGTACTTCTATGAAGAAAATAAAATCGTGCGCGGTGTTGAAAATTACTTGAAGTATCTAGTTAATAGTTGTTTTTACAATTTTACTGATCTTGAATATAATTTGTATATATACCTTGGTTGCAAAAGTACTTTATGACTTGATTTGATGGAGATATTTAGTTAATTAGTCTAAGATCTTGTTTATCATTAAAAACAAATTATATACAAATTGCTCTCACCAACCTTGAATAATGTTTTAATTTGTATTTTTATTCTTCTTTATATAATTGAGTATTAGTTTTGTTTATAATACTAAGTCTTACGAATCCTTCACATGACAAGACACGTCAATTGTGAAGGGAGACCGAGTCTTGTGGCTGTGAAGACATATTGGAGGAATAAATCTTGCACAAAGAAATTTTGTGAGGAATGGTTCCTTACAATTACAAAAATGGGCCTAACTCACTATTTAATTCCATACTTCATGAGATTTAATTTTATTAAATTAAAATAATTTATCTTGCAAGGAATCATTCTTCTCATAAGGAATATTTTTCGCAAAGAATCATTCCTCGTGCAAGTTGTGATTCATATCCTTCTTCCATATTTCCGTGGAAGAAGCCTATAAAGATGTACAACAGTTGAAATATCTTAATTACAACTGATGTATTCGAGACATATTAAGTAAAATAAGTTCCTACCAATTTATTTTGCACATGAAAGGTTAAATTTTTTGAATCGAAGTAAATAACTGGGTACTATGGCTTCTTTCAGTTGGAATCTTTCGACCGTTGTTATATAAGATTAAGCAGTAAATCTAGGAGACCAATAAAAGAAAAACACTTAAACATCAATATTCTGACGGTAAGAAAGGATTAGATTTGTTAGTGGAACCAAGAAGAAAATAAAATTAAATAAAAGGAGGTAAAAAAAATAAAAAAGAAAAAGAAAAACGTTATAATTTCCTAAATACTGTCTCGAGATTCAAATAGATCTAGCATATTATATCCAAATGCTAGAAGGTGCATCCTTACGTAAGTTGTCACGAGGATGACCTCGTTACAGCAAGATTTAAAAAATATTTATGGTAAATTTCGATATATTAATAATTTCGTTAACATATATTTGTTTTGCTAGTCCTGACTTGTGCGAGTGTGTTAAATTAATAATCTTTTTTAATTTATAAGATAATAAAAAATAAATTTTGTTTATTTTTCATATTTGATAGTCGGAATTAAACAAAGAAATATAAAATAAAAAACCATATTGGTCATTACATCATTGAGAATAACTTTAATTTGAGAAGAAGTCCACCACTGGAGAGCCTGGAAAGCATATTTGACGAGGTTATGAGCTTCCAAATTAGCTCTTTGTTGAACAAAGTTGAACTTTACATCAGAAAAAGTAAAGCACAAGGACTAGATCCTTTTAATAAAACCAAGAATCCTCCAAGGAAATTTAGTAGTTTGGCCATTAAGGATAAGTATCACTATCAAACAATCACCTTCAAAAATAATTCGATCATAACCTTCTTTCTCAGCCAACTGAAAATTCAGAATGAACCCATGAGCTTCAACAATATGTGGATTATTCTGTGTAAGTGTATAGCATCCTCCAGTCTCCACTCAAGTAAGTTTCATTTAAGTCAGTAACAATTATTATGCAGGAGGAGTGAAGGTCTTATAGTAGAAGTACATTATAGAGCTTTGTTAAAATAGGAATCCAAATTAAAATTGTTTTTTTTATTCATATTTATACAACATTGGATTTCATCTCTAAATTTTTTTGTAGTTCCTTGAAAAGCTTTGGACTGCTTTTTTCTTTCTTTTGATTTTTTTCTTGGTGCTCCAAATTTGGTTTTGATTATTTTGATTATTTTTGTGGAAAATTCTCATGAAATTTTGAAAACTTGGTGTAGGCTTAAGTTTTGGAGTTATTCAACCATTGCTCACAAGTAACAAATTTGAATTCTTTCAAGGTATTCCCTGTACACTTCTACTAAATCCGTTGGACTGTTTACAAGGATTCCCTAGCCACACGCCTACTTCAATTTAGATAATCATCCAGAGAAGCGGGGTTGGCGCTTACTTCCGCTATAACGTCTCCTCTTCTTCTTCTCCGGGTTTTCGTTCAATGTTTTCTAGCTGTGGAAATGGGTTATAAGTTCTTAAGTTATGGGATTTTATTTTAAATCCTTAGATAGAAGTTCTCTATGGTTTGGTTCAAGAATTCTTTTGTATGTCTGCACTTATAAATCACAAAATCCTTAATTTTTAATAATTATTTATGTTTTTTAGAGTTGATGCTAAGAACACCTAACTAGCAGGTGGAGGTGAAGGCTCAACAGTGTACATACCAGCTTCGAGAGGTATTCATGGTTACAATTTAGAAATTCATCAATACTCTTTATGTACGATATTAGAATTATTTGGTTTGCGACAAGTCTTTAGTCCTATAAGATCATTGAACTGATTACAATGGAGTTACAATTATTATTGTGTTTCATTGTATCTAATTTGGTATGCCACTACTCTTAAAGAAAAAGGGCATATCATATGATAGTAAGCGATTATGACAATCATTCTTTCACCTTACTTATTAATAAAGTTCTTTTTTATCTTATATTTACATCAACCATACTCTTTTTGACAACCAAACGTATGTTTCTATTACATGGTTAATTTTGACATTCTTTAGGTACAAATTCTATTGAAGGTACCGTTACTGGTGTTCCAATTAGTTTCAATGCAGTCCTTCACCTGAAGTGCAATTGATTTATGTTGTATTAATAGGATTTACTTCTCTCTGTTTGGGCATGTGAAGTTCCACTAACTTTTGTCAAACTTTTTCCATCATCTTTGGATCATGATGTACGAATAAGACAAACTAAACTATATCTTTCACAGATAACCAATAACTTTCGTCTGATATCACATGTGCTAAATTAAAAGCCATGCTGCTAATAGGGGTATTAATTTGCTTGGGGTGTATTAACTTAATTGGTAATCCTTTTTTTTTAGATTCGACGTTAAAGATACTGAATTGTAAAGAAACTCGATCCTTTTGTTGAAGGAAGTGATTCTTCTAACTTGTAAAGGTGAGGTTCATTTTGATTATGCTTATGTTTGTGTTTATTGAAAAATTCATTACTAACTCACTAATCTCTTTGGCTATTATTTTTAATGATGAAAACTTACTTATGTTTTCATTTGATACTAATGTGGAACATTTTGATCGGTAAAGATGCGTATTACTGAATAAGATGTAGCAATGGTATGGGTTTTTGATACATCAACCCTTATTCAGACTAGCCATAGGTTTAAAAATAGTATCAGAACACAACTACTATTTAGTATTGGTTAACAGTGTTGGATAAGTTTAGTTGTAAATTACGGTTGTCAACTTTAGAACACAGAAACCTCGATTATTCGTAAGAAGCGCTAAAAGGTTTAAATGATATCAACAATATCTTACAATTTTTATCACTGAGCAGTTGTGCAGATAAAATATGGTAATTCTTCATGTACGTGCACAACATGATGCATTAAACTTTTTATCATCATGATCACTTTCCATCATTTAACAACTTTTCTTATTGTATTTTAATATCATTGTTTCCTCTATAATGGCTTACTCTACAAAATTAAGTTTTCTTGCAGGTGGTATGAATGGTTCCATAGTTTATGAACTTGATAGACCCAAAAGTTCTGGGCTTAAAACATCTTTCAATGTACTATTTCTCTAACAGAAAGTGAAAAACGAGCTTAATGATGAAAACTCATTAATCTCCTTGGTTGTTGTTTTTAATGATGAAAGGTTACTTATGTTTTTGTTTCTTAATAATGTGGAACAATTCAGTTTATGAATCCTATAGAATGGGAGTTTCTTTTTGACTCACTAATCTATTTGGTTGTTGTTTTTAATGATGAAAATTGACTTATGTTTTCGTTTCTTATTCCAATATATTATGGTATCCTGTATGTTTGATTGTTTGCCCTCAATGAGACAACTTTGTATGAGTCACAATAATAGGATTAAAACTTTCATGTACCATGAAACAGTTCCTGTAATGGACGAAACCTTCACTTTTTGCATTTATGTTTTTGAAACTACAAAAAGATACAAAAGCATATATTTTTGTTTCTTATTGCAGTATATTATGTCGTCCATTACGATGGGATTGAATGAAGGGAAGGAAAGTTCAAAAATCTTTAAATTTACAGTATTATGGTACATTACGGCTGATCGAAATGAAAATTCATGGATGTTGATAAAGTGTACTTCGATGATATACACAACCATGTTCCTTAATTACCTGCAAAAGATACTTGACTTTGATAACAAAGCAGTAGTACCTTTAAGAATTTTGAACCAGTTCTTTTGAATATTTTCTTAATAACATTTCCTGGTACAAATTATTTTAAGTTCTAACCATCTTGGTGTTTTGATGCAGATCGGAAGCGTGTAAAGATGATAATAATCTCAGCGGAATAGAATTATTAAAAAGTAACCGGTAGAATGGGTAGAAATCAATAGAAATTAGTTGACCTTCAAAAAGATATCCTAAAATCTACGGGGTTATCTAGACTTCGTTAATTCACTACGAATAACGACTATAGATATGAGATTAGTATTCAGACTTCGGGGTAAACCCAACTATGAATACAAATCAAAATCAATATAAAAATAAAATAATTTTAATTAATCAAAAACTCCCCATAATTTTGTTTTTTGGAACTCCATATATAGATAGCTCCTACTAAACAAACACTAAACTTATCAAAAACCTATAAAAATTAATTATTTTTCTACTAAAAATAATATTAATAAAATATAATATAATAATAAAATAATAAATTTATTTTTCATAAATCTTCTTCCATCGTGTTTTCTTTTAACGGAACATAAGCATTGATGTTATGCATTGTTCTTATATTCGTTTGGAACCTATTCTAACATTGATTTATTTTCATAATGGCAGCAACCTACAACAAAATCACAAAGTGGAGCCACTTATAAAAGGGAATTTGGTGGACTTTATTGCGCAGTTCCGAACCACATATGATGGGGATACCATGAATGATTGTTATACGAAGTGAGTCGCTATAGCTATCTGTAAGTTCTATACAATGTGAGTCACTCTAGGTGTAATATTTTCTATTATATTAGTTGCGACAGGTTATAGAGGATGATGTTGATTATGCTTTGAAAGTTTAGAATATTGCTAGGTTACAAAGGATGATGCTGATTCTGAACTGAAAGTTCTGCCTATGAAAGTGGATGATGTTGATTCTGCTTTGGAAGTTTAGAATTATGCTAGGTTACGAGGATGATGTTTGATTCTGCTCTGAAAGTTCTATGAGCTCAAGAAAGCCTCGGTGAGTTGATTATGTCATCTATCTTTATTTGTGTGTGCATGTGTGTTACATTTACAGAAGTACATGTAACCTCCCAGTTCTTACATGCATTTATGTGGCTTCACTGTTTTTGATTGGATTTGTAATTGCTTTGCAAGGTGGAACAAGTTATGGATGCTTCAGCTAAAAAAAAAATCAAGTGATGAGTTGGATGTTCCCATCTTTGGTGCTGAAATTTGCAAAGCAACATGAAGGGTCTCAGGGCAACTGCAGCGGTCGACTGGACCAAAGAGTAAAGACCAATTTTACTCTTTGGTCCGTTTTTATGAGCCGCAACGGGCGAGCAAATATATGATTTGGTCCAGTTTTTGAACAGTATTCGACCAAGTTTTGTCGAGCGATCGGACCAAACCCAAATTTAGTCAGACGCTCTTCTAGCACGGCATTACCTCTAAACGTTGTTGTAGAAGAACGTTTCTAAACAAAACGTCGTTGCTAAAAGACGTCTAGTGAAATTTTCACTTATAAGAGCGATTCTCTAACGTTGCATTAAAGGAGCGTTTGTATAACAAACGGCATGCTAGAAGAGCGTGGGGGTTCGAGACGCTCCTCTAGGAGAGCATGTGGTCGAAACGCTCCTCTAGGAGAGCATTCATTTATACTTTGTTCTTCTTTAGAGCAGCGTTTGAGTGCCCAACGTCACATTACAAGAGCGTCTCATCCTTAGGGTTCAAAACGCTTTTCTAGTTGAACGTCAAGTAGCAAACGTCTCTCTACACAGACATGTCTTTAAGCAAACATTATTCTAATGTAGCGTTTGATTACAAACGCTTCTTTACATAAGCGTAAGATCATATTTAGTCGCCAAACCGCTGTGTTTTTTTTTCCCCAAGAGCAAACAAATTTGGTATTTGATCTTTGGTATGCTCCAACCGCTGCAATTGCCCTCAGGTTCATTTTCTAATCTGCGACTACTATATTTTAATGAATCCCAGATGTTTGTCGTAGGGTTTTTGGTTGGTAGACTAGGTGATGAACTTAACTAAGTATCAAATATTAAGCATATATATTGTTGATATGTTTTAAATAAGTCCTTGACCTAAACGGTATACATAATGTATTATCACTGGGTCTGTTTTCCGTTATTTAGTCAAATTAGGGTTTTTTCTTATCCCTATATATACACACACGTTGTACCTAGAATGTGTGTAATTCAGTATTCTGCTCTATAATAAAACTCTGCTTTCTCTGTTGTGGATGTAGCTAACGTAACAATTAGTGAACCACGTAAATCTCTGTGTCTCGATCTCTATTATTATTTTCGTTCGATCTCTCGTTACAACATATATGAACATAATTACTCCAGGGAATCTCTATACCCCATGAAAGCAGCATTTGTCATTGTTAGTATTTGAGGTTAGAAAGTACCGAGGTAATTAACCAGCTTAGTTCCTTCCTCTGTAAATGCTAGCTTCATCGATTGGTACTAACACCGTGGTCACTAAATACAGAGATGGATCCATTTGGAGAAGTGTGTGCAATACTAAGGAAAAGTCAATTTTTATACCAGGTTACCTTTGGCATTTAAATCTCTAAAACATCGACTTAGAGCAATTCCAACGGGATTGGCATATAGGCTAATTTACCAAGTCAGGTGGATAAACAAATTTGATTTTGGACAGTGGGGAATTGACTAAACGAGGAAAGTTAAACCATTGAGGTATGCTGAGCCGTTCGGCTCTGAGTGAGACGATTTTGAATCTGATGGTTGGTTTATAATACGCATTTTTGAGGGCTACTCAAAAGATTTTGGGGCTACTAATTTAGTCTCATCTAATGAAGGTGACTATGGGGTATCTTAAAAATAGAAAATGTCTAACTATCCTTTACCTTTACACTAAACTTAAACTTAAATCCTTTATTTTCATAATCATTTTGAATACTCCTCATCTCCTTCTCTATATCTACCGATTGAATTTTTTTTCCATCGTTTTCATTTTGATTGAAATCAAGCATCATCGAACAAACAAACTTTAGGATTAATTGTTTGAACTTAAAACCAAAATTCACTAACCTTAAAGTTAAAACTTAGAACATCACAACAAATTCGAGTTAAGCAAACAAAACGGAAAAATGATAGTAGTTGTGTCCAAAGACTCCAAACTTAGATTTTATTGCTTGAACTTAAAAAATTGATCGAAGTTTCTTCTTTTACAGTTGTAGAAACATAATCGGTAGGTAAAAAGTTGATTTTATCCACCGATTATGGTTGATGTTCTTAAAAAATGAAGAACATCAACCATAATCGATAGGTAAAATTGATCGTTATCTACCGATTATTTTTGTGTCAACAAATTCAATTTTTTTGTACTAAAAATTAAGCATAATCGGTAGATAACATGAACCCGTGTCTACCGATTGTGAAAGCATAAAAATTCAAAATTTGATAAGTTACACAAAAATTGTATTTGGGGCTACTTTCACAATCGGTAGATAATGAACATCACGAAACTACCGATTGTGAAAGTAGAGAAATTCGAAATTTTATTAATTTTGCTAAATTTCAATTTGGGGCTACTATCACAATCGGTAGATAATGAAAATCACGAAACAACCGATTGTGAAAGTAGAGAAATTCGAAGTTTTATTAGTTTTTAAAAAATTAAATTTGGGGCAACTATCATAATCGGTAGATAACGAACATCAGGAAACTACCGATTGTGAAAGTAGAGAAATTTAAAATTTTACTAGTTTTCAAAAAAAAAATATAATAAAATTGGGACAACTATCACAATAGGTAGATAATGAACATCACGAAATTACCGATTTTGAAAGTAGAGAAATTCGAAGTTTTGCTAGTTTTGAAAAAAATTAAATTTGGGACGACTATCACAATCGGTAGATAATGAACATCACGAAATTACCGATTGGGCTCAATTTACATGTTTAGAGTGTCAAATACATACTTTTTATAGCTATAATTCTTTCATATTACTTTTTATTACATTTTTTTTCTATCTTACGTATTATATCAGGTGAATCATCCGAGAATGAGCTGCAAAGTGTTAAAAGAACAAGGAAGTGAAGTGTTATTGATGAAGAAGAGCCAAAGACTAAATTTAACTCATTCAAATCCAGTAGTTCTTATGATCATATTGTAGATAATTTGATGGGATTTTAGATTACCCTATATAAATAACCGCAATCGCACGGCGTCTAACTAGTAGACAACGGCAAGTACGGGTCGAACCCAAAGGGAGCGGGAAAATACTGCAATCAATATTCTTAATAACTAACCAGAAATAATATTTTGGGATTTTAGAATTATGAATAAAATAATAAAACAAACTAAACTAATCTAATAATTAAGCAGAGAGAGTCAGTAACCAGGGTTTTCAGTATCCACCACTATTTCTATTTAATTACTGAAGTGAAACATAACTCATGAATATTTAGAATCGCAAATATCACTGGGACGCCCTAAACCTGGTGCATCAAAAAGCCCTAGTCTCAAGCATACACCATCAAAGGATTTAACCCAAGCATGAAATATCAAATAAGTAGACAAATATATTTGCAACAAGTAGATTTTCAAAATAACAACTGTATACCAGAAGCATGGAACATCAAAAACTAGGCCAAGCATGTACCATCAAAAGACGTCACAATTGTTTAATGAAATTCAATAAATCAAAATCATGGAATTAATCTATTCAAATCATAATGGTCTGTATCAAATATTTTATCTAATTGATCTAAAACTGTAAGTGGTTTCAACATTAAACCCTAGTTACAAATTAATTAGAGATGGAGATGGGTTTCTTAAAACCCATAAAAATAATTAAGAAGAGTATAGAAAATTAATCCGTCACCGTCGTCACCCGGCAAACAATCGTCTCCTTCTTCCCTCCTCCAACAGAACTATACAGGAAGGAAAAAGTGTCCTGAACCTCACGACTCCGCCTTCGAAAAACTCCTGGTGAAAACTGAAAACCTAGCCTTCGTCCGCTTTTTACGCCTCCCTCCTTTTCTTTTTATAGCCCTTCTCTAACTGTTATATCTTGTCCCTCAATCAAAGTCAAATACTCACATGGGCTTGTCAGTTGAAAAGAGTCCATCTTACCACCTCATCTCAACTTTCACGCGCTCTACACACTTCTGTCTCCTAGCTACAATACCTAATCTACGCCTTCCAACAGCCGTACTTTACTGTCCACTGTTGCATCTTCACCAATCACTTCACCCAACACCTCACATCATCAGCCTACCATCTTCTAACCTCTCTCTTGTCTCTCATCTAGCCACAGCCCTCGTTTGACTCTTCAAGTACCACAACAAGAAACAACACCACATGCTTTTCATCCACCTTCTCTAGCCTATTCTATTTCTTTTGTACTTTTTGTCAAAAGCTGACGCGAATAGCACTCTCACATCCTTGCTTCACCTGTTGCATCCTAGAACAATCACGTGTGTACTTATTTTTATTGGGTCCGCCTCCCTTTACTTCTCTTTTACTTTCTTTTCTATCTGATTTTCACTGCCAAAAGTGGTCTACGCATCCAGAAATGCAGCAGCAAAGTGCTCGGTATGCAACAGTCTATTGGGAGCCTCTCCAGCGGACGATATCCTTCAGAGACCATATTAAACAAGTGTGCGACTATAAGAGCTCATATCATGCCCATTTAACTGTATTTATTCATAATTTTGGGTTTTATGTATATCACCTAATAAAACAATAAAAATATTAAAATTAATACAAAACGATAACAAGAAAAATATAGATAAAGTGGTAAAAATATATAAATTAAGCGTATATCATAATTCAAATACGAAGTGAACGCAAAAAGAATGAGGTCATTCCGAGTTCGGACGAAGAAGTTATGTGCAAAACAGCCGAAATAAAGAGCGAAACATACATCAAACAATCGTTAGATAATGGGGAACCGGAGACTACCAATTATAGGCAGTTTCGGACACATAAAAAAAATATGTTTTAGAGGTCTTACAATCGATAGATATGATGGTTATCGGGCCTACCGATTATGGGAACTTTTGGGTACAGAAAACTTGAGTTTTTGGGACATTACAATCGGGAAAAAGATGAGGAAGGAGACTACTGATTATGGCAAGTTGGGTACATAAAACTTGAGTTTTTGGGACATTACAATCGGGAGAAAGATGAGGAACGAGACTACCGATTATGGCAAGTTTGAGTTGATCGTTTCAGAAAAGTGGTAAAAATGTGTTCTTCGCTGAGACTTGTAAGATTCGTTTTAGACCTCTGAATTAAACTAGAAATAAGCAAAATATTTTAACAATATTGGGAAGAACTGGAACTCAGGATTCCACCAAAATCACTTCTGATTAATTTCTACAATGATTCTTTAACAATTATAGCTCTTTTATTGACTTTGTTTATTTGTCAAAAGTAGATTTCTAAAAAATTAATTGTAAATCACAAGCATGGCGCATTAAAAGCTCTTAAGTCCCAGCATACACCATCAAACAAAATCACAACTAATTAAGAAAAATCATAAATCAATTAAAAATCAATGCAAAAGTTATTAAGAATCAAAAATAGTTACAATTTATTCATAAAATATGGCTTCCTCCATTGTCCCAGTGGTTGGGTTTAGCTCCTCATGATGTATACACTCTCAAAACAATTATTCATGGATCAAAAGTGTGTAAAAAGAAGAAAAAATATTAACACAGATGGTTCGCAACAGTGTAATGGCGTTGCAAACCACTGTTCTCACTGTTACAGAAAAAAGTGTTTTTAGCTGAAGATAAACGTTGCAGATGCTAAGATATCCGTTGCAGATGGGTTGACGAAACTGTTGCAGCTGAAGATAAACGTTGCAAAGCTCAAGATAAACGTTGCAAAACGGTTGAAGAAACTGTTGCCTTTTCTCTGTTCATCGTGTTCTTCAGCAGCATAACACTTTTTCTTATAATGATTTTTTTCTCCTTATGTTGGACTCCTGAGCTTGACCCAACCTCTGCTTTTGTATACAACAGAGCCCTCAAATCTTGAGGGAATCTCTGTTTTTTTCTATTGAAGCTTCGGGGGTTTTCTCCCCTCTCCCTTTTCTTTGATCTCCTCGATATACATAGGATCTGAAAACCTAATAACTTCATCCTTAATCGATAAGGACTAAATATCTAATCCAGAACCAACTCAGAATCGTGTTTCATCCAAATCAAGGAATAAATCCTTTTCCGGCAAAAACATGGATTTTCTAGTCGTGTTTCACGACGAGAAACCCTCTAATTGATGTCTTCGAGTCTTGTTGATGTTCTCAAAGCCTTTATAATGATTCTAATGCTTTAAAACTTCATAAAAATCGGATCTCCTACTTCACAGATAACTTGCAAGCTGGTTTTAAAATTCCCGCCTTTTTTTTCTTTTTGAACCAAAGAGGAGAGGTACTCCTATCTAGAAGTGGGGTGCCTTTATCAACCAACCTGAGTTCCTTTAGTAATTTCTGGGTGCCTTTATCACTGGTTGAGCCCATTTGTTCACAAATGTTTATTTCTCAAAATTCCTATAAACATATAAAATCACACAATAAATATAAAATCGAGCACTAATAATACAGAGAATTAGGAACAAATTAGACACAAAAATGTGTTTATTAAATACCCCCAAACTTATTATTTGCTAGTCCTCGAGCAAATCTAATCTAAAAATAAAATAACAATCCTAACTCACTTTCGTAGGCATCGTGATTGCTCTTAGTGTGTGCAACAAGCCTTTAAACCCATAGGTGTCCCTATCGGACGAGTTTTAGTCTCGTGAGGGTTTACAAGAGGTATACCCAAAAAACCTTTACTCCAAACCCTAGCTACTTGTGAACGATTGATGGTAAACACTAACCAAGCTATTTAGTTGGCATATTAAATTCTTCGGCTATGGGAATCATTACCCTATATGAGTCCAATTGTTGTACACGAGTTTGCACTCAGCATACTAAAATTCATATATAAGAAAACAAAGCTCTACTTAGGTAGTCGTTCAACCACGATACTCAGAATCTATCAAAGTTCAATCACATGGAAAGATTTAGAAGATGGATATGGAGATGATAAAGTTTGCGCATGTTGACTAAGGTGAACGGTGTTTCCCATATCTGTCTGAAGGTCAATGCCAGGATGAATCCTAATGGACTGAAATACGCTCCCATTGGTCTTAATCCTTATACTAATATCGACTCTGCTTATATATACAAGGGTCCCAACGATCGATTTATTGAAAATTAAACAATTATCTTTATTTTATTAAATGTGATTGTATTAAATGAATCCAAGCGCATGCTCCTTATCAGCATCTTACATGATAGTTCTCATGGATCATGTGTTCCATGCTTGCTTAGGCGACAGAGACAGGGAGAACACACACATATTGCTATCAAAGTGTCAATATTCAAAAAAAAATTGAATCATATTCTAAATAATCTCAAACACTCTACTCCATCCTGGCGGCAATAACAATTCGATATTGGTGCCCTACCAAATCACTTAGAGAAACACAAAAAATTGAAAAAAAAAACAGAAGGTGATATGGTCGAGATAGACCCGAGATATGGTGACGACTATCATGTTATTTCTAACACCAGAGATAGGCATCCTTTTATGAATAGACCATTTAGCTGGGCACACCAATTCCTATAGAAAGAGCTAAGTTTGTATCTACCTAGAATTTTTAGTGTCATCCTGAATTGTTCACAAGTTTCTAGACTTTGGAGTTTCATATTTCAACTTAAAAGTTTTTCCCTTACCCCCAAACTTAAATCTAACACTGTCCTCAATGTTCTAAAGATGAATAATTAAAAGCATGAACAAGGAGAAACTGTTACCAATCGAAGGAAATGAGTTAAGGAAAGATATTACTCTGTCGCAGCATGAGCATGGGTTACCTCCCAATAAGTGCTAAGCTTAAGTCTTCGTCCAGACTAAGAAAGAATTATTTACCTCATAAAATCATATAGCAATAGCCGGAACAACTGTGGGTCATCTTAATCAAATAGTGCTATCCAAAACAGAAGAAAACTGCAGCAGGCCCAGAAAGTGAATAAACAAAGTACAACCTTATCCCTATCTAGTGTCTTGTTTAAGACAACTACATCTAGTTATGGTTCAAGTTCAGGCTCTATAAAAGGATCTAGATAAAATATTTTCGTGGAATGAATTTCCTCATAGGAAGGATCAAAAGAATCAGGTTGTAGAGTCTGGAAAAACTCAACCAAGAACTTAGAAGCACATAATAATATCCTGAATAATTGTGGATTCTCAAAGTCAATCAGATTTGACCCACACATTTGACTACTATGAAAATGGTGGTCATTCTTAAGAAAATGTGTCGATTCTACTCTGCTAAAGTAATTAGGCTTAGTCTCAAAACTTAATAACTGACACATTTAAAATTCATACGTTCCCACATATGGAAGAAAATGTTTTGGTGGGAAAACAAAGTCAATCTTGGTATTATTGCCTAGGTAGACCACATCAACCATAGGATGGGTCTCTAACAACTGAACTTCTTTCTGGACATAAACAGGTTCAGGGAATCTAGTTTGAAGATGATCTTGATAAATGGTAGATGTGCATATGTCAAGTCCCAAGTGAGGGATCTTTTAAGAGTCAAAGGTAAAGCACAGGGAGAATGATAGTCACCCCCAAACTTAGATTTTTCAGTGTCTTTAGATAGACTAGTCACAATTCTCCTAATTTCTAGATCATCAAATTCTTGAAAATGGTCAATTGCTTCTTCTAGGTTATAATCAGGAGGTGCATCCTCACTCATATTTAAAATCTCTACGAGTCTATCTTTGTTACCTAAGACTATTGTTTCTAAATCGCTGGACTCTAAAACAGTATTCTCAGGATAAACTCGTTTCTCTAAACCATTATCGGCTTCAAAACAAGAAAATTCTACATCGTCTAAAACAGTGGTATCTCTAGTCAAATCCTCTTCCTTTTGAATAGGTGAATAATCGTTAGAATTATTTGGATTTGAACTAAAAATAACAGTATCATCATGAAGCACAATTGGAGTGACAATTTATTGATCACACTGCTTGTATATTTCAAGTTCTTCGTCAATACTATCCTCATCATCATAATAATATGAAGATGTTTGAACCTCGTCTAAATAAGTAGTGTTACCAATTATATCCTCGTCCTCTTGACTAGGTGAACAATTATCAAGGATATCACTATATTGGAAATTAAGATCAATCTGAGTAATATTATTGTTTGCAAGACTTTCATTCACACTTAATGCAAACCTATTTGTATTCTCAGTGAACTTCTTGAGGGATTCTTCTAGAGAAAGTGTTGGACTACTAATCGTCCCCCCCCCCCCCATACTTAATACGAACCTATTTGTATTCTCAGTCAACTTCTTGAGGGAATTCTCTAGAATAACAAATGGATTATAAGGAGTACTATATCGCAACTGCTCGTGTGATTATTCTAGAGAAGGATTTGGGTCATCATAGGGAGTACTAGATCGTATCTTCTTTAGGGCATCCCTCCAAGACAAATAACTCGAATTTTGCTCATTTTCATATTCATATGACATGTGTATGTACGAATAGGAATTGGGATCACCTTGGTATGAGCAATAACCTCCAAAAGGTTGGTGGTGGTTACGACTACTATCCACACCATGCTGATAGTACGGATGATGTCTATTTTGAAATTCAGTCGGATATTCATTCTATTGGTCCTCATAGTACCAGTTCGACATTTCTTACAAAAAATTCCTAATATATTTACAAAAAATATACGAAAATAAATCATAACATGAAGGGGGTTCTAAACATACACAAACAAGGCCGACTCAACCAAATCAAACCTACTGAATCTAGCAAACAAAAAGTATGATGGCTCCACTTAGAGTGTTTCTAGACCATCTTCTATTCTTCCAAAATGCAACTAGTTACAGTTTTAGCAAATCTCTTAGAATGATCCGAATTAGATTAAGTCGAATAGAAACAGGATAAGCTCTAAGGAGCTTTGATAACCCTGCCTCTTTGGCAACGTTTCCTTGGGTTACAAGGCGGCTCAAATCTACTTAAAATAATCTTCCTGAACTTTGAGTTAGGATAACAAAGTAACCAATAGAGTCCTTTTAAATGACTTTATTATAAGCTCGTTACCCTATCGGTATCTTTATAGTCAAATTTAAGGCTTAGGTTCACGTTTGGTAATGTGTGCCTAAAGTGGGCAAGAAGGAAACAGTGATGAAATCCGAGTCCTTATCTTGTATGGCTAGTTCTTGCCCTTTACTAAAAAAGTAAATATGTATTCAGGTCCTCAACATATATGCACACGAAAGAGTCAATAAAACCCACTGAAAGGGGATTCGTGGGTGGTTAGAGTCTTACCTCCTGTTCCAGACAGGCGATGAACCGTTGAAGTCGACTCAGGCCACCGACTTCTATGTCAGTGTACGAACCCGAATGACAGAGACAATATCGTAATTGTCGTCCTTCAATGTGCAGTTTATATTTAGTTAACCTTCCGTAGGGTTTTAAAATAATAAAGTACAAAAGTCCAAAGTCCAATAATAAATAAATAAATAAATAACAGAAGAGTACCTAACATAATTATAAAAATAACAAGAATTTCCTAATACAATTTTCTAAAAAGAAAAAAAAATAAAACCCTAAAAACAATTAACTAAATTTTTTTTCCGATTTTTTTTTTCCGTTCTTTTAGATTTATCTTTGACTCCAAGTCTTTAATCAATCAATATAATCTTTGGCTCCAATTTCTTTTTGATCCAAAACCTGTACTGCAAAGAAAAATACCGAAAAACGTAAAATAAAACAAATAAAAATAAAAATCTTATTAAACTAACTAAGCTAAAAAAACTAAAAATAAATCTAAAAACAAGTCCCCGGTAGCGGCGCCAAAAACTTGATCGTTTCAGAAAAGTGGTAAAAATGTGTTCGTTCGCTGAGACTTGTGAAGATTAGTTTTAGACCTAATTCTGAATTAAACTAGAAAATAAGTAAAAGATTTTAACAATATTGGGAAGAACTGGAACTCAGGATTCCACCAAAATCACTTCTGATTGATTTCTATAATGATTCTTTAACAATTATAGCTCTTTTATTGACTTTGTTTATTTGCCGAAAGTAGATTTCTAAAAAACTAAATGTAAATCACAAGCATAGCGCATCAAAAGCTCTTAAGTCCCAGCATACACCATCAAACAAAATCACAACTAATTAAGAAAAATCATAAATCAATAAAAAATCAATCCAAAAGTTATTAAGAATAAAAAATAGTTACCATTCATTCATGAAATATGACTTCCTCCATTTTCCCAGTGGTTGGGTTTAGCTCCTCATGATGTACACACTCTCAAAACAATTATTCATGGCTCAAAAGTGTGTAAAAAAAGAAAGAAAATATAATAACATAGATGGTTCGCAAAGGTGTAATGGCGTTGCTGTAATAGCCCAATTCGGAAGGTAGGGTTCGCCGAATGGAATATATGTAATGGTTTGTCCTTTCCTAACACCGAGGCCTTTTCAGCACAGTTGGCTCCAGAGTTGGCAAAAAGCACTGCAGTTAAGCGTGCTCGGGCTGGAGTAATTCAGGGATGGGTGACCTCCTGGGAAGCTGCTGCTGGATAACCGCAGCGGTGCCCGTTGAAAACCCCACACTGCCGGATAACCCCAATGGTTAAGTGGGGACAGTATCGGTGGAAGGTCGGGTCATTACAAAGTGAATGTTTTTGGGGTGAGAGAGGCTCGGACTCTCGACCTCAGGATCACTCTATACAACTATGAGACCTACGCGCTAGCAACTGCACCACCACCTCATAGGTCGGCCGCCCTAAAATAAAAGTGTGGAATACTCATGGAACACTTTACACACTCAAAACCTTCAAGCCAACAAATGGAGATCCGGCTATCGTGTGGCTCTTGAAAGTAATAGGTTTAAAAATCTTATTTAAAAATGACGAGAGTTATAAAAGAAAATCTGGTAAAAATAAAGTCTTTAAAACAATAATCTATCTTCGACACGCAGGTCGGTTATTTAATGTAAATGATAAGAATCTTACTTAAAATAAAAAAATCTAGATTTAAAGACAAACTATAAAACATTTGATTGTTTGAGCACCTTGAAGACAAAGATGATGTAGCTTTCCGGAACAAAAAGTCGTTCTACTAGTTAGGTTGCTCCGCGGCCACCGTTCCCTGAAAAATAATAGTAAGTTGGGTCAGACCTCAACTTAAAGTAGGTTCTCGCACCCTTATGCCCTTTACGAATAAACTAGAAGACCAAGGTTCGTGAAATGACTTCGTAAGAAAAAATAATTTATAGAAGTATCTCTTTGAAAGTAACAAGTTCGACGACCTAGACAGAAATAAAAAACTTTATAGAATCCAGGAAAACACAAAGGCACACAAAACAATTATATATAAAAAAAACGAAAACAGGTTTCCCACCCACGAAAGCTAATCGACTTCCCCTCTCTATAATTTCATTCTATAACTGTACGACGACACATATCGACCCTTGCGTAGTCCACTTAATTCCCTACAGTATGTAGGAAAATAAATATTGTCGGTCCCATTCAAGATAATAGATCCATATCTTCTAGGCGACCCCTCGTTCATCGCCCAACAACCTCTAGGAGTCGAACCAACTACGAGTCTTATTCATCTTCGCATAACATTTTTTTATGTCGACTGCACTCGTACAGTTAAACATAAAAACACCCAGAAATATGGCAAAAACAAACGCCACAATACAATCATCTTACTGGTATGGTGATTGAATTACAAATGGCTAACACCATTATTCTATCAGAACTTTAAATAGTCTAGACAAACCTTTTAAATCTGAAACTCACCAATTGCACGTAACACTCAATAACATTCTAGTATTCGGAGTAATGTTGAAGATTCAAATTATCACACATTCCCTATGTTACAGGCTTAATCCCGCTCAAAAATGAACATATTAACACTAGCATTTCTATAATGCCGTGAGATCCATCCAAGACTACATCACAAGAGAATTAATGAGTAGTAGTACATATATGCAGATCCTACGTACAATAACCATAGTTGACTAACAGACCTTATATTGTCATCATGAAGACCATGATTTGGTCAAGCCCAGAATTGGGTAAGGCTGATAACTACAACACATCTATGTATACAGAGTAAATTCACGATACAAAACATCTGTATACGTACAGAGCAAATTCATGACACGAGACATTATACGAAGCTAATTCCAGGGAAACGTTTGATGTGACCGAATCTATAGCTGCCACATTTTATGATACAAAAACATCTGTGTTTATCAACAACGATGATGATTAATCAATCAATACATAACACAAAAACTGCTACACTAAAGATTTATTATACCTTCTTCTACTTCCCTGTATGTTACTATAAAGCTACTGTAATCAAATCTTTAATTTTAAATTCTTCTTCTTCTTTCCCTTTAAAATAGATGGGTTCATAAAAACTCTTTTAGAAAAATTAGACCATACTGTAAAGAATATAAAAGTTAGAGAACCTACTTGGTATGTGAAGCAAGGAAACAAATCCAATCCCTTTTCTTCTCTAATGGATGAAATTCTTTTCTTCTCTCTTTTGTGTGCGTCTCTTCTATTTTATGTTCTTCCAAAAAATACACACCAACAAAACCCTAACTATATGTAAATACCTTAACTAGTTTTCCTAAAACTATTCAGACTTTATCTCCCCTACGTAGTGTTAACTATCTCATGAATAACTAACTAAACTTAATACTAGAGAGCATGCAGTTCTAGGATAAGGGGTTTTACAATCTTCCCCCCTAAAAAGAAAAGTTTTCGTCCTTGAAATGAAATCATACTTACCAGATTGTTGAAGAATTCAGGGTAACGAGTCACCATGTCCTCCTCACGTTCCTAGGTGACTTCCTTGTCATTGTGATGGTGCCACTGAACTTTAACCATAGGAATGGTTTTCCTTCGAAGGACATGCTCTCGGCGATCAATGATTCTATACGGCTTTCATAAGATACATCCTTCTGTAATTCCAGATCCTGATACTCTATTACTGAGTGCTGATCTGCATCCCGCATATTCTTTCGAAGCATAGATACGTGAAAAACATTATGAACCCCAGCTAGCACTTTTGGTAGAACGACACGATAAGCCACCTTCCCAATCCTTTCCACGATAGGAAATGGTCCAATAAAACGAGGAGCAAGTTTTTTCTTTTTACCAAAACGTAACACACCCTTCATAGGTGAAACTTTGAGAAGCACTAGGTCTCCAACTTCATATTCCCGGTCCTGACGTCTCTTGTCCGCTTAACTCTTTTGTCTACTCTGTGTTGTGCGCAATCTTTCTCTAGTTAGTGCAATATTTTTGGACGTCTAACGAATAATTTCTGGTCCCATGAGTTTGGATTCTCCAACTTCTGTCCAACATAAAGGTGAACGACAAGGTCTGCCATACAACGCCTCAAACGGGGCCATGCCAATGCTAGAATGGTAACTATTGTTGTATACAAACTCCACTAAAGGTAAGTGATTCATCCAACTACCTCCAAGATCAATAATAATGCACATCAACATATCCTCAAGCACTTGGTTCACACGTTCGGTTTGTCCATCAGTTTGAGGATGAAATGTTGTGCTAAAGTTCAAAGAAGACCCTAAAGATGTCTGAAAACTCCTCCAGAACCGTGATGTAAAAGATGAATCTCTGTCAGAAACGATAGATATTGGGACACCATGAAGCTTAACTATCTCACCCATGTACAACTGAGCTAACTTGTCACCAGAATCGTTCGTCTTGACCGGTAAGAAATGTGCTGATTTCGTCAATCTATCTACTATCACCCAGATTGCGTCGTGACCCTTACTCGATCGCGGTAACCAGTAATAAAATACATGGATATGTTTTCCCACTTTCGGACGTGATCTGCTACATCACGCTTCATCCCAGACCACCAATATTGTCGCTTCAAATCCTTATACATCTTATTACCAACAGGATGTATAGTATACTTGCTTTGGTATGCTTCATCTAAAATTGTTCGTCTCAAATCCTTAACA
Source organism: Papaver californicum (assembly GCA_023531435.1). Taxonomy (NCBI): domain Eukaryota; kingdom Viridiplantae; phylum Streptophyta; class Magnoliopsida; order Ranunculales; family Papaveraceae; genus Papaver; species Papaver californicum. The sequence continues at coordinate 1,826,528 of JAJJMC010025839.1, forward strand.
TCTGGTACGTATAATCTTCCACGATACCTCAACCCACCATCTTGACCAACAATAAAGCTCTTATCCATTATTTCCTGTATTTTCTCTAGTTGACTCTTACACCAATCATCCTCAACCCACCATCTTGACCAACAATAAAGCTCTTATCCATTATTTCCTGTATTTTCTCTAGTTGACTCTTACCCTACAAAGAAAAAATCTTGAACTTTAGTCGTACCCATGTCGAAATCAAAATAATCAACCTCTTCTAACATACTCCATTGTTGTACCATCAACGAAGCTACTATTCCCATTGGTTGTCGGCTCAGAGCTCAGCCACCACATTAGCTATGATATTCCAACTTGAAGTTGTAATCTTTTGTTAACTCCATCCATCTCCTCTGACGTATATTCAACTCTTTCTGAGGGAATAGATATTTGAGACTCTTGTGGTCAGAAAAGAGCTCAAACTTCTCACCATACAAATAATATCTCCAAATCTTAAGCTCAAACACCACAACGGCTAACTCAATATCATGTGTAGGGTAGTTTCGCACATGAGGTTTCAACTGTCGCAAAGCGTAGGCAACTAGCCTGTCATTATGCATCAACATACATCCCAATTCCTGAATCGAAGCATCAGTAAAAATTACCTTCTTCACTCCACTCTCCGGAATGATCAAAACCGGTGCAGAAGTCAGCTTGCTTTTAAGTTTACAAAAAGCCCGCTCGCACTCAATACTCCACTTGAAAGGACATCCTTCTTCGTCAGGTTCTTCAAGGGACCATCCAGAACTGAAAAATCCCTGAATAAACCTACGGTAATAGCCAGCCAACCCCAAGAAGCTATGGATCTCAGTCACTGTTCTGGGTTGCTTCCAGTACGATACAGCTTGAACCTTAAAGGGATCAACGGATATGCCAGAACCTGATACTGCGTGACCTAAAAATTTCACTTCTTTATTCCAGAACTCACACTTCTCGAACTTGGCATACAACTGATGCACTTTCAAAGTCTTAAGTACCTGATGAAGATGATCTTCGTGATCTTCGGAAGTCTTAGAGTAAATCAGTATATCATCTATGAACACAATCACAAAACTATCCAGAAATTCACGAAACACATGGTTCATCAAATCCATGAATTTACTGTCGGTGCATTTGTCAACCCAAAATACATCACCAAAAATTCAAATGAGCCCATAACGAGTCACGAAAGCTGTCTAGGAAATATCACTTTCACGAACTCTTACCTGATAATACCCAGACCTCAGATCAATCTTGGAAAACCACTTTGCACCATTTAGTTGATCAAACAAATCGTCTATCCTTGGTAAAGTATACTTTTTCTTTACTGTAACCTCATTTAACTTTCGATAGTCAATACACATTCTCAACGATCCGTCCTTCTTCGCCAAAAACAACACTGGTGCACCCCATGGAGAACTGCTTCGTCTAATGAAGCCTTGACCTAGCAATTCCTCCACTTGTTTCTTCAGTTCGCTCATTTCCACCTGTGCCATACGATATGGGGCTTTGGCTATAGGTGCAATGCATGATTTCGGTTCAATACAAAAATTTACCTCCGTCTGCGGTGGCAAACCGGGTATCTCCCCAAACACCTCTGGATATAGACATACCACTTCAATAGACTCCAAAGGTGTAGTATTTGATGATGACCCTTCCATTAAAGCACTACATAACCTACTGGTCTGTTGTGAACTCCCCATCAAGTCGGACATGACAATCTCGCCCTTTTCAGGAATAATAAAAGTGACTGTCTTAGCATAACAGTCTAACCTAGCATGATGAGACGCAAGCCAGGCCATGCCTAAGACCACATCATACACATCTAAATTCATAATAAAAAGGTCTGCAGCAAGATCTATAGTGCCCATACCAATAATACACGACCTAAACATGTGATCAATAGATGTTGAACCACTCATCGGTGATGATACAACATAAGAACACTTCTCTAACACAACATGCAACGTTTTCACAAACATAACATATATAAAATAATGAGTAGCTCTTGTATCCAACAATACTCTACCATGACGAGTGTGAATAAGGAAGGTACCTTCATAGATTACCACCGGTCCCTCACCATTCCGAGGCATGACAACATTCAACCGAGGTTGAGGCCCTCGTCCCTGTGGATGGTTCTGTCCTTGACGTCGTTCATCTTCCGCTAGAGTTTTGCCCTTTTTTGGACAATCACGAGCCTTGTGTCCTTTTTCTTGGCAGTGATAACATGGTCCCCTAAATATGTATCCTTCTGTTCTCATTGGTTGAGGGGTTCGGACTATGGCACCAGTATTACTATTTCCGCCGTCTGCTGGGGGTTTCTTCCAACCCTGATTACCCTGGTGAAAATGACGTTTCTGACCACTAGTATTCCCATACTTATTCTCCCTTTTTTCCGTACCACTTTGTAATGACCCGAGCTTCCATCGATACTGTCCCCACTTAGCCACTGCGGTTATCCGACAGTATGGGGTTTTAAACGGGCACCACTGCGGTTATCCAACAGCAGCTTCCCAGAAGGTCACCCATCCCTGAATTACTCCTGCCCGAGCACGCTTAACTGCAGAGCTTTTTGCCAACTCTGGAGCCAACTGTGCTGAAAAGGCCTCAGTGTTAGGAAAGGACAAATCATTACCTATATTCTGAATCGGGGTATTACAATACCACCACCTTTAAATTGGAGTCGTCCTCGGCTCCGGAATATACAAGCCCAGATCTCCGACGTTCCTTTCCATTCATGAGACCAGTACCTGGAACACCCCGTCCAGCGTACTCTCTCACCCTCGGCAGGTGATCCGTCGTCGGCTCTGATACCACTTTGTAATGACCCGAACTTCCACTGATATTGTCCCCACTTAGCCACTGCGTTCATCCGGCAGTGTGGAGTTTTCTACGGGCACCGCTGCGGTCATCAACAGCAGTTTCCGGGGAGGTCACTCATCCCTGGATTACTCCCGCCCGAGCACGCTTAACTGCAGAGCTTTTTTCCAACTCTGAGCCAGTTGTGCTGAAAAGGCCTCGGTGTTAGGAAAGGACAAACCATTACCTATATTCCGAATCGGGGTATTACAGTTGCAAACCACTGTTCTCACTGTTACAGAAGAAAAGTGTTTTCAGCTGAAGATAAATGTTGCAGATGCTAAGATATCCGTTGCAGATGGGTTGAAGAAACCGTTGCAGCTGAAGATAAACGTTGCAAAGCTCAAGATAAACGTTGCAAAACGGTTGAAGAAACCGTTGCCTTTTCTCTATGATGATTTTTTTCCTATGATGATTATTTTCTCCTTCTTTTGGCCTCCTAATCTTGATCCAACTTCTCTAATCTTTTCTGGACTTGATACAACCTTTTTGTATACAACAGAGCCTTCAAATCTCGAGGGAATCTCTGTTTTTTTCGATTGAATCTTCAGGGGTTTTCTCCCATCTCCTTTTTTCTTTAATCTCCTCGATATATATACGCTCTGAAAACCTAATAGCTTCATCCTTAATCGATAAGGACTAAATATCTAATCCAGAACCAACTCAGAATCGTGTTTCATCCAAATCATGGAATGAATCCTTTTCCGGTAAAAACATGGATTTTTCAGTCGTGTTTCACGGCGAGAAACCCTCTAATTGATGTCTTCGAGTCTTGTTGATGTTCTCAAACCCTTTATAATGATTCTAATGCTTTAAAACTTCATAAAAATCGGATCTCCTACTTCACAGATAACTTGCACGCTGGTTTTAAAATTCCCGCCTTTTTTTTCTTTTTGAACCAAAGAGGAGAGGTACTCCTATCTAAAAGTGGGGTGCCTTTATCAACCAACCTGAGTGCCTTTAGTAATTTCTGGGTACCTTTATCACTGGTTGAGCCCATTTGTTCACATATGTTTATTTCTCAAAATACCTACAAACATATAAAATCACACAATAAATATAAAATCGAGCACTGATAATACATATAATTAGGAACAAATTAGACACAAAAATGTGTCTATGATGGGTACATAAACTTGAGTTTTGGGGACATTACAATCGGGAGAAAGTTGAGAAACGAAACTACCGATTGTGAAAGTAGAGAAATTCGAAATTTTATTAGTTTTGAAAAAAATAAATTTGGGGCAACTGTCACAATCAGTAGATAATGAACATCACGAAACTACCGATTGTGAAAGTAAAGAAATTCGAAGTTCTAATAGTTTTGAAAAAATTAAATTTGGGACAACTATCACAATCGGTAGATAATGAACATCACGAAACTACCGATTGTGCTTATATTCTGGAATAAAAGAGTATAATCGGAAGATAACGTACTCTATTATCTACCAATTCTGGGACGTTAATGGCGTTGAATGCATTCAGACGTCATCACTAATCGTTATTGAACCTTCAACATGATATTCTTAATAATGTTTCCCACCTTGTTCTTCATACTTATCCACTTTTGTTATTGATTTTAGGTAAACCTAATTTTCCCAAACTTCTTCTTCTCTAATACACTCTCTATTTCTTTCTAAAACTATAACTCAAATGGTTTTTTCTAACACTAATATAATCAAAATTAAATAACTAATTAAGCAAAAGTAGATTAACTATTATAAAAAAATATATGGATAAGGGGTGTGTTGATATTATTTTATAGTGACCTTATTTTATTTTATTAGTCGCTTTAAATTTTTTTTGGATCGTTCTTAAAAACGTAAAATTAATTTACTTTCAGCCTTAGCTTTTCAATCTTTTCTTCGAAGGGTAAAGTGATTAAGATAAACAATGGCAATCTCAACTTCCCATTTGATGCATGTTTAGTGCCAGGAAATTTGGAAGAAGATATTTTGTACTTTACACGGAGCACATTTCTATGTACATGTTTCAAGGAGGCTTCCTAAACCAGATAATCACTATTTTCGGGCATCCTTTTTTTCCCTTTTTTGTAAAGTTGTAATGTTGTTATGATTTTTTTATATATTTTTTTGTATATTAACAGTTTAATATGTCGGTTATGCTGTATAAAAGCTGTTACAGTACATAATGATATTTTGGTTCTAGCAACACAGTGTTTAATGACTCCCTATACTTTTTTTGTGTCTGTATTTCAGTCTACTGAAAGACTTAAGAAGTGCATCTTACATCGTTACTGCTGATAATGAACTTCTTAACTCGTTAAGTGTACCGGGAGTAGTTCTGCTAATTCAAACTGAATTATGACTAATTTGCGTCTTACTCCCGGTGAGTAATTTTAAGCCAAACCTAAATAGGACCATTCCCCCAGTGCGAAGCACAGGTTACTAATACTCCCATTAGCAGGGACAAAAGTAAAATGAAGGTAGGGGCAAAAGAAATTGGATTTGAGGGATGACAAAAAATAATTCATAACAGACCCAGCGGGTTACTTCATAGTTGTCTTGAAAAAGCTGCCTTTGTCTGCTACGAAGTGAAGGCCTTAGGCGTAGGCGAGGGGAGCACCCTTCTTTTCCAAACCCTGACTGTCCGGTTAAGATAAAGAGTTTTGTGTTTACAATTTTTGGAAAGAAATTCAAAGGACTTTCCTGACTTTCTGAGCCTTCTTTCAATTCCAAAAAGCTCTGCGTCGAACTTCAGCCCCTTCGAGTTGGCCACGGGGCAACATTTTTGGGGCTGAAAAAAACTAATTGGGGTTACTAATAAGACAAAATGGGTTATTATAAAGTAATTTCCCACCATCTTTTATCCACCTATTTTATGTAATAGCTAATTTACCCTTAGTTAATTTATGTTAATACTGCTTAATCAGTTGTTAATTTTGATTATATAGTTAGTGTTAGAGAAGAAGAAGAAGAAAAAGTTGAGAAACCATTGAAACAATATAGGTTTTGGTGATTAAATTGTGAAAATGAAGAATCATATCAATTTGTAGATAATAATGCATCAAACAAACATGTATTGTGTTAAAAAACTCAAAAACCCACTTCTTATGCGTATCTATGTGATTGTTAGCTAAAAAACTCTATTTTTGAGTGAATTTAATGTTGTTGAGTCCCAGAATCGGTAGATAATGGAATATCTTATCTACCGATTATACATACTGGCTAAAAATTCATCGTAATCGGTAGTTTCGATGGAATCGATTATTACCGATTGTCCAATAAGCCCTAAATTCTTTTTTCGAATTTTGATTTTTTTTTTCGTCTCACATAATCGGTAGTCAAGGGAACTAAAATATCCATTGATTGTAGTATATGCCCCACACTGATTTTTCTTCCCAATTTCGATAATGTTCTCTTACAATCGATAGTTTCATGGGATCTATTATCTACCGATTGTAACAGTAGCCCCAAAAATAAAATTTCCCAATTACTGAAAATTTATAATTTTTCTACTATCATAATCGGTAGTTTAGGCGAATCATTTATCTACCGATTGTCATAGTAGCCCCAAAGATAAATTTTCCCAAATTTCAAAAAATTATAATTTTGCTATTATCTCAATCGGAAGAAAGTAACCAAATTTATCTACCGATTAAGCTGACTTTCAGGTTCAGCATCCTGATTAGTTTGGGGTTCAAATCGGTAGTTAATTGGTGATATTTTTCTACCGATTATCACATAATCGGTAGTTTGGTAATTACAAAACCTCTGATTAAACCATAATCGGTTGAAAGTGATAACAAAAAACAACATAATTTAAAATGGGTTTTATATAAATCCTGGTTGTATTGGGGCTACGAGATTTATTTTGGCCTTACCACTAAAAGTTAAAATAGGGTAATTATGAAGAAAAAAACAAAAACCCCTTATCCAACTATTTATTTATTAAATAATATTATTTGTGTTAGTTAATTCAAATGTTAGTTAAATTTGTAGGTGATTAAAATTATATTATAGTTAGTGTTAGATGGTAAGAATTAGAGTAGAGTGTTTTTTGGAAATTTGAAGAAGAAGGAGAAGAACTTGAGGAAAACTAGGATTTTGGGGTTTTGGATGCAAAGATGAAATTTGATTGTATTGATGTATATTCTAGTGGTGAAGAAGAAGTGGGTGCATCTACATATCGCAAATCATTATCGTGCTTTCGATCCTACCGATTTGGGGTTTTTGTTGGACGAACAAGAACGTGTCAACCAAAGCATAGATGAGAATTTTTATCAAGAAAATAAAGATTTAACCCGGAAAAACGGACATCTTAATGCTCCCAAACGTCAAGTATACGTTCGTAGGATCTCCAAACATGTATTTATAGTCTATATTCTCCAAAAAGTTATTATTATTTTTTACAAATTTGACCTATTTTCTGGCCTCCGTATAACCCAGAATCGCCGGTTACAATGACATCGTAACCAACGGTTCTACCTCCTCTCAGAATTTATGAACTAGAATTGGTGGTTATGGTCAGTTTTTGGAGAATTGGTGGGTCAAATAATCGGTCGATGTGTGTTGATCTATCTAACGATTCTAGCCGAAAAAGTGTCCAGAAGAACTGCGCTTTGTTGAATGCTAGAATCGTTACATAAATCATTTCACTTGTATTGATTCTATTATTTAAGGATTTTTTCCCAAAATCATGACTAGTTAGAATCGATAGATATGAGAGGATCTAAAGACCGATTCTATAGAATCGTTAGGAACGATTGTTGCCTATCCACCGATTCCCTTGGCCTAATTTTTCGATTTATATTGTAGATTATTCAAGCGGTCGACCACCAACCTGAACCCGTGTCTCAGATGGGGCTTGATACTTCTGTCCACTACTACACTGATTTGGTATAGGAAAAGAAGGAGGATGCAAGACAATGGTTTGTGGACAAAGGCATGGAGATCAAATGCGTATTAGTCTTAGGCCATCGTTCGAGGCATGATCATTTGGAAATTGTTTACGAGAGAAGTGACAAGCATGGAAGTCACCAAGTAAAGGAAAAACCGTGTGTGAAGAGGACGTCGAGGGTCTACACGATTAAGTCGAAGTCAAAGAAGCATGATTGCACGTTTAAGATTATAGTGAATAGATTCAATGGTGTATATAAGATTTCTAAAGTGAACAATGGTTATCATAATCACAATTGATGTTAATCAAATTATTCGACACTCTCCTTAAGCTTTCTAAAGTAAGATATTTTTTCATTAATAGATAAAACTTAAAATTAAATATTTATTTAAAATTAGGAGATATTTATTTCTCGGTGCTAGACACAACTATCATGGCAGCTTCAAAATGATAAAACGACTTTCCTCTCTATTTGGTAAATGCATCATGTACCGTAAACTTATCCCCTATGTGCCTAGCGAGAAACTCGTTGTACTTGATGCACAACCTTTTAACATGTTTGATCATTGAACAAACATAGTCGGCCGTGTAATCATGGTATGGACACTTCCACTTCGTGTTCAGCTTGGGAACGTAAGGTCCAATATTTACCAGATTCCAAAATATACGTTCATCTCGATGTTCTTCGGGAAGATCCATGACGACATAATAATTCTTAATCCGTTCCATCTCATCCACAACGGACATTAACCTTTCCCTTCTTTTGAGTTCCTCTTTTTCCATAACAATGATTGGTTTGCTTCTTTTGTGTATCTTTTGTTCCATAGCTCTTATTGATTTTGTAGTTGATGATGATGATGGAGTAGTTCGTTTGCATTTTCTGAGCATCTCTTCAGTTGAATTGGTAGTTGATGATAGGCTTGCCATTGCAAAAGAGCTTTAATTTGAAGGAAACAGTGAATGTTGAAGAAGGATTTGTTTGAATGAAGTAGTGTATGATGAAGAATGGGTTATCCTATGTATATGCATAAAGGGGGCAACGAATATATTTTCAAAAAACTACCCGTTGAGCCTAAGTTTGACCATGTGCAATGAAAAGTGAAACATAAAATGTAATTAAAACCTTAGTTCAAAGACCAATTAAACCTATAGTAGCTACGATCCAAACATAACAAGTCATTCTAAATAAACATAAACTATTGTTTTAGATAAATATCATAAACTAAATCATTTTTCAGTATCTCTCACTGATCAGCTTCATTAGAAGCATTTTCCACTTGAAACTCCCTCCAAACATCAATGGCTTCTGTTCCGAGTATTGCAATTCTAATGACCTCGTCAAGTTCTCCCAAAGGGAGCTCTCCAAGAAACCTCTTGACTTGCTCCAACTTTGTCTCTCTTCTAAACGAAAAACCAAACTTATATAGGTTCCGCACAATAGGTGGCTCCGGCTTTCTATTCACATCACACTCACGGATTTCTTTATAATAGCTAGTACTCTTGCAATTGTTCTCCATGCCTGCGAAAAATAAATTGAAGAAAAAAAGATAATTATGGTTAAAGAGAAACAAAATTTAACAATCACTAATTCAATTAACAATAAAATCAGTAAATTCCAAAATGAACTCAACATAATCGATGGATAATGTAATATGTATCCACCGATTCCAACCATAAAAGTGTACAGAAATCGAGTAAAAAAATGACAAAGTAGAATCGTTGGATATATCCGTTCTTATCCATCGATTCCAATCTCAGAGAAGTTAAAAAAAATGACAAGGTAGAATCGTTGGATACAGTAGATCGTATCCAACGATTCTCATACGAGGAAAAAAAAAAAAAAAAAAAAAGGTAGAATCGTTGGATACAGAGGATCTCATCCGACGATTCTGGATATGGTAATTATCAATGAGTAATATGGATTAGAATCGTTCGATGTGGATGTATCATATCCAACGATTTTGATGCATGTACTTCATGTTCATGAAGATCATACAAAATCGTTGGATGCGATACATCAACATCGAACGATTCTGGAAAAAATTCAGGATTTTGATGCATTAAAAATAAGGTTTAAACATTAATATCAATCAAAAATGCTATTAGAAGTCTGAGTTTATATAGATTTATCTTGTGGATCGAGTGAGATGGGAAATCTAAGATTTTTTTTTTTAGAAAGTTAGGATTAGGGTTTTTAGAATTTGGAAAGTTTGATGGAAATATAAAGTTTTTTTTTATTTAGGGTTTTGTTAGATTTAGAATGTTTTGATAAAAGGAAAGATTTTTATATTTATATTTTAATTTAGATATTAGGGTTAATTGATAAGTTGAGGGTAGTTTAGTACTTTTAATAATATCTAATTAGACATCTGTTATCATTCGATTTAGTTGGATACAAATTATATAGGGCTAAAATAAATTTTATAGGCGCCAATATATCCGGAATATAAATATCACAGGACTCAAAGGATTGCTAAAGTTTTTTGATTTTTTTTTTAAATTTTTTTTGAAGCATTGCTAAAGTTTGTTGTGGGACGTACTCACTTTTATTTCTCACAAATTATGTACAAGAAAAAAGTCAGAGAAAAACGATATGTTGATAAAAATGAAACAAAAATTATAATCATCAGAACAATAATATTAGCATTATTACTGGATCAACCAGTAAAAAACAAAACATTACAGAGTTACTACTGCAACATGAAAGAAAAAAAAATAAAGTGATTAAAGATCAAGATAAGGAATCTCTAGCTAGCGAGAGACATAAGTTGATGAGTTTGCTCATTAGCTAATTAGATAATTAGGTGATGATCATAGATTAATGAAGAGTTATAGCTTGGTTTAGTTCTACTACCCGTTTATTTGACTAACATACATGGAGAGACAATTAGTTCTTCTAATTAATGCTTCTGGCCGATACAAGTTGAAATTGAACTTCAGACCTCTTGGTACAACCATGACCAATTTGAGTACTGTTGGACACTGACAAACTCTAGCTAACTTCATATCATTGTTCGATAACCTTCTTTCGGTCCTTCGTTTCATTCATTTCTTTTGTGATCGCAGGAATACAACTAGTTGTCCTCATAATTCCACCTTTATGAATGACTTTTCCATCTTTAACATCTCCTTTTTCTCTAGGACTGTAGGACTTGGCCCTGCTGATTCTCCCATCCAGTCTTGGACTCTTTTTCAATATCTCTCTCACAGCTTCAGCTTGATATAAAGCTGGATAAGCTCTGCCAAGGCTATTAAACTTCACACAAGCATTCATATGTGATGTTAATGCTTCTTCTTTTTTTCCTCCATTTTTCTCTAACTCTTCCTTCACTGCTTCCGAACATAACCCACATATCCATTTACCCGAAAACTTGTCGCGTACTCGTTGGATATATTGAGGTGTACATTCTTCTGACATTCCACAGCACTCGCATTTTGCATCTTCGACTTCGGAAATCGGTGGAAGTTTTACACCATTTTGATGTTGATCTATTATTGCCGCCGCAGATTCTTTGCTTAATTCGAATGAAATATCAGAAGTTGTTCTTTTCAATCCTTCCATTGAAAGTCTTGGTGGTTTGCAGAAGCTTTTGTTCCTAGTAGTACTAGTAGTAGTAGTTATGTAAGAACCGACTATCGTTTCTCCGTTGGGTGCCATAATATAATCCACCCGCTGCTTCAAATGTACAGACCACTAGTACAGAAATATCACAACAACAAAAATTTTGTGGGAGCTAGAAATTTGAAAGTAGCTAGGGTTTGATCATGAGGGGCTATCTACAAAAATAAGTTCAGATGAAATTTTTGTTACTAACTTTAAGAACCTATGAGCTTATTTATATGATTTGTTGCACGCTCTCTACCTATAGGGTTAATAGGAGAAGCTTCAAGAATATGTGGACTATTGTTAACTCTCGTGTTTGCTATTAATGTAGAAAGAAAAAGTTACTTAGTTATGTAGATTAGATCATGAAAACCCTGGATATTTCATGAACGAAAAAGAAAGTAATTTTCAAATTAACATGTAGAGAAAAGTTGTGGATGTAGAAAAAAAAACTATTTAATGAAGAAACGAAAGAATTACCATCAATCATCTAGTCAACTCACTTAGATCACACATTACAAATTACACTCATTATCGCTTGCGAATTATCTTTTGTAGCGTCTTTTACCATTAATGAAGTCGACCAACTTGCAGGCATACATTCTTTTTTGTAGTTTGCTTCTCAATTCTGAAGATCGGGGCATTAAAAGTTGATTTAGAATCATCTAACTTTGTTCATAGAAAGCAGCAACATAAACTCTGTCATAATGCTCCATTTGTTAGTTGTTTTATCATTTATCATTCCCAGTAAAAGTTATACTTTCGTTGTTTCAGTTTAGCCTATTTTTAGACAAAAAAATGAAATAGTGAAGTATCATTTTTCTGGGACGGACATCCAACAATTTTACGACTCTATACAAGATAGTTATATGAATTCTGATTAGGCAATATGCAGAAGTGTGAGTTAGGATTTGGGTTTCCCGGACGAAACAACTGCCGCATACAAAGTCACCTGAAAGTAAAAATTCATGGAACAACTTTTTCTAAACAAAATAAATATGCTTGAGCTCTACTATTCACGGGCTAGCCTATTAAAGCCACAAAAAAATAGTTATAGTAGTTACAGTTATAGCTTTTCAGTCCCCTGGTTCTCTATTTCTCCTGACCTATAATATATATGGTACAAAAACGACTGATTGAGATGATTGATAGATAGAGATGAAAAGCAGACCATAAACACGAGAACAAAAAACGACCGTGCATTTAGAAGTGAGGAGAGTTAGATGCATGAGGAGGTCGACATGTGAAAAAGTAGAACTAGCACTAGTGTGTACCATTATGTGTCACAAGATTAAATCAATATGGAAATAGTTTATGAAGCTTTTCGAATCACAGATATCCTGAATTAATAAATATAAATGGAAGAAGAAGAAGCGGAAACTAGAGACACTACAAAAAAAATGGGTTTAAGCGACTACTAATTTTAAGTCGTTTAAAGCCCCTTTTAAGTCGCTATAACCGTTATAGCGACTAAAAGTGGCACTCGCTTCGTTGGTTGCCCAAAATCATGTATGTCAAAGCCTTGAGCGACCATGCAATCGCTCAAATAATAAACCAACTTACCTAAAGCGAGTACTTTTCTCATTGCCTAACATTTAGACCAACTAACATGAAGCAAGTAAAACTGTGATCGCTTAATATGAAGACCAACCAATGTAGCAAGTAAACTACCAATCGCTTCAGATATACCAATCATTCTAAAGCAATTAAAATACTTAGTTTATAGATACATGGAGCAAATCGAGCTAAATTTGCTTGGTTAAGGTTTTAAGCGATCAAATTGTTTTGCTCGCTAAAAGCGATTTCTGATTTTGATTGGTGTGAAGTTGGTTGCTCAAGCTTTTGAGGTAGCAAAGTTTTTACTCAAGTTGATTGCTTAAAGTTTTAAGCTTTTAAATTTTTGCTTGCTAAAAATAATTTCTGATTTTGATTGGCTTTAAGTTAATTGCTTAAACTTTTAAACTATCAAATGAAAGTGATTTTTGGTTTTGATTGGTCTAAAATTGATTGCTTAAACTTTTAATCTATCAAACGTTTTTACTCAAGTTGGTTGCTCGTTATTCTGATTTAGATAATCCCAAAGTAAAATTAATACGGAACAATTATGAACCAAATTAAAAATTAAAAATTATATTATATTTTATTGTATCACAGAATTTAGTTTATATCATTTATTAAAAAAATTACACTATTTACATGAAAGGAAAAAAGAAATACTATCTAATCATTTATTTTTCTCCATCCGGGTAATGCTGGTTGAGAGCCTTGATCTTTACTTAACTAAGCTGCCCACTAAGAAAATGATTGGATCCAAGATTTTTAAGGACCACCTTCAACTGCAATGAGGTCTCTCCAGCTTGAGTGTTCACGTGACATCCATTTGGAAATTAATTTTTCAATAAGAAAAATTCAGGAAAAATATGGATAATACTAATATGGATAAAAAAACTGAATTTATGCGTCATTGAACATGTTTTTTATTCATATGCAGGAAGGTACGTTAGCATATGCAGAACAATTGCAAAATGCAGCAAAAATACGCACTTTATTCATTCATAATAATGGAGGGGATAAAAGCATTAACTATCAGAAGCTCCTCAAGAATAAACAGTTTCGGGTGCTAGATATGCAGGGCACTATTAAAGGAATACCACCTTCAATCGAAAACATGAAACATCTCAGGTATCTCGATCTATCCAGAACACAAATTGAAGAATTACCCCAGTTTATTTCTGGACTCTACAATTTGCGGACTTTGCTTCTTAGATTTTGGGAACATTGAAGCGTATGAGATACCTCGATATTTCTGGTACACAATTTGAAGAATTGCCGGATTGCATTTCTCGCCTGTCCAACTTGCAGACTTTGAATCTTGAAAATTGTTGCAATATAAAGAAGCTTCCTGGAAACATAAAAAACATGATGAACTTAAGACATCTCTTCTTAAACAACACAGGAAACTAGAGTTTAAGTGCTCATAGAAGTATCCGAAACGGAACTTTCCAAGAAAGTCTATCAGTAACCATATAAGCACATAATATTGCAGTTACTCCTAGAGTACTTTAAAATCACAAAGAAAAAAAACAGAGTGAAATGATGTTAACACCAACCAAATTAAACAATTATTGAAAAGTGACAACCATGATTAATGTAATAGGTAAGACTTAATTACAAATCACTAAAAAATGTACTCAATTATGACAATCCAAAAAATTTCCTTATGTTTCTTGAAAACTAAGACAAGGTTAAAAGATATCAATTTCTTACCTAAGTAGACCAAAAGATGTTTGGAATACACCAGCAAAGAAGGTTGCAGTGAAAGCCAATTTGAGATATAGAATTGGCTCTGTAGTTGGTGAGACTACTTCTCTAAGCATAGAACTCATTACCAGTGATGCTATTGATACTGGACCAACTCCTAAATGTCTTGAACTCCCAAGAATTGCATACAACAATGGTGGTACAAAACTTGAATCTGTCATGTCATATCCAAACAAAAAAAAATCAATAAAATTCCAAAACCCAAAACCCAAAAAAACTGTAAGGTCAAAATGACCAGTAAAAAATATTTCCAAAGGATGTTGTCCCTTCTTATTAGTGGTCTTTCTTCACTCTGAAGTACCTTAAGTTCAAACAAACATCAATTTAAAGTATGAATCAAAATTTCAAGGATTAAGTGATAATGAAAAACATACTGGTTTACGAAAGTGAAGTGGTATAATTTCTTTAGAACCAGAGAACTTAGCAGGAATAATTTATGGATAATAATAATCCATAGTCAAGGGTACTGGATTATCATCTCCTGTTGGGATAGGCATGAAACAATTGCATGTATTAAGATTAGCAACTAAATCATCAATCTCTATATGTTTCTACCAACAAATCATACCATCCGAAACAAATTTCTACTCAAACCGACGAAATCATTATTACCCAAATGTAGGGTTTCCAAATAATATAAATTCAAGCCTTATTATCATGAGCATCGATAATCAAGTAAACTTATTCGTTTTAACCAAAATCCTACGATAAGGAACAGTATATATATAGATAGATAGGGTTGCAAAATTATATCCCAATATACATATGAATCTGTGTTTAGTCGAATACTTTCTTACCAACAAAGGATGAGTTAATGGAAATCATTGATTTCAGATCCAGACAAAGGAGAAGAATGAGATTGAAAAATACAACGGTTAGAATTTGATTTCCAACAGACTTCAGACTTCAGAAAACTAGATCTGTTCCTCTCCCTCTTTTTTCTCTATTTCTTTAGCCCAAAATTACTTTCTTTCTTATTACAATTTCCACATGAAGAAGAAGAGAAGATGGAGTAGTCTGTTGTTTCTGAAACCAAAATTTAGAAGTAGAAAAACTTAAATAGATTTTCTTCCAACAACAACAGAGAGAGAGCTTACCGAAAAAAAAATTTAGAAGTAGAAAACTATACACAACAACAGAGAGAGAGCTTACCGAGTGAGCAATCGTCGTGATGGTGTTGAATGATCCTGATTCGGCGGTGATGGTGCAGTCGAATATGGAACCCTAGTTTCTCCACCGGCGGCTGAAATTAGAAGAGAGACAGAGAGAGAGAAAAGAAAAGGGAGAAAATGAAAGACAAACTTTTGTATAGGGTTTTGAAAAAAAAAAGATTAACGGTGGATAAGCCACCTCATACGGATCATGGAAAGATTTTAATGGTCCAGATTAGCTGTTGGATGCTCATACAGATTGTGTGTTAGTTATCATTTTGTGTTAGTTACTGTTGTGTGTTAGTTACCATTGTGTGTGCTAGTTACCATTGTATGTGTTAGTTACCATTGCGACTCTTAAGATTTTGCACACATGAGATATCCCATTTTGTGTGTCTGATAAGTTTAACGAGTTAGGGGGAAGAGGTTACTAAGGATAATAAGGTGTACATGAATCCTGAATCCAGAACCCTGAACCCCGAACCCTCAATCCGTCATGTTCGTCTTGTACATCTTATTATCCTTAGTGTTTAACGACTCTTAAGTGTTCAGGGTTCAGGTTTAGGGTACCCTGAACCCCGAACCCTAAACCCGTCATGTTCGTCTTGTACACCTTATTATCCTTAGTGTTTAACAAGTCTTAAGTGTTCAGGGTTCAGGTTTAGGGTACCCTGAACCCTCAACCCTCAACCCGTCATTTTTGTCTTGTACACCTCATATATTTTTTGGTATTAGGTAAAGCTTAACTTTATACAAGAAATTAAGCTACATCTCAACAAATTTTAATTGAACATCTGTTGGGGTTCAACCTAATTCATCAAATCATAACTTATAAACAAATGACAAACTAAGAACCCTAATTACAAAAAAAAAACAAACAAATATTTTTGATGAATCCTAATTTCCAAAATTCGTTACGTTACGATAGAAATATCCGTTTCCGACGTTACCATAGTGATATGCATATTACCCGACTATTCTGATCAATCAAAAATCGACAAAAATATGTATATTATCCTACTATTTCGACTATAATATGCATATTACTCGATTATTCCGAACATTGATAACTAAAAAAAAATATTTTTTTATAAAATATGCATGTCGGGTCATATTATTATTATCCGACTATTCCGACTAATCAAAAATTGGATTAATTCCGTTTGTTATTCGTCAATATTATAATCCAATACATATCAGAAAAATATTATACTAGCCAATTTTATAAATACCAATAGCAACCGTTGTAATAACTATCTAGTTCGGTTCAATAAAAAGAAAATTTAAAATGTAGATTTATATTTCACTAAACTTGAAAAATAAATTTTCTTTTTTTGTTAAACCATAAGATAAGAAATGTCTCAAATTCTTTGGAAGTGGTTGAGAATTTCCGCCCAATTCAATACAATTCAAAAGGACTGAAATTTCAATTTCTCCATTTTCTTTTAATCTTGCTATAATTCAACTTTGATTTACCCAAACCTAAACATGTTAATACATAAATGATAAAACTAAATAAGGTTCTAAGTAATTTGAGTGAAATTAGTTCATTTTTTCTTCTCTCTCTTTCTCTCACTTTTTCGGTTCTGCTCTCTAATCCTCCGCCCCAAAGAAAACCCTAAACAACAAATCAACTTTTTCCAAACAAGAAGAACTAATCAAAGCTAGTTCAGTTGATTTACTTCTCATACTGATTTGTTTATGGAACCGACTTGAATACACTCAATTTTTATCAATCTTACTCAAACTATATCAATTTCACTCGATTTCACTTTGATTTATTGAATTTTATTCAATCTCAATCAAACTTATTCATTTTGTTATCGATCTAACAAATCTAACGATATGAAACTATGATTTAATCAATCTCACTAAAATTCACTCAATTTTTTATCGAACCGACTTGAATACACTCAGGTTTGATCGATCTTACTCAAATTATATCAATTTTTCATCAATTTCACTCTATTTCACTTTTATTTATTGAATTTTATTCAATCTCAATCAAACTTGTTCATTTTGTTATCGATCTAACAAATCTAACGATATGAAACTATGATTTCATCAATCTCACTAAAATTCACTCAATTTTTTATCGAACCGACTTGAATACACTCAATTTTGATCGATCTTACTCAAATTATATCAATTTTTCATCAATTTCACTCGATTTCACTTTGATTTATTGAATTTTATTCAATATCAATCAAACTTATTCATTTTGTTATCGATCTAACAAATCTAACGATATGAAACTAAGATTTCATCAATCTCACTAAAATTCACTCAATTTCCTTAAGAACCTCTTATCCTAGATCGGAATCTTCACCAGTACCCTAAACTAGATTGGATAAGGTAGTGATCGTCATGTATTCCTCATAGTGTTTATTCCCCTAAGTCGGAATCTTCACTGGTACCCTAAACTTATCGATGTTTTACCACACATGCTACTCAGACACTAGTCTCAATCCGTATGAGAATTCAAAACCGAATCTGGACCATTCAAAAAATTTCATGATCCGTATGAGGTACCTTATTCACCGTTCAAATTTTCGTTTTAACACAGTGAAAATCACATAGTTAACTAACACACTTGACTCAATCCGTATGAGAATCCAACATCGAATCTGAACCATCCAAAACTTTTTATGATCCGCATGAGGTGGCTTATCTACCGTTCAAAATTTGTTTTCAAAACCCTAAACTTTTTTTCCCTTCATTTTCGTTATTCTTTTTTCTCTCTCTCTTTGTCTCTCTTCCATAACAGCCGCCTGAGAAGAAAAACTAGGTTTCATCGATACCTTCATCACCATCCATCTCTGGATCATCGAAGCTTGTCCACAGGTTGCATCCATTTAGCACATCAGACTCACGACGATTGCAAAGTAACTTAGTAAGGTCTTTTTTCATTCACTGTAACCCTAGCCTTTGTTTCTCGTCGCCAATATTTAGGGGTTTTGGTGTTTGTGGATTTTGTTGGTAAATGGAGGTATTTCTAACACAGGTAACAACCCATCTCTTTTAGATCTAGGGTTTACTAATTTTGCAAGATTTTTCTTTCATAAACTCTGATTTCTTACAGGGGTTTTTGTTAGTAATTTTTTAATAATTATTCGGTTTGGACCTGGATTCTTTAGGTTTAAAGCTGAAAACACCAAACCATTGCAATCACCAAACCCTTAAAAATGAATTAGTTGATTCATAAACTCTGATCTGTAAACTCATTTCCCCTAAATGGTTTCAGCAAGTATAAATTAGTTGATTCTAAGATCAGTATCTTTTTCGTCTATCATGAACATTCAACTGATTTGAGGGGTTTCTTTTAATTTTAGTGTTTGTGCTAAAAAGGGGAACATTTTTTAGTTTACGCTAAAAAAAATCATTGGGGTTTCCTTACAGGGGATTTTGAGTTTACCAGAGGTGTTAGTACTACTAATAGTAGTTTTAGTTTAAACCCACTTCATGATGCTGGGCACTTTGTTATGTAGTGATTTTACGATTTGGTGTTCTCTTTCAGGCATTTAGTCAGGAGGGTGCTTCTAAGGTTTGGGAATTACTACATGCAGCTCAGTACTATAGAGAGTAACGTATTTGATTAGATTATGAAGATTGATTCTATTTATTTGCTTCTTTATATTGGTTTGTGACGATTATCATAGCAAGACGATGAAGTTTAGCCATCTTGGGTAGTTTTTACTGTAGAATCTGTAGTTTGTGAGGTAGTTAATGCAAATTATAGATGTCTCAACATGCTTTAAGACAAGACAATGTGTTAGAAATACAATCCTTTCACTAAGAGAGTTTGGGTATGCATACTTCTTTTTAGTTATGTGTTATGTCTTTAATCGTCTCAACTCTGGACATGCAATTATTTGTGTATATGCAGACGCACCTGGAGCACCTCGATGGTGGTTTAGTGGTGGTACTGATTCATATGGTAAGACTCATGACACAACTATCGTAGGTCTGGATTTGCTATTGAGGTCTACTTAAATTGATTTTAGTTGCGTCTATTCATTCATTAATTCCTTCTCGTCCAGTTGGGTCTACTGAAACAATAATAGCTTTAACTTTGCAGGGTCCTAATCCTCTTTGATGTTAGAAGATAAAGAAAGCTGAGAAGCCATCAATTGCTTTGAATAAGGTGTGTTTTATTGTTAGTGTATCTTTCAATGCTTTTGCATATTCATGCTTCTTGTTTGCATATTCATTCTGTTATAAACAGATTTAAGGACCAAATCAATTGGTCATAACAGGTGGAATCAATTTTTATTTTTCTTATTGTTTGAACTTTTTCTTTATTAAAACACAAGTGCAGTTTATTACTGTCCCACCCATCAGAAGTATTTTTGAACAAGTTTTTAACTTTTCTGGGAAGCAGACCCGTATTGTTAGTTTTTCTAGAAACCAGACTCTAGTTTAATTGTTTTATTTAATCAAAAGCAACTCCAATAAAAATAAGAATCATTTGTTAATTAGTGATGAGACTTTCTTACAGAGGAACTTGTGCATAATTCACCTACTCTTACTGCCTTAAATTTATTAATCTTTCGCTTTCTCTCTCTCTCACACCCACACATCATATGTGCTAGAGAATTAGGTAATCATGATCATCGATCTCAGCAAGAAATGATAGAGATTAGAACACTTTGAGAAAGAGAGATATGATACTTTATAACATATAGAAACGACCCTAGCTGTTGATAGAGGTAGCCCTTAGGAGACTTGATTAAGAAATAAGGGTGACAATCGAAGTGTTCCCTTCCAGTTTTCATCTTTGAATTACCTATGTGTGACTTGGTTGTATTTGTTCTATGGTGCTGAGGTATATGATTGTGTGCAGGCAGTAAAGAAAGGAGACACCATTTTTCTTGGGCAATACTTGTTTACAGGAAGTGAAACTACATCAGTTTGGCTTGAGGTAAGGCACTGAATTATGAGATTTCAATGAGTTCTTTGAGTATTCCCCAATGGTATCTTATGAATCTTGATATTTGACTGCAGTTATCTGAGGTGAAAGAGGTAGATGGTGGACCTGTGGTATAAGTTTAGATTTACCTGTCTTTAGCTAGTTTTCCCTGGTGGATGTTGGGTTGCTTGCGGTGAAGAACTCAACACTGTCAAGGTGGGTTAAATTCTGTTGGACTCGTCAAAGCTTTCTCGGAAGGTATCCAAAGTCGGACAGTGGATATTGGCCACTATTACTAGTTCCATTTTTTAGTGTTAGAATGAGACTAATAGACAAGTCCTTGAACACGAAAGTTTTGTACGGTATGAGTTTCTAACTTCGAAAAATGTAACTGTTTTTGGCTGAAAATTGAAACAAATCAAATGCAGCTTAAATTTTTTCTATCTTTTTCATTTTACTAAGAATTTTCCATATTTCTATTATGTAATATGTGCTATTGTCTTTCTGAATAAAATTATTACATTAATCAGATCATTCAGATAATCAGAGAAAATTCAAGTCCAACAGGTACCATTTTTAGAATTTTCAGGTAGGTCCCACAATTATATATCTGACCCCACATGTAATTTTATCACCAAAATCTTAACCGTTCATCCAATCCCTGCTCCATCAAAATCACAATATCAAAAACCGATTGGAGTTATCAACTTGACCTTAAAAATACACAAAAAGCCGACTTAGCTCAGTGGTAGAGCGCGTGACTTTTAATCCCGTGGTCAAGGGTTTCGATCCCCTTAGTCGGCGCCTATTTTTTATTTTTATTGAGATTTCAGGAGTATTTTTTTCTTTATACAAGTCATTTTAGAATGTATGCAAAATTTATTTTGTTGATTTTTAAATTTTAATAATCAAAAATAATTTCTCAAAATTAAAAAATAGCTTAAACATAAATCAATCTTAGAAGTAAGAAGCAAAAAAAATAATTTCTTAGGTTATTATTTTTTTTCTTCCATAAATACATATTCATCGATATTAAAATATACAAATATTTTACTTATTAAAATATATATAATATTTAGACAAAGATAATTAAAAAATAAAAAAAGGGTGTTATAACCAAGTATAATCGTACTAAAATGGACAAATACGATATTTTTCCAATGAGTCACACGGATCACAATCCGTATGACAGATAGAACTAGGTATAAAGCCTTGATGGATTTTGATCACACGGTTTATCTTTCTCCCTCAAGTAATTCATTTTTTAACATGTGGTGGTGGCTTAAACTTAGTTGCTAAGAGAGGTTTGAGCAACCAATTCATTTTCTGTTGCTACGAGTCTGTGCCTCAAAGTGAATAGCTACATGATCACTTTTTTAGATGCTACAAGTTACTTGAAAACGGATCTAGCAATTAAACATATTTGGTTGTGGCTCAAACTTAGTTGCTGAGAGAGGTTTGAGCAACCAATTTATTTTGTTGTTGCTACGAGTCGGTGCCTCAAAGTGAATAGCTACATGATCAACTTTAGCTACTATAAATAACTTGAAAAACGGATCTAGCAATTAAACATATTTGGTTGTGGCTCAAACTTAGTTGCTGAGAGAGGTTTGAGCAACCAATTTACTTTGTTGTTGCTACGAGTCAGTGCCTCAAAGTAAATAGCTACATGATCACTTTTTTAGTTGCTATAAATTACTTGAACAAAGGATCTAGCGATTAAACACAATTTGTCGTTGCTAAATAATAGTGGACAGAGGTTTATAGCCGCTAAAATTTCTGGCAGTTGCAATTTTAGATGCTTAAACTATTAAAGCGACTAATGTTTCGAGCTCTTGCTAAGATTTCGGTCGCTTAAACCCGTTTTTCTTGTAGTGAGAGCACAAATGGGTTAGTTCATAAATTTAATAGGGCCCTTGGAGTAGAAGGTCAAAGTTGGAGAGGTGATCCAGATTTTTCGTAATTATCTAAAAATTAAAATGTTGGATCGAGGGTTCAGAATATAAAGACAGAATTAAGACAGATACAAATCAAACTAAAAATATTAAGCATAACAAATATTTCCTTTTTGGGGATAATTGTATTTTAATTGAGTCATTGATATTAAGGAAAAAAAAGAAAAAAAGTAAGGTAGATAAAAATTCTTTTTTTTTTTACTTACTCAATCACAAACCCTTCAATTCTCAACCGAGAACGTGATCTCTGAGATCTTTGAAGAAAGATCAGAGAAGATGCTCTATACATTTTTATACGATTTGAATATGCCGTTTTATGGTTATCCTATCGAGGATGCCCTAACTCAAGTTTTTATGAATAAAATATAGCTTTTAAAGGCGCTTTGCTAATGGAATTACGGTGACTGTCTAGACATTCCTGATTAAGAGGCCTAAGCCTTCAACCAATAACAGAGGCTAAAAAATGATACAAGTCTTGGATAAGAATCTACAACGCACTAGAACGCCCTTGTTGATGATCTTTTACTCCGACAACATCAAGGGTTCCTCGAACAATGTGATATCTCACACCGGGTAAATCCTTAACATTTCCTCCTCTTACTAAGACTACAAAATGTTCTTGTGAATTATGACCAACACCAGGTATATAAGCAGTGATTTCAAATCCAGAGGTTAATCTTACTCTGGAAACTTTACGTAAGGAAGAATTTGGTTTTTGGGGGGTGATAGTGGAAAAGTTGCCAGATAAGTCACCCTTACTGTCACTCTACAGAACCGTAAATGAGATTTTCACCTCATACGGCTTCTCGTTCAACTCTTTCGAAGTCATTGGATCCATGTTTGAGAATCTCCTTCCTTCTTCCACTCCGTCCCGAAGAGTAACTAGGACCAATTCAATCACGTTTTCATGTTCCAATTAAACACTTTTCTTTTTTTTATTATTATCAAAGGAAAAGAAAAGATTCTTCTTTTTACCAAACATCTTACTTTTTTTTTTCAACTGAAATGGAATATTACTACCGAAATTGCGCGGCTAGTATATATTCCCATCTATAAGATCTCTTGTTGACTCTTGCTTTGCAAGCTTAAAAAGCGCATATCTGTTGGTTTACGAGTTGAATCTCAGGGCGTTTCCCTGAAGAATTGAATGAAAGCCGACTCGCATCTATAATAGGTTTTATGCTTGCCAGCCTCGCAGGTGAAAGGATCCATTGAATTTACGGGGTTAATTAGCGGTACTTAACAGTCAATATGTATTTTAAAAGTGACGTCATAGTTATGTATGCATGCATGTAGGTAGATTCCTAAGTAACTAATATAGTGACCATTAATCTCTCTTTCTTTCATCACTAGAAGCCCATAAGGTCTTTTTAAACCCAGACAAATGTCTAATAATGAACGATTTTTTGGGGACCCCTCAGAATTTGAGGGGACCATCCCCATTTTGCTAAGGTCATTAGGAAGTAATTCCTGGCCCCCCTTATCCATATAATTTAAGATATATCCAAAATATCCTTACTTAATTAGAGTTAGCTAAATTAGTTAATTATTAGTATTAGATGAAATAAAATATTTGTGTTAGAGAATTAGAATTATTGAGAGAGAAAAGTAGAAGGAGAAGAAGAGTTTTGGGAAAATAATCTTGAAACCTAGATTTGGTGATTCTTAAATTCAAAATGAGTGATTCTAGTGCAAGCTCAGAGAATTCTGAACCTTCAAATCGTAGAGTAACCAAACTATTCGTTAATCTTCACAACGACCCGAAGATGGATGATGATTTGTTAGATGGTGAATGTTTTATTACCCAAACTCAATCTCAACCTTAAAATGAGGTTTTTTACGAGATAAACGAGGATCAAAATGAAGAATATGAAGATTATAATGCTTCCGATTCTCAGGTATACTTGTTATTGTGTTTTTGTTGCTTGGGTTGGCTTAAATTTGATGGAAAAAATAAAATTTTATAGCTTAGATTCGGCTAGCTTGATATAAGTTCCATAGAATATTGAAGAACAAAGGTAGTCGAACTCTGCGTTAATGGAGGCTTGGACTAAGTTCGGATACCTAATTGAAGAACACCTAATGTTCGGCTAGTTCGAGCTGAAACAGAGTTATTTTCGCCTAGTTCAAACCCAACATTGTCTTATTCGAACTTTTAGTTACAGAAGTAGCGGGAACTTTTAAGTACATAGTTCGGAAGTATATGGTAGTAAAGGGCCTAGCCGAACATAAATGTTCGGTTCATATAGAATTTATCGACTTTGCCGAACTAGTTTATTCGGTTAGATATAAAGATATATGCATAGTCGAACTTTGTAGTATTTTTTTGTTGCAACTAATATTGCCATATGTTTTGTAGGTCCAGTTAGAGCATGTACCTATGGATGATCAACCTACTCCTTTTGATATTATGTACGATGATACATCACATCATTATGTGAATGACTTGTTAGGTTACCAATTTATGTGTACTTAAATGCTTCAATGAAAATTGTCAAGTTTTGTAACTTTGTGTTTTGCTTAATGTAGAGATGGGATAATCCTGATGAAGCAAAAAGTTGGGCTAGAGAACATGATTGTAACTTAGGATATGTGTGTATTGGTTTTGAATGGAAAATCTACCAAAACCGTTTTGAAATGGTTTGTGAGAGAAGTCATAAGCCCGAAAGCCACAAGAAGAAAGGTTATGTATATATCGGAAACATCGGGAGGAAGAATATAATCATCTTAAAGAAGGAAAATTGCCCGTTCAAGCTTGCACTACACCATATCCCGTTTTTTGCAACATTATGACTTTTGGATTTGCAACGTATATAAACGTTGCAGATATTTATCCGTTGCATTACTTATGTGTTACGGACAAAATAAAGAAAAAAGGATACACTCGTAATTTATTAAGATAATTGAGGGCTTGAATGTCTATTACCGTATCTTTATTAACCTATCTATTTTCCTTTTATCATTTATTTTCTTCTGCCTCTCTCTCTCTCAAGAATCTTTTCTTTTTTTCTCCTTTTTCTTTTGGGTTATTTTGACTTTGGTACCTGGGTTTTGTCCAGATTTTGTGTTCTTACTTACATTTGTCCAACTTTAGACTGTAGTACCTGGAATCACTATTCACCCGTTAAGACCCGTGAAATGATGACGTGTCATTTTTTCCCGTCAATTAAATTTGAATTACTAAAAAAAAATTTTTTTGCTAACAATGACAAACCAAGTCCCCAACGGTTAAGATCTATGGTTTATATTAGATCTTGTTCCATCTCAAAGATGAACGGTTAAGATCTAACTAACTAATATAACTATTCGAAATAGTACGAATGCCCTAATATGTTTTCGTCTTCTCGCCTCCATCTACCAGAGAAGAACATCTCCGTCTCCATCTACCAGAAAATCAAAAAGGAAGTTGAAGATTGTGATCGATCGTGATCCACTGATTTATAAAGAAGATTATTGAGGTGCTTTTGTCAGGATTATTAGTAGTGTGAAGTTAATCAAGGTCTCGTTACCATTGTTCAATCGATTTCAGTGGTAAGTGGTTCAATTTCTCAACCAATTGTTTTTTGTCTGCTAATTAACCCTAATTTATGATATCAATAGTAATTATAAGAGTAGTTTATGTGTTGGGTTTTGTTTAATCTCTTTAATTTTTCGATTAAATTAATTTAGGGTTTATAAAAATTGGGGATTTTTCGATTTGGGTGTTTTTAAATCATTGAAAGGGGAAATATAACGTGGGTTTGTCGAATTTTGTTTGTTTTAAAATTTTATTTTATTTTCACAATTTTATCTTTATGCAGCAATTTTAACTTTTGTGTATGTTCAATCGATTAAAGTATGTTGTAATTTTAACTTTTGTGTATGTTTAATCGATTAAAGTATGCTGTAATTTTAATTTTTGTGTGATGGTGATATGCAGAAATGGATGGTTCTGAATTCCCTAAGTTTTACCCCACTAAAGATGGATATCGGGTAGGGGCAAGTAGTGCTAAGAGGGATCCTGATAAAAATGTTAAAAGGGTTGATTGGTTGTCTCAGTTACACAAGTATGACAGGCCAAGTAGTACTACAGGGAATCAAGGTGGATCTGTTTCAAGTCAGGGGGTGTTGTAAATGTGGGGGGTGTTGTAAATGTAGATGCCAATGTAAATGTGGACACAGATGGTGGGTCTAATGCAGTTGGATCAAGTATTGTTGTAAATGAAGTTAGGAAAGGTGTAGAAAAGGTTAGTAGTGGAAGAAAACTAAAAAAAGTTGTAAAGAAAACAGTTAAATTGGTGGAACCAGAAGCAAATGTTGATGTGGATGTTACTCTTGTTGAGTCAGTTACTCAAGTAAAACCAGAAGTTACTCAAGTAAAACCAGAACCAGAAGTTACTCAAGTAGAACCAGAAGTTACTCAAGTAGAACCAGAAGTTACTCAAGTAGAAACATTAGATGTGCAACCAACTAAGCAACCAGAAAAAGCAAGTCAGCATTGATGATTGTATACCTGAAGAGGAGTATATCTCTGCTGGAGAATCAGACCAAGAAGAAGAGCAAATAATAGCTTCATAGGAAAACTCTAATGATAAAGAAGATGACTTGACTGTGCAGTTAGAAAGTGTGGTTAAGAAAAGTAAAGAGTATAAGGATTATGTGAAGGAGACAGGCAGAGTTTATGAAGAGGAAGAATTGAAGACTTGGAAGAGTAACACAACAATATTGGACAAGATATTTGTTGGGCAGGAATGAAGTTCATATCAAGAATGCAGGGATTACATCAAGGATCAAAACATCTTTCTGAATTTTGACATTTTGCAGAAGAAGAATACCCAGCTTCAACAACATTATGAATGCAAGAACTATCCAAAATGCAAATGGAATGTATACTGCTCCAGGATTTGGGGTAAAGTAACATTTAGGTGCAAAAATGGTCATTTTGAGCACACATGTACATCAACACATAAAATAAAAAACCCCTTATCCAATGCAAGGTGTGAAATAACTTTTGGCTTGACCTAACCCTAATTTATTTCTTTATTTATTTCCTAAGTTATTTTATATTGTCATAACACTATTATACTATTTTAGTTGTGATGTTTTGCAGGTGGGTATTCAGGGTTATGTTAGATGTGTTCAAATCTCATCCAAACTATAAACCAAAGGATTTCAAGGATAAAGTAATGAGGGTTTATCATGTAGTGATTTCTTACTGGACAGCTTGGTCTGCTTGGCATATGTGTATGGAGAGAGTTTTTGGTAACTATGAAGACAGCTATGCCATGATCCCTGAGTGTTGCAACCAAATACTAAAGAGGAATGCAGGTAGCATTGCTAGTTGTGCAACAGATGAAAGTGGTAAGTTCAAGCATGCATGTATAGTTTATAAGTGTTCCCTAGATGGTTTTAAGAATGTTTGTAGACCTATTCTAGGTTTATATGGGTGTTTTCTGAAAAGTAAATATGGTGGTATGTGTTTGTCTATCATGTCATTAGATGTAAACAATGGATTGTTCCCATTGGTATTTTCTTGTGTAGAAAATATGACAAAGATAATTGGACTGAGTTTCTTAGGATTATTGCACCTTATTTAAAAGAGCATCCTAGAGCACTTACATTCATATATGATAGGGAGAAGGGACTTATATCAGTTGTTGACACAAATTTTAGTGATGTGAACCATAACCATAGGTTTTGTGTTAGACACATGTACAAAAACTTTAAGAAGTATCACCCAGGAAATCATCTGGAGTCACTAATGTGGAATTCAGCTAGGTCATATGTGAAGGAAGACCATGATATTGACATGAACAAGATGAAGGATTTAAGACCAGAAGCAGTGAGTTATCTACATAAATAAGATTTAGCAAAGTGCGCAAAAGCTTTTTTTTGATACTTCATCATGTTGTGAACATATAACTTCAAATTTCTGTGAAGCTTTTAATGCTTGGATTATGGACCTAAGAGGGTTACCTATTTGCAAGTTTCTTGAGAAATATCATCTTATGGTGACAAGGTTGATGTTTGATAGAAAAATACAAGGTGAGGGTTATGAAGATGGAGGAGTGGTACCTAGGGCAAGAGAGAAATACAATGTGAATAGAGAAAATGCAATTGCATATGAAAGAGTACCTACTAGCAGAGATGTGTGGACAACCCTTGATAACAGAAATGAACAATCTTGGGTGGTAACACTGTCCAAGCATGAATGTGATTGTAGGTTTTGGGATGTCATTTGGATTCCTTGTGAACTTGCAATGAATGCCTCTTTTTATAACAGGAATGCAGAATGGAAAGAGTAAGTTGGTCTTCACCACTTTAATTCCTTTTGGTTAAACTTTATATGATACCACTTTAATTCCTTTATGATTCAAACTATGGTTTTGCAGGTTGTTTGATGATTACCACAAGGTGGACAAATATAGAGCAACTTATGAAGGAATGGTTGGTCCCATTGCTAATGAGTCTAAGTGGATGGCAAAGGATGACATACAACACAAGGTTGCACCACCTCCTTTTGAAAGGCAAAAAGGCAGACCAAAAACACAAAGGAGAAGAGATGCAGATGAGGCTAAAGGTGAACATTTTCAAAGGAAGCAATGTTCCCAATGCAAAGAGTTTGGACACAACAAAAAAGGTTGTCCTAAAAAGAATCAACTTGAACAACAACAAGGTGACATGTATTTTTTCCTTTTGTTTACTTTATCTTTATCTATAAATTTTTCTTTGTCTCTAACTTTTTCTTTGTCTGATACTTTTCTTTGTTTGTAGATGGTGAACCACTTGTGGGAAGGAATCCAGCAGAGGATTTTCAGGAGTACCAAAGTCAACAACAAAACAATAGCAGAGGTGGGGTTAGAGGTGGCAAGAGAGGCGGCAGAAGTGATGGTCTGAGGTGACAGGTGGACAGGCGGTGACAGGTGGACAGGCAGGTGGAATGCCAGGTGGAGCTACAGCTGCCACTAGTAGCGGTCGTCCAAGAACTAGAGGTGGAGGGAATGGGACCATGAGGAGGGGATCTGAGTACTTGTTGGTTGGGGATAATGTTGAAGAACCTACAACAGCAACACCATCTGCACCAGCAACACCATCTACAACAGCAACACCATCTGCACCAGCAGCACCACCAGTTTGGGTACCTCCTAGCAGATCTTCTACAAGAGGAAGAGGTGGTGTAGGTGGTTAGACTCCAGGCACTAGAGGTGGGGGTAGATTTGGGTCAGGTACTGTGTATAGAAGAAGAGGTAACATTGTTGGTATTGGGATTCCAGGAGTTGATATGAGAGGTGGCAATGATGGTCCAAGAGCTGGTGGTGTTGTACAACAAAAGAGGAAAAGAGTCACTGAGCCTACAACATTGCCTGAACCAGCAGAACTGCTTCAACCTGATCTGCCTTCACCACCAAGAAGGAGCAGAAGAAACTCAAAGCGCCATTAGTAATGCCCTTAATGGAATTATTATTGACCTAAGTGATTAGTTATCATTTATGCTTTAGGTTGCTTAGTTTTTATTTTTTGGACCACTGCAGTTGCTTAGGAGTACATGTTTAAAGGTTGTGAACAACATATGCAGTTGCTAAGTTATTTTCTTTATTACCTACTTATAACAATATGACAGTATCTTACTAGGTTCATACATATTCCAACACTTGCTTACATATTTATTGAAACTTAACCTTCTTACATGTTTGACATAAGTAATATCTGTTTCCAATAGATTCTGGTTTTGTAGAAGTGAACAGCTTCATCTTACCATCACAACATGGATCTGTGCATGGTAAGAGGTTGGTTCTGCAGTTATAAGCCATGTGATCAGCTTCCCCACATGAGTAGCAGTAAAATTGCTTCTCTTTTAACCACTTTTCATCATCTGGTAAAGTTGGTGGAATAGGTGGTGGAATACCTTGGTGTGAAGCTACATAAGCATCTAACCAGATGAAAACTCCATAGTAGTTGCACTTCACATAAGGTTGAAATCCATTTTTTCCTTTTATTGTTTTTCTAATAAACAGGTACCCCTTGCAGTTGGTTAGTGTGCATTTTGTACCTTCCCAAGGACAATCTCTGGTAACATGACCAGCAGAAATACATAGAGAACACTTGGTAATTAGTGATGAGCTTGAACCCTCCATTATGTATGTTTTGTGTGAAATTTTTTCAAGAATTGTGTTGTTGAAAAAGAAGATAAGAATTTGCAGGTGATGGTGGTGAAAGTAGGATATGGCAACGGTCATTTTATAATAGGAATGACAACGGTTATTTTTTTTTGAAAAATGTAAAAATCAGACCGTTGGATCTGAATAAAGATAGTCGTAGGATAATGTTGAAGGCATGTGAGTTTTAAAAAAACTCACGTGTTAACGGTACCGTTAACGACGTTAAATATTAATTTAAAAAAAAAAAAATTTAAAACGGAAGTCAGTACTTTAACTTTGCCATCCAAGATGAACAGTGATTTCAGGTACTAAAGTCTAAGATTGGACAAATGTAAGCAAGAACACAAAATCTGGACAAACCCAGATACCAAAGTCAAAATAACCCTTTTCTTTTTCTTCTTCTCTTCACTGCTAAACCTAGATCCGTTGAAACCAAACTAAATCTGCCAAAATCAAAAGGCTATGTTTTCGTAACCCTCGTCTCATAGAGCAAAACCCCTCAAATCTAAACCAAATTTCGTTTTAAACCCTAGATATGAATTCTAACAAATCCAAGGATATGTAAAACCCTTTTTTCGCTGTTATTGATTTTGTGAGTCAAGTTTCTTTTGTTCAGTAAACTTTCGTCCTCAAACAAAACACTCAACTGATCTGAAATTTATTTATTTGAATGTTATTTCACAACAGTAAAAGGATGAAGAATGTAAAGTCAACAGTTAGGGTTTTATTTACTTTGTTATTTTCTGGGGTTTTATCTTAAAAAAAAAAACCTATTTCTTTCTTTCTCTACTCGATCTATTTGTGTTAGAAATTGATTAATGGAGTTGTTGAGGATGACTGGTGGAGTTGCTGGTAAAGTCAGTGTGGGGGTCTGTCGATTTACTGGTGGTGGTGCTTTTGTTGTTGGAGTTGATGGCAGCTGTTTTAGTGATAGTGGTTAATTCTTGATTTGGTGGTGATGATGGTGATATTTGGTGGTGGCTGGTAAGTATTTGAAAAATTCTTTCAAAGAAATTTCTTGGTTTTGTGATTTTACTGGTGTTGAGAAGAAGATCACCCTGAAATTTTTGAATTCTTAAGTTCTCTTGATGTGTAGAAAGTTTTGAGGGGGAGAATCACAACATTGAGAAGAATGGAGACAAATTCTGTCTCAAAGCCAGTGGAAGAACCTATATTGATACAGACTTCACTCAGGCAACGCCCTTTTTCTTTTCTCTTCCATTTTTTCCCTTTTGAACAACCTTTGGTTATAGTAATCTGATGATATTGAAATTTTTGTTGATGTTTCTTTATTGTATTGTCTAATAAGGTTTTGTTTCAAGAAGAATCTTTTATCATCATTGTGGTTGGAATTGCAGGTATTTACTACTTCCTGAAACTATTAAGCTTTTGTTTTTCTTTGCAATGTGTAAGAATGTGATTTGAGTTATACTTTATGTGAATTTTTTGTGTAGGTAGTGGGAAAACAATTGTTTGTGCATTGATTAGTTCGTTATTACAAGAGCATTGAACATATAAGGAATTGTTTGTCAATTTTTATCCAACAGTTATGACATCTCTTTGTTCCAGGTATCGAGAAAGCTTGAAGAGTGAGAAGTTGACTTGATGTGTTTAGTTATTGACATATTGATGTGTTTTGTTTAGTTTTGAGATGTTGAGCTTCTTGTATTTACGTGTTGGTTATGTTTGCTGAAACATTTGATGTAGTTTCTTCTGTAGGTTGTTTATTTTCTAGTTATATTTTCTTAGCCGGGTGTGATTCCAACTGCATTTCTCACTCAGCTACCGTGTTTCGTATTACAATATTCTGTTCCAGGTAATGGTGAAAAACTTGGAGCAATTTGTGAACACGGTTTTGAACTCATTTCATGATCCTCATCTACGGATTTGGGTCCTGATTTCCAATTACGGTACCATCAAAGGTGCTGCCAGCACTCGCGTCAGCCATGGATGATTTCCAGAATCCTCAAGTTCAAGTTAGTGGGTTCTTGACTTGTTTCTTTTTATTTTGTTGCAGTATTCATTATCAGTTTATCACATTATTTCGCTTTCCTTGAGAATTTCCCTCAAACTTGTCACCTAATCACTAGTTCACTTTTCCCATAACTGTTCCTACTAACTACCGTAGGGGATGTGTAAGATGGAAATGCACAAGCAATGAAGTAGTTAGAAAGAAAAATGGAAATGCACTAGTTCACTTTGACTGGCAGAATATAAATTAGAAAGAAAAACAGAGCAAGTGAAAACAGTAAGAGGTGCAATAAACGGGGTTATTGGTAACTTCAATCTTTACAAGAACTTAATAACATGCTGAGCATAACAAAACTTGTATCAATTGGTTCACATTGTCAATTCTGAGCACACTCACAGGTAGTTTGTACTTGTGTATTTTAACGAGTTCTGTTCCCTCAAGCAGTGTGTAATGATAATTTTGTTGTGTTCTCACAATGTATATGTTTCTTGATATGAACTACCTTTTGTTTTCTTCGTATCTCTTTCTTATTTTTATATTCTTACAGGCGCATGCTTCTTCAGTGGTCCTGAACTTCAACAAGAATTGGACTCCAGATATTTTAACACCTTATTTAGATGGAATAGTAAGCAAACTGCTTTTCCTCTTACAGGTACCCTATATTATTAGTTCTCAACTCTATCATATTTTTTCTCTTCCATGGAAAGGTGTAACAGTAAGGTCATTCGATGTCTTCAATGCAGAATAGAAAGCAAATGGTTCAGGAGGGAGATTTGATAGCTCTAGCATCAGTAGCTGATTCGTCACAGGTAACTTATGGATTCTGCATCCTCTGTTATCTTATTATGTTTCGCTTGTGGCATCTGTCTTTGCTTGACATTTGACGTGCATCTGTAGGAGCACTTTCAAAAATATTATGATGTTGTTATGCCTTAGTTTTAAGATGATATGTTAAGAGAGGTGCTGGTGATTATCTCGGAGTTCTGTTCATTCTATTTCATTATATGCAGTTAGTTAATTACAACTGACCCTTGATGTGCAACTGTGAGATGTTTTATTTGGGCAACTACCTTGATGTGCAACTGTGAGATGTTTTTTTGAATCTTTTTTTTTTTCTGACAGGAATCACTTATGGGATTTATGATGAGTCGGATCCAGCATTGGATGTGCTCATTCTTTTCCATTGCTCAATTGATGGAGAAGGCCTTTGATCAAACTGTCGAAGGAGTTCAACATTGAGACGTTCTTGACTGTTTATTAGGAATCATTTGTTAACTATTGGTAACTTACCCTTTTCTGTAGCACCAGGTGTAACATATGGTCTCTTTTTTTTGCATTTGCGTGCAATACTGAGACTCTTAACTTTTTTTGGCAGTTCTTCAGATGAATGTTGTCGTTGCGCCTTGATATCCACATCAGAGACTATTAGTGTAAAGGATTTTATTCATAACATTGTGATTAAGGTGCTTACTGCATGTATGGTGTTATCGAAGAGAATAGATAAATCTGGTTTACTTGATTCAGGTACCTTGGTGTCAACATTGAAACTTAACTTTTACAGAGTTTTCTTTGACTAAAAGTCGAAACACGTTAATATTACACCCTTAGGACATTGCCTTTTATTACACCGTTAAAAATGACTTTTGTGCATTGAACTAAATTTGGAAAACAGAAGTAGTCTGTATCCATTACTAATATATATTGTTCTGTTACAGTCCAGTAAGGTGGTAAATAGACATCTTATCTAAATCGATGCAGTTCATATTATATGTGCACTTATTTTACTATTACTTTTGATTCTTAAGATACAGGAGATGGGTGCCGTTACCTGGGAGGACAGTACTGATCGAAGTGTATCCTTCTATTTGTTTTTGTTGTTCCTTATTAATATGTCTGTTTTCTTGTGTATACTAGTCCTTAACTACCTGTTCATATTTTCTCTCCTGATCATTCAATTGTTGGTCAAAAATCCTGCAAATTCACTCTACGATACAAGATTTTGAAGGGACGTATATACATTCCTAGCCTACATTTGTAAGCGTCTAAAAGTTCCATTTCCATTCTAAGATTTTCATTTTTAATGGATGATGCAACTAGTCTCTGACTGTTCCCCTTTCCAAGTATCATTCTCTTCTGTTACATGAAACTCTAATGACATAATATCCTGACCAAGGGTAATTACATGAAATGATAGTACGTCATTCATCTTCTAAATAGGGATGCATTTGGTCAATTGTAGTTACTTCCTATTGGGCCATTTGATATGTTAAGTTCTGAACTGAAGAAATAAGTAAAAATAAACTAGAGGGGGGAATGAGAATGTTTTGTTACTTATGCAAGCATGCTCAACTGGATTCTGTTCTCAAGAATTCTTCGAAGCTTGTAAGTGGTTAGATTCATTTAACTGTTATTTGTGCTCATTTCCTGCGCATGAAAACTAGGGTTTCAGTTCGGTTTTCAGCCAATCTAAAACCACAACCGTTAATGTCGGTTTCTAAAAATCTTACCATTACTGAACCGTTAACCATCGGTTCAGTTTTTAGCCGGTTTTGGTTTTTCCAGTGGGTTTCCATTAACAGATTGTTTTGTTAGTTTCCTAAAACTAACAGTTTAAATCTAAAAAAAAAAAACAGATCACAGTTCAACGATTTTTAAACCTACCTACAGACATTTATATTTCATATACATTCAAAATTTATAAACATTTCGAAATACAATATGAACATTACATCTTCATTTAGTTTCACCAAAAACTTAAAAAATAAATAAAAATACTAGTTATATTTAGGGCTGCATATCGGGTCGGGTTTGGCCTGACTCACACCCGACCCGCCAGTTGGCGGGTGATTGAAGTATCCACCCGCACCCAACCCGCCAGTTGGCGGGTGATTGAAGTATCCACCCGCACCCAACCCGCTGTAGGACGGGACGAGTCGGGTCTAACCTGATGTTTCGGTGTTTCGAGTACGGGTCACCCGCCCAGATTCAATTGTGATAATCATGGCGTCAGCGTTATGTCCTGCAACAAATTTAGCAACAGAAAGGAAAAAATCTCCATTAGAGAAAAATCAATTTTATGAACCATTAATCAAAAGACAAAATTTCATCTACTATAAAGTCTGACAATATAACTTGTCAATCAAAAAAATCCGAAAACCTAAATATACTTGGAAAATAAAAAAAAATACAGACTGAACTCAAATTTCATGATCGGTTAAAGAACCCTAATTTAAAAAGCCTCAAATTTAGAAACCCTAATTTATAATCGAGCAAAAAATATGAACAAATATTGAACATCCATAGCAATAAAACATATAAACAGAGTTAGCGTTCGTGAGATTATACCTATTAGAAGTTGCAGAAGTTTTCTTGTTCATTAATTCTTCATCAACCATTATCTTTTTCCCTATTTCTTTAAAAATTCAGAAATTACTCACTAGAAATTATGTAGGTTCTCACTGGAAAACACACTCTATCAATTGGTTTATCCGTTTATGGATGAAACACAAACTTAGATCTTGATTCTTTATATATTGATAAAGTATTAAAATTCTAAGAGAAACCCTAACCAAATTCTGGTGGGAAACATCTTGGTAAGGATACATCAATGAAGTTGTTGGGATATATCCTAAATTTCTGCCCATAATCTTCTCAAACCAGATCTTCTCTCCATTCTCCCTCCATCTTCTCAAACCAGATGGATGTTTCATCTTACCCTAACTTATTAGATGGAGTTGAAATAGAAAAGGAAGGTTGTCTGCATCTTTTACATTTACAAGAGATTAACACCTGCATAACACGTGATAATTCTGGTGGGTTGGGCGGGTGGGTCGGATGAGAGGAGGTGTCACCCGCACCCGACCCGTTTATCAGCGGGTCAGGTGTGGGTCGGGTTAAAATATGCGGGTCGGGTTGGGTTGGGTATGTGCAGTCCTAGTTATACTAGATAATCGGTTTTCTACTGGTAGTTCGGTTCGGTTTTGAGCATAAACCAAAACCGAAACAGTTAATATCGGTTATTAATTTTTTTTACCAAAATCCTTCCACTACTAATCGGTTCGGTCCCGTTTCATTCTAATCGGTTCTGTTCGGTCCGATTTTAGAGGGAAACCTTTACCATGTACAACCCTAATGAAAACCATTTCTACTGGTCCTTATGGTATTTTGGTGCCAAAATCTACAGTGAAGACGGGAAGAAGGTCTAATCCAAATGCAGTAGTCTTTTTAGATTGTTTCATAATGCTGGTTGTATTTGGTTTTTCCCGTATTAGTTTCATTTGTCGCAAGGATAAATTACTGGTTGAGAATGGATATTATATGAAATGTGAAATGTTATATGTGCAGGTCGTCTGGTGAATTCTTTTTGTAATTTTGTATTTTTTTAATTCTCACTACATATTTTGCAACTGATATAAAGGTCGCTTAAATTATATTATTTGTTGCATTAATAATAAATTAAGCAACTTTTATAAAAGTTTTTAATTAATTTGAGCAACTCATATAAATGTTGCATAATATTTGTAACGCCATTTTTGCCACTGATATTAGCGTTGTTGAAATTCTGGGGACAGAAAAAACCGTCGCAAATCAATGTTTTTTGGTGTATTGTTGTGTTTAATTTCAACAAAGAATTGAGGAAATGGGTTTTATTCAAAGTTGTTGAAGGTAGACATAACCACAAACGTCCTGACATTCAGTCGCAGCAAGGCTCTCTCCCTCTTGAAATGGAGAAACTAGCTAAGATGAGGAAAATACGTATTCCACTGATTACTATGCTTTGCATGATTAAACAAGATAATAAGGATAACCTCTCCTCTTGTCCATCATTTACAATGCAAACGAGGCGTTGAAAAGGGAATGGAAAGATAGGAAGGTAATGCAACAATTGTTTTATATGGCACAACAGAAAAGCTACGTCGTTCAAAAGCAAGTAGGTCCGGATGGAGAAATAACACATATTTTTATTGCGCATCCGACGTGTGTTCAGTTGGCGCAATGCTTTTACCGAGTTCTTATAATGAATTGTACTTACAAGACTAATAAGTACGAGATGCCATTGTTGAATGTTGTTGGGCACACGTTGACCAAGTCACCGTCTAGCATGGCTTTTTGTTTCTTGAAAGACGAGCATGAGCCTAGTTACACTTGGGCGCTGCAACAAGTGAGGTCAATATTCCAAGGTGATGATATTCCTGGAGTTATAGTCATTGATAACTAAGTCGCGTTAATGAATGCAATAAAGATAGTCTCCCTGTCAGCACATAATCTTTTATGTATGTTCCACATATGGTGTAGTGGGATGCATAGGTGCAAGCCTCAAAATCTACCACCAAAGAAGAGAGGTTATGATAAGATAAATAAGCTATCGGAAGATGAACAAGCCAAAGCCGATGAGGAATTTGATGAGCAATATAAATTAAATGAAGTCAAATGGGCTTGTTTCTCCAATGAATAGGTACCGAAGATTTTCTCTGTTTTCGTAACAAATTTAAACGATCCCAACCGAACACTTGGTTTCTTAACCGAACCTAGCCGAACTGTTTAATTCAAATGAAAAAATAAATTTTCTAACCAAATATTCACTTAATATCTAACTTCATAATATTGTTTCAACATAAAATAAAACCCAACAACAAAATAGAATACCATGTTCATCACTTACTACATATTGTTCAGAGAACTTGATCAAAATAAATGAAAGAAAACACAGCACATATATGCAAAGTGATCAATCTCATTGATCTCATGAAATTCTTCCACTCCTTGTTACTCTCGACTTGGTCCTACTATCAACAACTTTTACTCGCTTCTTCTTCTTCTCCTTAGGCCATCAACAACTTCATCTTCCTCAACTGGACCTATATACTCACTAGCTTCCTTGTAGTATGGATTTACGCCTGAAAAGCCTTTCTCCCTGAAAAAGAGTCGAGGATCAAAGGTCGCATCGACCTCCATCATCCGAATCATTTGTTCCTTTGATCCTTCATCCAATGATGGAACTTCAACGTAGTTGAGGGGATTGTCAGCACTGTTCCATTCAAAATTAGGGTCGTTCATCTCTCGTGCAAAATCCGGAGCATCCAGCATCATTTGATATATTTCTTCCTGAGTAAACCTTTTCGTAAATTGAAAAGAGGACGAGAAAGAATTTTAGCCATCTCAGCCGGAGAAAAAGTTTCAACCATTTCAGTCATTTTAGCCTTTTCCTTTTCCTTTTCCATTGCCTTTACCTTATTTTGGAGCCTAATATGGATAAACAAATGTAAATGTTCGGCTATGAATGGTGTTCATCGAGTTAACCGAACAATGAGTTCGGTTAAGAATCACAAAGTTTGGCTAACACGAACCCAAAGTTACCAAAAATAGAGTAATGTTCGGCAAATGAAAAAAAATGTCTCACTGAACATTTTTTTCCTAATTTGGGACTAAGAAGTTCGGCTATTAAGATATATTATCGATCTAACTGAACTACTGAGTTCTATTGAAAAACCAATGTTAGAACCAAAGTTCGGCTAGGCCTAAATGTTATTCTCAACCGAATTGTTCTTGGTCTTTTTCCTAACATAAATTTTAGCTGGTGATGCTAACCGAACTGTTCATTGGTATACCTATTGAACACTAACTTTCATGATTTCTAGTAGAAATAACAATCAAAAAACGCATAGAAATGAATGGGTTTGTCGGGTATTACCTTCTAGCATTACAACTGGAAGATTCAGCCTTGGTTTTTTTTTTTTGGTCTCGATTTTTCCTCCCCCATCAACTACCGGTTTTTTTTCATTTTGTGGTACAAGTTCTTGAACCACTTCATCAGTCAGTTCTTTAACATTCTTGGCAAGACTATGGTTTGGTTTAGCTATTTGAACAAGTTTTTAGTGTTTAGTAAATTCGGTTAAAGATGAGAAGAAGAGGGGAAAAAGGGGATGGAAATTTCTAATTTTGGTAATAAAATTAGGTTTAGATTTAGATATAGGTTTATATATTATTAGGGTTAAGGTTTAATTAGTTTAATAAAGGGCAACTTAGTCCTTTTATCATATTAGGATACCCCTTAGCTTTGTATGGCATATATAGAGCTCACTAAAAAACATCTCATTTGAGGGGTGGTGTTGGGGAGTATGATTTGGCTGTCAGTTAAGAATTTTTTATAAAACAATGCATATGCGAAGCCCCTAAAAAATTGGAAGAAGAGGTCTGAAGTCGTAGTGTATATATAAAGCGTTACCCATCGTAAAGCTAAAAAATCTATTGAGGAGCATGAGAGTCAATTGAATGAGAAATCTCTACTTTCGCCAAATAAACGCATAGATTCCATCATTTTTGGTGTTTTCGTGTGGGAAAATTATAGTTTGGTCCACTTGGTGAAGATATTGAAAAGAGGAGGTACCAAGTACACCACCAACTTTTTTGTTTTTACCCAATAGAAACATCCTTATGTTTTCAAAGAAAAAAAATTGTTACAGCATTGCTCGTTGAAACTCACACGTTTTGGTATATCAAGCATGTCTTCAATCATAGATGAAAAAAACTATATCTTGATTTATAGTTTACTAAGTCAGTCTCGGATTAGGATTAGAGCATGATAGTCGAGTATCAGAATTCACCGAATAAGCTTTGAAGATTCAATACTGAAGAACGACGAAGACATCTGCGAGGAATTCATCAACAAGGGTATGTGAAGACTGACTATCCTATTTACTCATAATTTCTAGCATTCTATATGTACTGAGATAATGTCGTACGACTTTAGTATAATTGATAAATTGAAAAGAAGAAGTTTCGAGTTCAAGCTTGTACTTGAAACTTTTTGAAACATGAATTCAAGCAATGGATGTTCATAGGTTTATCGCTTTTGAGGCTGAGAACAATTTATTGTTCAACAAACTATGTACGCGAGTCCTGAACACCTCAAAATCGTTCATTGTTCCCAACTGATTTTTTAGTTCAAGAACTGTACACTTTTGGGTATGTTCCTGGACACTTTGAAATTTGTTCTTGTACATAAAATATTTTATAACAATTTGCAAGTTATGCACTTTCAAGGTGGTTTCTGTACACTTCAAATATTATATGTCCACAAACTGCATATTTTTTCAGTTCGAGAACTGACATGTGTTTTGGGTGTTACT
This sequence comes from Papaver californicum, assembly GCA_023531435.1. Classification (NCBI taxonomy): domain Eukaryota; kingdom Viridiplantae; phylum Streptophyta; class Magnoliopsida; order Ranunculales; family Papaveraceae; genus Papaver; species Papaver californicum. The sequence goes on from JAJJMC010025839.1 coordinate 1,867,435, forward strand.
GAACTCCAATAGTGCTTGATAGTTCACTAGATCTAAGGGCTTATTTTTGTGGGATAACTTAATTGTGCACGATTCTAAAACGACAAGTATGTTTGTGCACATTCTTCTTTGCAACTCAAGGCAAACTTCTCACATGCTTACATGGTTTTTATTCTTTGGAATCAATCTATATTGAGAAGCTAAGTTTGCTTGGGATCAAAGTAATTTGTAAATATGGAAACTAGTTCAAGAATTTGCTTTGTCCTCAAGAAAATAATTGCTTAAACTTTAAGCAATATGGCCTAATGCATCATTATAAATAGAGGATTATCTTCAACCAAAAATTTAAATTCTGGAACGATGTGTCCTAGTTGAGGCTAGAGTCGTCCTCTAAAGACCTACATTTCTTTATGAAACTGTATTAGGTTAAGACTTTGAAAGTATTCACTAAGGGGTTCGTTAAGCCCGCTCAGGCTATCTTTTACCTGATAGATCCTTGATATCCGGAATCTTATCTTGATCATCGTAGTTATTTTCTATTCTAAGGTATATCTCTTCTTTAATACGTCCATTCAAGAACTACTGATCACAGAATACGATTGATAGAAATTACAAAGTCCTCTTCGTCTCAGACTTTATAATTCTACAAGATTGATTAAAACTGTTTTTGATTGATCTTGTGAGGTAGAATCAATTAGGCATCTCTATAACCTTTTGATGAGAGTATGTTATCCTAATTTTTGAGGTTTGCTTGATACCTTCTTTTCTCTTTAAGATCCCTCTTAAGAAAACAGATTTCCATTACCTTGATTGAAACATATATGAAGGTTGTAAATAGGCTACATGTTGGAGGAAGGTTAGTTAAAGTATTCACTTCGGATGAAGAAACTCCTAGGCGTGTAAAGGACGTCATCCAGGGGAATCAAGTGCATAGGGTCTTACGAGATCCAAAAGATGTAAGGAGCACGGCTGAAGCTGAATTGCCCAGAGGGTTGATTCGGTCATAACTACTTCCAGTCGAAGTATCATAGTAAGCTATTGTTTGTAGCGGCTTTATACAGTACGGTGTTCAAAATGGATGAGGTCCTTGGGTTTTACTGCTAGATTGCAGATTTCCTATTTATCAAAATTTCTAGTGTCTTGTGTTATTTTTTTTCCGCATTATATAATTTTATCTGTATAATTAAAATTATTAGAGCACTGATCGGTTGAATCCACCAAGCGTTGGTATGTCAAGTTTGGTTGTCAAGTTTAGTTCCAAAAATTAAGTAGCTTGAGTAGATTACTAAATTCAACTTCGTTAAGTTAGAATATTAGCAAAGAAATGTTGACATTTGCTCTAGTTACTCATGAAGACCTGAAAATGTATCGAAGAAAAACGAAGACTTTATCCATCAGTTTGAGGTTTGTAACTATTGACTTGATTTGTTCCATTTCTATCTATTGTTCGTACAAGTCTTTATTCATTCAAAACATGACATGCGAATTTAAGTTTACTGCACTCACTTTAGTATTAGTGACTTGTTCATTATATAGTGATCAAAGTATCAAAAGGAAATATATACAATAGTTCAACAACTTAAAGTATATGGAGTTATCAAGTATAGTTTATTTATGGACTTCGTGTTTATGACATTGCACTAATTGGTAACTTGTATTATTTAGTGTATTGAACTTCTGGGTGAATCCAAATCTTAATGAATATGTTTGAAAGCAATTTCAGAAACACAGTTTAAGAAAGTAGATTTGCGAAACTTGTTTCGAAGTCAAAAAAAGGATTTGGGATCGGTCCCTTGTGGTAATGATCGATTCCGAGACCGATCCCATGTGAGGATCGATCCCAAGACTGATCCTGACTGAATCTAACTTACTTATATATTTTTCGATTGGTTTGTTAATCTTCATGGGTTTTTGCAGATATCGAGATGTATATGAGTTAGATTTGAAAGTTTATAAATGTCAACATAATGTTTTGAACATGTGCTAAAACTCTAATTTTTAATGTTCAAGTATACTCCTTTGATACTCAATGAAAGATCCTAATATATCGATTTTTCTACATTATATTTTCTATCGAATTATATGCTTGATTTCCGTTCCCAAAGGTTTGCATATATCTAGTAAACTATATTAGTATAACACATGTTGTGTGCTATCTAATCTTAGTTGTCATACTATGAGAGAAATCAATTATGATTTGAATATTATTACTTGGTATTTGCTATTTTCGGAAATATATTATTATTGTATATTTTATAATTTTTAAAATTGGTAAATAGGTATTTCCGAATAATCCTTGGTCATAACACTATAACTAATGAGTTTCTTATAATCTTACAAGCTCATCCTGGAACACACCTTCTGTAGAATGTGGAAAAGACAACTTGTTAAAGAGATAAGAGTAATCTAATTAGGTGAAACATCTTATGTTGCCTTTTGTTAAAGTCTTATTTTGGATCAATAAGCCTCTAGTCTTACCATTGGTGGAAGACTAGATTGTTATTTAGTTTTCATTGACTACTTGTTGTAGATGGTGGGTTTTTTTTTTTGTCTAAGATAAAATAGTAAAATTATCTCTCAAGACTCGAGTCTGGAAAAAATATTAAACCTCAGAATTTTGCAAAGAGTTTTTAGGCAGGTGCTTATCCCTATCCACTCTCAGGTGCTCATCCCTGTCCTCTCTCTATATGTATGGCCATATACATATACGATCAAAATTACTGAATGAATCAACATTTATTATTGTACGAAATCATCAGAATAGCACTGGTGCTTACTACGACTTTCCCAGATATTCTATGATTTTTACATAAAATCTCAAACTCCTAGATGGATTGCCTACTAGTATATAGCAATTTGAGTATTATTTGGGGGTTATATTCCACAACTGAATTCCCAAAGATTATCTTATGTCAATGTTCATGCTCAATTGAACGATATTGACTCACTAAAATACCTATATAGCTTTATATAGAATATTATATACGAATCTACTTGACTAAAGTACCACAATTGTACTTAGATACCAAGTCAAAATTGTGCCAGATACAATTTCATAGCTTCTACTAGCTAAACCCATCCTCAATCACATTAATCCTTGCTTAAAGAGACAAGTAATGTGAAGAGCGTGAAAAGAGATCAATTTAGGGCTTTGGAAACATTAAAAATAAGTTCACAACACTTATAAGCGTTTCAAACGATTAATGAAACATTTTCAAACCCTAATTACCAAATAAAACGAATCAAAACTAGTGTTGCAAAGGCTATAGCCACGAATCGTGTCCTCCTTAGTTAGTTGTAGTCACGGTTCATGTGTGTCTTAGGCTATAGCCACGAATCGTGTCCTCCTTAGTTTGTTATTGCCACGAATTATGTGCTTCTTAGGCTATAGTCACAAATCGTGTGCGTCGACGTCTCATCCTAAAATTCGTACCTAATGCGTCTTAACATTAACTTCAATATTAATGCGTATTAGTACATGCATAATGCTTGTGCGTCTTAGCAGAGGCACAATACTTGTGTGTCCTTAAACCTAGCACAAACACTTGTGCGCCTTAGTATTAACACAAACACATGTGTGCGTCTTAGAATTAGTTGAAGACTATTGTGTTTTACTCTATTAGTACAAGACTAATGTGTCTTACCCTTTAGCACAAAGCTAAGGCGTCTTACCCTTTAGCAAAAAATCTAATGCGTCTTAGACATTTAGTTTAATGCTAATGCGTCTTAGGCATTTAGCCTAATACTAATCCTTATTATACACAGATTCAAACCTCATCCACCTTAGCGTTAGAACCTAGTGCTTTTCTATTTGGGCTTGCTTTACATATGCAAGCTTCAGAACCCTAACTTGCTTACCAAAGGCCGTACTAGGCCTCACTCATATATTTTTATATATGGCCTCATGGTCGGTTGTCAGCCAAGCAAAATTAATCCAAGTTCTTACTTCACTAATATAGATTAGAGTATAGTAATAAGAACAAGTTCGTTCCCACAGAGAGGCAGGTGATTATTAATTACTTTCGATTACTTATGTAGACAAGGGGGTTTTGGTTGTGATTATAATTAAACTATACTAAAACAAATAGATTAAAACGGATATCAGAGATAAAGAACACTGATTAGAGAGTTCATCTTCCATCTTCCAACATTTTATCAACTAAATCATACTCAACATTCATGCATTCTCAATATCAATAACCCTAAAGCATCCTATCGCAGGCTTACTCCGGCAAAACTACTATTTTCATCAAAGGCACAAGAGCCACTTTTTGAATCCTTTTCAACGAATAAATTGGCGCAAGAGCCACTCAAGTTTAACCCAATGCAAGCAATGGTCTTTGTGAGTTGAGGTTATTCTAAGCAATCCGGCGTAAGAACCACTCGGATTTAACCTAGGTCACGCTTCTACACATAATTGCATGGTAACATCCTGTCATTAACAACTATGTTATGGTACTTGTAACAAGGATCTTTTGACAATTCCAGATCTCAAACCCTAGTTTAGCAGATGTCAATGCATGCTCATCTAATTTGTAACTTAAACAAACAAACAATCCATCATACAAGGCGTTATAAACGGTAGAACATAAGCGATATTAAAGAGATTATGAACATATGAGAATGAATACTTCAATAATAAACATGTTTTCCAACTTAAGGTTACATCTCTAACCAATAAGTTCATCATGGATTTCTCAAAATCTATGGAAAATAATCAAGGAAGAAAGTAAAGCAAACCCTAGAAATCGTGATGATCAATCCCAACTCCAAGCCCGAGCTCTTGTTCTCCTTGTGTTTTTCAAGTCTCCAAAAGTGTCCAAGATCCCTTTCTAGGGTTATGGAAGTCTTCTTATATAATATTCATCATATCTAGGTGTTAGAGTCCTAATGGGACCATGATACCTTGATTTGGAAGTCAAAAACGTGTCTTAGAAGTGCCTCCCGTCGAGTCATAATCGGTAGGCAAGACACCCTCCTTATCTACCGATTGTAAGGGCTCAAAATATGACTTTTCTGTACCCAAAACTTGCCATAATCGGTAGATAACTATCCATAATCGGTAGATAACTTTGCCATAATTGGTAGACTTGATTTCCGTGTTAACTACTGATTTTTAGAGCTCAAAAAAGAAGTTTTCCTGTACCCGAAACTGCTTATAATCGGTAGGTTATTTTCCCTTGTTATCTCCCGTTTGTGATGCTGAGTGTTTTATTATTTTCTTTCGGCTGTTTTGCTCATAACTTCCTCATACGAACTCCAAATGACTTCATTCTTTTTGAATTGGCTTCGTATTCTCGTTATCTTCAAAATGGTATTAATAACTCCTGGATTTGAATTAGTTGAATTTGGTCTTAGGCCCTTCTCCATTGGCAGAACTTAACTTCCTTGTTCATTTCGTGTTGTAATGAGCTCTTTTCTTCTTCTTTGGTTGAATACACTTCAAAAATTCTAAGAAACTCATAAACAAACAAAATAAAAGCATAATGATATTAAAACTAACAAGAAATCAATGAATTAGAGTATCAAAATAATGCAAATAATGCACCTATCACCTCACACACATATATTTGGAACGATTTTTTGGGGACCCCTCAGAATTTGAGGGGACCATCCCCCCTATTTTGCTAAGGTCATTAGAAAGTAATTCTTGGCTCCCTATAGCCATAGAAGTTTGCTAATAGCAAAAATACCCTTACTTAATTAGGAGGTAATAATTAGAGTTGGTTAAACTTAGTTAATTTTAAATGTTAGATGAGATTAAATATTCTTGTGCTAGAGAATTAGAATAAGGAGAAGAAGAGTTTTTGAAAAAAAAAAAATTCTAGGTTTGGTGGTTGTTGAATTTAAAATGAATTACTCTAGTGCAAACAAGGAGGAATTAAAACCTTTAAATCATAAAAGAAACAAATTATTCTTCAATCTTCCCAACAATCCGGTAATGGATGAATTGTTAGATGGTGAATGTGTTCTTTCCCAAACCCAAACTCAACCCCAAAATTAGGGTTTTTTCGAGATTAACTAGACCACAACGAAGAAGATAAAGATTATAATGTTTGGGATACCCGGGTATATTTTTAATGTGTTTTTGGATTAAGTTTTGCTTAAATTTGGTGAAAATATCAAACTTTATAGCTTGGCTTCGGAAAGCTCGATATAAGTTCGGCTAGTACAATGTAGAACACAGATAGCCTAACTATCTGAGTTCATGGTAGTAGCCGAACTATTAGTAATAACCGAACTTAGCTGGTAGTAATACTAATGGTAGTAATCGAACTAAGATGTTCGGTTAGGACTTTAATATACTTTCAAACCGAACAATGTGGTTATTAACCGAACTTTCAAAATAACAAATAATTTTATCAAGTATAAAGTTCGGTTATCTCGATAATGGGATTTTATAACCGAACTTGTATGTCTAGAACCATCCTAAAACATTCGGTTAAGCTTATATTTGGTATTTTAACCGAATTTTTTCAATTTACCAGGTTATTTTATGTCAGAAGTTCGGTTAGAAATTATTTATTGCAGGCAACTGAATACTTATGATTTCACCAGGGATTGTTGGTTTCAGAAGTTCGGATAGTGTTGATATTTCACTCCCTAGCCGAACATTACTCTGGATTATATAATTCTTAGTCGACCTTATTATCTCCAGCCGAACATTATACATAATATCAAACAATTTTATCATGTAGAAAGTTCAGCTAGCTCGATAATAAGATTTAATAACCGAGCATTTCTCTCTAGCCGAACATTACATAAAATATCAAATAATTTTATCATGTAAAAAGTTCGGCTAGCTCGATAATAGGATTTAATAACTGAACATTTATCTGTTTTTCATAGATTTTAATATATGCCAACCGAATTTTTCTTTTAACAGTCGAACTATTTATTCGGTTTTTTATATAATAGGCTTTATGAACCGAATATTTTTACCGAACTTACGAAATTTATTAACTAAAGTTTCAAACCAAGTTACAAAGTATTAACGTCAAATACAAACCAACTTACGAAATCCAAACCATGTAATTGTTCTAAAATGCAAACATGTTGAATTCAAGCACTCATTCAGCATGTCGACGAGTGTGACGATCTCTTTTACCACGTCCAAGTTCTTCATCAGATGGGGTCTCATCTCCACTTGGTTCCAACATAGTAGCAGCAGCCGCACCTGAGCCTTCCCCACTTGGTCCCCTTCTAGTAGAAGCAGCAATTGAACCTTCCCCTTGTACACGACCCCTCTTGGGCGCCTTCTCCTTGATCGGCTCAACCTCATTGTTCGTTATGACCTTGTCCCATTCGTTATAAAGGGATGTCTGTTCTTCAGTCGATATAGGGTCTTTCGTGCGAATTTTAACCATTATTTTCCTCAATAGCTTCCTACCCGCCTTAACCTATTCAAAGTTAAACATAAAATACGTTATTTGAAATCAAAGTTTATAACACTTCTAAAAACTTGAAGAGAATAACATTATTTATTTACCACACTCTCCAAAGCCTTCGTAACATCTTCGCCGCAAGTAGGCGTCTTCCCGGTTTCAACTCCCTTATCCTTCTCCTTTACCTTTCCCTTCGCCTTATCCTCCTTAGCCTGTTTAACATGATTTATAACATAGGGATGAGTAATACCTAGATACAAATTCATGTACCCTTCTTTATAGGCACTTTGGGTACCCTCCTCCAAAGATATACATTCATCTTCATTAATAAGGTACTCATCCATATTGTTCCACATGTCTGGCGTTGGATGTGGGTCATGACAGGGCTTAAAGAAATTGGCGGTATTCTTCGTACCCCTCTTCAACAATCTAAACTTTTCATTCACCACAGTTGGGATAATATGCGCACAAGCGATTTGGAGAAATACTCTTCGAGGGTTGTACATCGAGTAACCACCAGGGAAGAACAATGGCCCATAGTAAGGCGCGACTAGCGAAATCTCAACCTCAGCAAAAGAGTAGGGGTGAAAAACTACTTCATGCACTCTCAAATCATCAAACACTCTCCTCATGTATGCCAACTGATTCTCTTTATCCTTTAACTGTGTGCGCTTGAACTCGTACTTTCCGACCATCGGCTGCCCAGCAAGCCAACCTTTCTTCTCATCAGCCAACTTCATTACAGGGAAGTGGTCGTACACCCACACCTAAGGGGAAAAAAATCAAATTTAACAAAAGTTTGGTTAGAACCAAAATTCAATTTTCAACCCAAGAGAGTGTAGTAGCCTCCGATTACCTGGATGAGAGTGTAGTAGCCTCCGATTTGTGAAGTATTAATCCTATTAGAGATCCTAAGTTGGTCTTTAAGGAACGCAAGGACCGCAGTTCCCCAAGAGTAATCATTAACCTCTTCGAGGGGATGCAAAAGATGGAGAAAATATGCATCTACCCTGTTTCTAGAAGTGTCGGAAAATATAAGGCTTAATCTTGTCCTCGTCCATCACCAACTCTCCTCTCTGTACTTTCTTTCTTATCCCTCCGAACTCCCTCTTCAAAACGACCAACTTGAACTTCCTCAGCTTCTTGATCGTACGACCCTTGTTATCAATCTCCATCAACTCCATACAGGGTTCAGGCTCCTTAACAGAGCGTCTGAACTCCAACTTGGTCTTACTTCGGCTCCACCCAAGCGTCTTCTCCGTTAACACTTCTAGATCTTCAAAACTCATCTTAGCTTGATAGCCTTCTGCAACACATTTCCTATCCATGCTAAGTCAAGTGATCTTGCGCACGTCGTTGCTACGTGTCGGAAGTGCAACAAATTACTCAAGATAATTCTCACTAATTAACTAAGAATATAGCGACAGTAAGGATCGTTTCCACAGAGAGATATGTAATTCATTGGTTATTTAGATTAGCAAAACTATAATAAAAACAATATTAAAGGGGGATTGGTTGTTTAAAGAAATCAAAAAGATAATAATAAGACTATAAGAATAAAGAGATAATTAGGGAGTCCTTCGTTGTTACCAAACGTTGACCGAATCAGTATACTTATCTATCTTTCGTTAGAATCATGCATCACCAACCATAGAATATAAGCTAGATCAGTGTTATCCCCCAAACTCCTTTTATCACTGGATACATAAGTTCTCGACTACCAGATTCTATTCAACTGAACCACCAAGTAGTAGATCACTCAAGGTGTAACCAAATCGATTTCTTTAGGCTTTGTGAATTTAGGTTTATCCCAGTAGTTAAACTCTTAGATCAAGGTCCAATTGCTAATGTTGTCTTCACTCGCAATCGCTCCACAGAATCCTTCTGCAAGGTCTCATGATTTCTACTTGTGTACGAATCAACGGACGATTACTTATCTCATAACTCTATACTAGCATTAAACTGATCAATAAATTAATCCAATTGTACACTTGAATAATCTAGAAACCAACCATAAACCCTAGGTTTAGTAAAAACAAACGACAGTGATTAAAACTCCAAATAAACGTGTATTACTAATAAAACTTCACGCTTAGAACATTGAATTCTTCCTTAATCAACAAAAGGTTTAGCTACTCATATTACAAAGAAGAATGGTTTCCCTCTAAAGGGCTAAACCCTAGGTTTTTGATGTAGAATATAGAATATGTGATGGGATGTGTGTTGTTTGAGCCTTAGATGTCTCCTTTTATAGCCTTCAATGCTTGGTCATCAAGTATCATCTCCTTCAAGGGTTTAGAATCCCATTGGAACTAAAATTCCTTGATTTGGAAGTGAAAAACGTGTCAAATCGGACCCCTTAGCTTTCCACAGTCGGCATAGACGTTTCCCCACCAACAATGCCAACAGTTGGTTCAATTTTTTGCCACTAAATTCTCTACAGTCGTCCAATTCTCTTCCCTATTTCGTGTCACAGTAGGCATAGATTGGTTGACTGTTTTGTCCATAACTTATTCGTCCGAACTCGGAATGACCTCATTATTTTTGTGTTGGCTTTGTCTTATCGTTATCTTAAAGATGGTATTAAGAACTCCTAGATTTGGATGATTATAATTTGTCTTGGACTCTCTTTCACTTGTAATGCTTCACTTCCTTGCTCGTTTTATGCATTTCGTAGCTCCTTTTTGGATGATTCACCTAATATAACACATAAGATAGAAAATAAGAGTAATAACAAGTAATGGGCAATAATTATAACTAAAACAAGTATGAATTTGACACTAAAAATATGTGAATTATGCACTTATCAAATTCCCCCATACTTAGCTTTTGCTAGTCTTCGAGCGAACTACTACCTAACTAAACTAAACTAAAATGCAACAACTCCATTTAGTTGAGGACACAATTACATTTAGCATGTATAACAAGTCTTTAAACCCCTAGGTGTCCCTAGTGGATGAGTTATTGATGGTTTAAAAGATGTATACCCACAAAACCTATTTTCAAACTTCCAAACATTCCAGAGCACATGCATCCAAAGAGATATGAGGATATAAAGTTTCCGCACACTAATAATAAAAAGTTAGAAATTCCAAAGAACATTATTCTCATGCTTAACTCTTGAGTTAGGAGAAAACCATCATACGAAAGAATCCAAGTTCGAGAGCACCCGAATATTTCTGCCTCACCAATAGGGTTTTATGAAATTGACACTCAAAAGACGCACTTTATGGTTCTCACATGTGTGCAGGCAGGAATGAAGATAGAAATCATGCATACGTTAAATGGTAGAAAGGAAAGGTAACCTTCCGAATTATATGAAGATGTTGTCCCATAGAACGTGGGATGGAAAAGAACCCTTTTTTTGCTTTTCTGGTGATCTCTAAGAAAGGAATCAACCACTATGTAAGGATGGGAACGCTTACTTACCTTCTCACCCGGTCGACATTCAACACCACTATCACATCATCCAATAGAAACGTCTTCGGTCTTCGGTCTTCAACTATTGACGATGAACTCTTGAACTTCGTAGAACCTTGACAATTGTAACTATTTTCCTCAATTCTTTGTTGTTTGAAAATTCTTTATGGATTTCTTCTTCCCCACGACCTTATTGAATGAATACTAAAAGAAATATACATTAAAGCAATATATATTTATTTATTGATTGATTTTTTTAATTTTACAAACTGAACAATAAATAAAATGAACAATGAAACTACTATGGCTAGGGATAAAGAATTTACCACTTGATTGTTCACAACTTGTATTATCTCAATATAATGAACTTCACTAACTCTCATCTTTTGATTTCTTTCACTCTTGTACATAAGTTTTCAACATGTATATATAATTATGCTCTTTGTATTGTTGCTTTAATTGAATTTGAATTTTGATCTTTCTTGTATTGCCGCTTGTAAACCTTGAACGTCTTCAACTTTCCTACAAATTTTGATTCTCCGTGGTTTTTCTATGGACCTGTTGTTGTCGAGAGAATGGTGCCAACTGCAAACAAGACTACAAGATAGAGTTAGCAATTTCGATGACACCCTCATGATTGATAGAAATAGCACTCAAGAGATCAAAAAGTAGTGCTGAAATTGGTGCGAGGTTGGGTAGTTCATTATTCTACCCGGAATTTACGCATATGAGACACTCTAAACGGACAATTGAAGGTTTGGTGCCTCACTCATGGGTATTGAATGATCAACTACTCTAATACTGTATTCTTTCTGCACCTGATTTTCCATTGGCGGTTTAAGTCCCTTTTTGTCAGCTCTAGCCTCTCAACAACTAAGCCCTCCGAATATAGTTCTCTAATAATTCTAAGTACAATTATTTCAGTTAGAACTCCGTATGTAAACTTAGCTAGAAGGATACCAAGTGACTCAAAAATATCTAAAAGTTGGAGGTTTTCATGCAAATATGTACAAAAAGTTCAAAAAAATTATACCTAAAAAAGTGAATACTAAAAATCTATATGCTTAATCACTCCCCTACACTTAAACTTTACATTGTCCTCAATGTAAATTGACTCCTCCAATGTAAAATCAAGATAAGAAATCCTAATATGATGTGTAAAACCAATAAAAAAAATCAGAAAATGAAGATAAAAATACAAAACCAATGGGGTTCCTCCCGTTCAGCGTTTAGTTTAACGTCCTCAACCTGACCTTCTGGTTAGCGTCCGTAAACCAACAATCTGAAAATATGGGGATCCATCCAGATAATAATATGCAGCTCTAATAACATCACAAAAATATTATTATAAAATATAAGCATTGAAACTGTTATTTGGTGGAGGTTTTCCCCACACTTAATCTTTTCTACACTTGGAAGTGCATAAAGAACATAGAATGCGGGAACTTCTTTGGGTTCCTTTCGGTGAACCTGCACAGTGTTAGAATCAAACACATCTAGTGGTGGATAGTTAGAAGCAAAATAATTCTTAAGAATTTTAGTAGCACATATACCCAACCCTAAGTGAGGTAGCTCCTTAAAAATCAGGTTAACAACCTTTTGGGGAACTATTTCGATTGGGGGAGGAGGATCAAAAGATGTAGAGGTATGCAAAGGATTAGAAAAACCTTTCACGATCTCTTGTATTACAGGATCCTCATCATTCTTAAAGAAATCTAACTATTTACCTCATGTATATCGTGGTCCTCTATCAAACTCTTTAGCCAATCTTCATCAGTTTCTGCTTCAACCAAAATCTCAGCATCATTACAATCCTTGATAAGCTCAATTGGGTCTTCCACGAAATCAATCAATTTGGTTTCATTTTCAATCACCTTTTGTTCAACAATCTTATCATCGTAATCGGAGTCCTTTCCTAGGAAGTCTAGTTCTTCGTTTGAGTATGTTACACCATTTATAACAATAGATATGTTATATCCTGTCTTTTTCTTTTGAATAGGTGAATGATCATTATTATGATCCAGAGTTGGAATAACTTCATCATTGTTGCAAGGAATTTCCAAAGGTTGCTCATCTTGATGATAGTCTTTATCGTTCTTAATAATTTCAGAGTTGTTTTGGTTTTAAGGCCATACTTCTTCCTCATCCCTATTTTTACTGGGTTTAGCAATTTATTCGCATAATTTCTCTTAATTCCTTTTAATCTCTCGATGTGACTCTTCCCAATCATATTGTTGTTGCTTTTGTTATAGCGACTCTTGCATCTTTTGTTGAAGCTCTTCCATCATGGTACACATTCGTTCTGCAAAACTAGAAAATTTCTGATCAAGAGCATAACTATCCTCCCATCCTTGTGTAAGGTTGTTGGCATGTATGAGAATAACCATAAGGTTCCGTCGGGTACTGGTCATAACCAAAGGATTGGTTTTGATTATATCCATGGTATGGTTGGTAGTTGTCATAAAACCGAAACTGAAAATTGTATTGATTACCACTATTGTATGATTGATCTTGTGCACCGTACATGTTATTTATGAATGGAAACATGACGACTCAGAAGAATAAAGAGAAAATATAAACAAAAATCTAAAATAACTAAAAGTGATACTTACAATATGTTTTCAGAATTTACCTCCCGCTTTTGACGAGAGGATAACACCTTCAACTAGTTGTTAACACCAAGAAAAACCTAAAAACCTGAAAAACAATCTAGAAAAACGTAAATTTTTCTAAACTACTAACAAACTAAAACAGATAACAAATCAATTAACCACTGCTCCACGACAGTGGCGCAAAAATTTGATGTGTGTCATAAGTGCAACAAATTATTCAAGATATTTCTCACTAATTAACTAGTAACATAGCGATAGTAAGGATCGTTCCCACAGAGAGCTGTGTAATTGATAAGTTATTTGGATTAGCAAAATTATAATAAAAACAATATTAAAGGGGGATTGGTTGTTTAAAGCAATTAAAAAGATAACATTAAGACTATAAGAATAAAGAGATAATTAGGGAGTCCTTCGTTGTTACCAAACGTTGACCGAATCAGTATACTTATCTATCTTTCGTTAGAATCATGCATCACCAACCATAGAATATCAGCTAGATCAGTGTTATCCCCCAAACTCCTTTTATCACTGGATACATAAGTTCTCGACTACCAGATTTTATTCAACTGAACCACCAAGTAGTAGATCACTCAAGGTGTAACCAAATCGATTTCTTTAGGCTTTGTGAATTTAGGTTTATCCCAGTAGTTAAACTCTTAGATCAAGGTCCAATTGCTAATGTTGTCTTCACTCGCAATCGCTCCACAGAATCCCTCTGCAAGGTTTCATGATTTCTACTTGTGTACGAATCAACGGACGATTACTTATCTCATAACTCTATACTAGCATTAAACTGGTCAATAGATTAATCCAATTGTACACTTGAATAATCTAGAAACCAACCATAAACCCTAGGTTTAGTGAAAAAAAATGATAATGATTAATACTCCAAATAAATTTGTATTACTAATAAAGTTTCACGCTTAGAACATTGAATTCTTCCTTAATCAACAAAAGGTTTAGCTATTCATATTACAAAGAAGAATGGTTTCCCCCTAGAGGGGTAAATCCTAGGTTTTTATGTAGAATATAGAATATGTGATGGGATGTGTGTTGTTTGAGCATTAGATGTCTCATTTTATAGCCTTCAATGCTTGGCCATCAATATCCTCTCCTTCTAGGGTCTAGAATCTCATTGGAACTAAGTTTCCTTGATTTGGAAGTCAAAAACGTGTCAAATCGGACCCCTAGCTTTCCTTAGTCGGCATAGATGTTTCCCCACCAACAGTGCTGGCAGTTGGTTCAACTTTCTGCCACTAAATTCTCTACAGTCGGTTGCTGATGAGAAATGCTGACTGTTGGTGAAAGTTTCTGCCACCGGACTTGCTACAGTCGGAATAGATTGGTTGTTAATAATCATTGCAGAATGTTGGTCCAATTCTCTGTCCTATTTCATGTCATAGTCGGTATAGATTGGTTGCTAATGACCAATGCCGACTGTTGAGCTGTAAGTGACCTTTTCTTCGTCTCGACTGTTTTGTCCATAACTTCTTCGTCCGAACTCGGAATGACCTCATTCTTTTTGCGTTGGCTTCATCTTCTCGTTATATTTAAGATGGTATTAAGAAATCCTGGACTATAATGGTTATAAATTGTCTTTGACTCTCTTTCACTTGTAATGCTTCACTTCCTTGCTCGTTTTAAGCACTTCGTAGCTCCTTTTTGGATGATTCAACTAATATAACATTCAAGATAGAAAAAAAGAGTAATAAAAAGTAATATGAAAGAATTATAACTCAAACAAGTATGGATTTGACACTAAAAATATGTGAATTATGCACTTATTAGTCGTCAGGAGTGATACACATCGCACAAAATGGGAGGTGCAAAGTATCCGTCTCTGGGAACAACCTTTCAGAAAACGCTGAGACAGTGACACTGTCAAACTCGGTGTATGCATAATAGATAGAAGACCACAGAACACATGATGTGACTCATTCCACCACCTGTTCACACTCATCTTCTATATCCCATGAAACCGCCTTCTGGCGTTTCAAAAGTCTAGTCGCATTATTATGATCCTACAAAATTAACATAATCATTGTCTAACTAACACACACTAAATCATAATTAAGAGAACATAATTAGGAAAAAATATATATAGTTAAAATTCAATACCTTGGTCGAGTAGATTTTGGCAGCCCATGAGTGTTTGTAGTTGAACAACACTTTGCCTCCATCTTCTGGTGTACCACGAGGTGGGTTAGTAGAAGTTAAACACAAATCATCATCAGGAATATGTGCATATCTAGCATAAGGTGCCTTAGGCGTCTTCTTCTCTTTAACAACAACAAGAGAAAGATTTCTTTGTGCATCTTCCTCTTCCTCATTATCTTCCTCTTGCTCTTGCTCTTGATCTTTATCTTCCCCTTTCTCTTACTCTTGCTCACCCTCAACTTCTTTCTCTATCTCTTGGTTCACTTCTTCACGGATTACAACTCCCGGTAACGACCCCGATTTATATGTAGCTTTATTTCCTCGCTTATTTGCCCCTAGGTGTTTACCGTGGCGAGGGTCGGAGTTCTAAAATCTTCCACCACTGTATGCTTAGATTTACCTTTCGACTTGCCCCTAAAAAAAACAAAGACTACTTAAATTAATTCGAACAACAAAGAATGAAGTTGGGATAAAAAAAATCGGCAAAGAATAACACACAATCGAGTTAACCAAACAAACAATTCGGTCAATAATAAAAAGTTCGGCTAGCATCCATCATCTTTCCTCTAAAACAGTGTAATGTTCGGTTGGAATGTTAATTTTGGAGTATAGACGAACTTTAAGTTTACATTTTGTACTTAAAAGTTCGGTTGAAAGAACAAAGTATCGATATAGCCGAACTAAGAAGTTCGACTAAAAAACTAGGGAAAAAAAATTCAGCTAGCCCTAAACAAAGTTACCAACCGAACTGTTCTTTGTGTTCTTGAAAAACAGAAAGTTCGGCTGAGACAAAAAAGATAAAACACTATGTATCTATATATAAACGCTGGTTCATCAAGAATACGTAAGAAAAGCACTTCGTGTGTCTAGCCGAACTTTTATTTGAACCTACATTTTGAACCCTAAAAATCATGATTTCTACTCGAATCGAAAATAAAAAAACGCATGCAATAGAAGGGGTTTGTCGGGAATTACCTTCTAATTTGCATGTTGGGTTGATTAGGAATTGATTCTTACGTTTGGGGCTCGATTTCAGGTTGAAGAACCGGCTCTTCAACTTCTTCTTGTGCTTGATTCGTTTGATTTACAATCGCCAATTCCCAGGATTAGGTCGTACATCTCTTTTACAATGTTTAACACGACTCATTTGTAGAGGATAAGATTAATGGACGATGAAATTCGTTTATGAATCGACGATTAATCATTATGAAAAGATGGAGAGGGAAAGAGGAGAAGAAGAGAATTTGAAGAAAAAAATTCGGTTAGGTTAGGTTAGAAATTAGTTTTAGGATTTGATTTATATTTGTTTTGGTTTGGGTGGTTATTTGGGTGGTTAGTTGGATGGTTATATTAGATTAGGATAAATTTAACAAAGGGTAACTTAGTCATTTCATCATATTAGGACACCCCTTAGCTTTGTAGAGAATATGGCATAAGTATATAAGGGTCCCCTTAAAAATTGGTCGGTCCCCAAAAAATCGTTCTATATTTTCATGTGTGGCCTCACACACATTTCTACACTCAGCATGCTATACACACTTCAGTCCTCTAACTCTGAAAATATGTATTGATGGGTAAGGAATGGGGCAATGCGTCCTTCACGAAAGTTGTTCGTACAGGTCTCTGCTACAACATTCTAAAAAGGGATCTTATTCCGACCAACGGTGTAGGAGTTATAGCCTAAATCCTAGACGAAATACAAGCTGAAAACTATCAGTTTTTTGCCTAACATATTCCTGGAAGGTTGATGTTTGCTCCGTTTAACTGCCAAAACGAGTTATAAACCTAAATCCTTCCACGAATGGAGATAGCTGACGATTTTTCAATTCCGAATTGGGGTTTACCATCTAAAAAGGATATCATATGAAGAATCTACAACGTTTTTACTAAAGGGTCTTATATCTCAATTTTCTAACAACGAAAATCAACTCAAATATTTTCTTCCTCACTCTTTCACGACCATCCATCACCTCTAGACGATGACGTGAAAGAAAGTGTTCAACTTACATGATGCCTGCATCCGACATCACCTATTCAGTTCAGCATGTCAGTACCGGTTGACACATTCGAACTCTCATTGCTCATTTGAGCACACCAAAATCTTGACATGAGGCCTAAAGAAATTCATATTTATTTTCAATCTACCTGCTCCTTAATAGCCTCACTAGTCATGTCAGGCTCATCAAGATTCATTATTCATGTCTAGCCATCCATGACAAGTCATAAGTCAACTTGACTAAGCAAGTCACAACTCGACTTCACACTAAGTAGTATTTTCTACTAAAAATTACACGGGACATCAAAAATGTCACAAATGGGGGGGG